>OY744521.1:143452263-143589763 GCA_963556195.1 Sepiola atlantica
TAGAATAGTTTTTTCAATAAATGAAAACAATATAAATCAGATATTTTGGTCATATCAGACCATTTTAAGTAAATAACACTGCTTTGCGTTTACAGAGATATTAAAAGGTTAGGGGTATCCTAGCTGATTAGTGCACCTGTTTGTATGCTTATTTACAAAATACAGCAGTAAAATAAATAATAAATCTATAAAATTCATTGAGGATGAGCTGATATTGCTTGAATATCTGATTTCTTTTAGAATCAAATTTATTTCTAAACTTATTTATTATATATATTTATATACATATATCACTTCAACAGCGTTATTATTGTAAGTTTTAAAATACATATTTTTTTCTTTTTTAATTAGACTTCTATTATAACTTTACTTCAAAATAGAAATTGTAATCTTCATCTAAAATATTAAGAGATAAAAATTCTACTTAGTGTCGTTGAAAATATATTTTCTTATTATAAAAATAATTTTCATATGACATCTTTAGAAATCTTATAACACGCAAGGAACTGTATCAGGTTTTGTTTTGAAAAAAAACATTTTTTACTGTCATTAAGGTAACATTCCGTGAGCATACAATCTATCATTGATAAACTTATTTCGATATTTGTGTAAAAATATGCTTCCATTATATATATATATATATATATATATATATACATATATATATATATATATATATATATATATATATATATATATTAGGGGAGGTCGATTTTGAAACTGTAAATTATCGCACTCGAAGAAAGTTGCCAAATAATGTCAAAAGTTACCACAAGAAATATTTTTCTTCAAAATTTTGTATTTATTTGAGCATTGCAACTTTAAGATCAAATAAATCGAGATTTTTTCTCACTGCCGAGATTTCACCGGCAGATGTGTCGCCTTAAATTAAACCCGGGTTTTAACAAAAAAAAGTAATACATTACTTAATAATAAATATTTTAAAGTTTATTATTATTTTTCTTAAGAAATTAAATGTACATATTCAAATTAAAAAGGAATAAAACACTATGATATTTAATGTTATATATAAATAATTATTTGTTTACATAGGCGTTTTATTTATTGGATATTTTTTATGGTATTCACCGGTTGAAAATTCATCGGGCGAATTTGACTTCCCGTGTTGATTGTCTGTTTAATTATCACACATATATATTGAATTGTCGAGCGCTGGCTTATCTAATCCCACTTTCCCGACCTTTTGTCACACCTTACCTTGTGGGAGTTAGATAAATAAAAACTAGTTCAGCCAGGGGGTTTTACCCCACCAAATAAACCGGTATCGCCGGGCCTTTGGGTCTGGATTTACGCCCGTCTATTGGGGCTTGTCCGTCCTGTGCAGTTCTAGGAGGTGCATCTCCCAGGTTTTGCCTTCCCTCTTTGGGGAGGAGTAAGTTTATTGCTTACTGTCTGAGGCGGCCCTACCGGGGAATGCCGACGAAGCTGCCCAGGCAATTTTTAAATGGCCAGAGTGCTCACCTCTCGAGCACTGGCTTTCTCATCCCACTTTCCTGACCTTTTGTCAATCTTACCTTGTTGGGGGTAGATAAATAAAATCTAGTTCAGCCAGGGGTTTTTACCCCACCAAATAAACCGGTATCGTCCGGGCCTTTGGGTCTGGATTTACGCCCGTCTATTAGGGCTTGTCCGTCCTGTGCAATTCTAGGAGGTGCATCCTCCCAGGCTTTGCCTTTCCTCTTTGGGGAGGAGTAAGTTTATTGCTAACTGTCTGAGGCGCCCCTACAGGGGAATGCCGACGGGGCTGCCCAGTCAATTTTTTAATGGCCAGAGTGCTCACCTCTATAGCGCAGGGTTATCTAATCCCACTTTCCTGACCTTGTGTCACATCTTACCTTGTTGGAGGTAGATAAATAAAACTATTTCAGCCAGGAGTTTTTACCCCACCTAAAATATATGTATTGGAGTTGATGGGAGAATGGATAAGGACACATGGATGTATAAGGAAATTGTGGATGAAAATAGACAGAGAATTATGAAAAAAACTAAGGGACCAGAACACCATTTAACTTTTACAAAAGAAACACCATGTGAAAGTAAATATCTGACACATAGAGTTCTTCCGAATAGTGGTGCAACAGGTGCTGTTCATGCAGATCAAGTGGTGGATGTTTTGCATGAATTCCACAGTGAGAACAGTATCAAGGCTATACTTGTTGACAACACTAATACCAACACAAGTTGCGATGGTGGAATGGTTGCAATTTTAGAAAAAAAACTTTTTAAAACTCTTCACACAATTGGTTGCTCTTTGCATCATAATGAACTACCTTTCAGAGCCCTTTTTAAAAACATAGATGGTTGCGCAAAGGGCCCTACAACATTCAGTAGCCCTCTGGGGAAATTATGCTCAAATGATTGATATGATTTACCCCAAATATCATTTTCCACTATTAGCAATCCTCTAGAGTCAATTTTTAAAATTGATGAAATACATGATCTTAGTTGTGACCAAAGACTAGTTTATGAATACACAGTAGGTATTTCTAGAGGTAAGGTTGACTCTAGATATGCCTCCTGGAAAATTGGTCCTTTAAACCAAGCAAGATGGTTAACTTTGGCCATCAGGCTTATGTGTTTATGGACTCGTGGTGCATACCCACAAAGGCACACAACAAAACTACACTATGTAGTAAATTTTATTGTAAATGTGTATGCCACTTTTTGGTTTGAAATTAAAAGAAATAGTAAATTCCACAATCAGTAAGTGCACATTTTTAATATGACCCAGAGGATTAAGGAGCAGCCTCAGGAAATCCAAGATATCACATTTAGAAATATACAAGGTAATACATTTTGTTTACTGCCTGAAAACTTTCTATATTCCATGGTTAAATCTGAGGAGATTGAAGTAAGAGAAGAAGCTTTAAAAAGAATTTTGGCCATTAGGTAAGTAATATTTATTCATATATCTCTGACTCAATTATTTATTCCAATTTATAGAATGATTTTTAAAGATTTTATCTAATTTCACCATAATTATTAAAGCAGTACAGATTGGAATTTTTTAATAATTCAATTAATTAATTTGTTCTTTCAGGAGTGAGGAGTCAACCAGAAAAAGATTAAAAAGAATACTACCTATTAATTTTAATGCCACACATTGGACACAATTAATAGATTTAAAATTATGCGGCATTTTTGAACCACCAATGACGGAAGATTTTACTGAATCTGAACTTCGAGAATCGTTGATGAATGGAACCAAGCTTGACTTGCCAGATTTGCCCTCACATTCTCAGGGTGTGGAACGGGCAGTTAAGTTAATAACAGAAGCTTCACAAACTGTATATGGTTTTGAAGCAAGGCATCAACACATTACAGCCAAAGTTTTGAGTCAGAAATTGAGACCAGCATTTTTGTCTAAGGGGTCTTATATGGAGCAATTTGACTCTCTATATTAAGCTTCATTAAAATAGTGTTAGGTTTTTCCTTATTTCTTTGCTTGTTATATTTTCACTAATAACAGAAAAAATCATTTTTTTAGGTATTCAAATATTACTATTTAATTCATAACGTTAAAAGGTAGTTTACAAAAGCAGATACTGAAAATGAGGGGGGGGGGCAAATTTTCAATTTGAAGATTTCTTTAATTCATATCATTTTTATAAAATAAAAGGACATTCCCTGCTTTTAAATGCTAAAATTATTTGGTTTTCACACCAATATTCAAGCAAATCTTGCAAAAACGAGGAATTTTCAGCATATTCTTGTCTACGATCTTTGATACCAAACGCTCAAAAAACCGCTGAAGTTTTTGATCTAATTTTTTGCATGAGTATTTAATAGGTCTATATACAACTTTCGGAACGTGCCTTTTTTTAATATTTAAAAAAAAGTGTAAAATCGACCTACCCTAATATATATGTATATACATATATATATACACACACATATATATACATATATATATAGATATATACATATATACATATATATATACATACATATATATATATATATATATATATATATGTATATATAATGGAAGCATATTTTAATAAAAGTAAGTCTGAGTAAGTATAAACTACTGCCTCATGGGCATTCATAATATTCAGTTAAAAACGTAAACCCCATCAAATCTTATGAGTCCATGACATTTTTCACAGGTTACTCCAATAAGCATACACTCATAAAATATAGGTAGATTTCGCTTACACATATATGCTTAATATTTTCACTGTAATATCATTTTTACTTAATACACCATGATGTTACTAGTCTTAGTCAGTGATTGTAGGTGTAAACTACAATCACCGTACCCCAATATCATTATTAAGATCTTCACAGTATTCATTATAGTATTTTCTGCTTCTCAATGTTTGGCAATATAACATGTGATCATAACACAACAGATGAATATTTCATTTGAAATATACATTTAAATGTAATTATAAAGGATTTAGTGTAAGTTAATACAAAAAAGAAATACTTGTTTCATACAAAATAGGCATACATTCATCATCGTTGCATTTTGTTAGACGAACGGGTTCGAAGAACTCAAAATTGTCGTCTATCCCGTCCCGTGGTTTTTACATAGGTTTATTATTAAAACGGACATAGTTTATATTTACGGTCGTTTCGCTAAGATTTCGTTAGCTGTCGCAGCGTGAATATATGCACGATTTTAATACAAGGCAAACATTTTATTTACGGATTCCTAGTTTTCTTTGATTGTGCTTTTCAAATACAAAGGCAACGAGATATGACTGTTTCACCCTATGGTTTGTCTTAATGTCCATCTGGAGTGCTGTCGCGTATTTTCTGAACAATAATTGCGCATGCCAACATAAAGGTGAGTTGAAGAAAATATCAAATATGAGGCGATTATGGTGTATGAAAAGAGTAAACGAAAATAAATAGTGATTACTAATTCAAGTACCTACTTGCGACCAGTGATATTACACATAACAGACTTGAGCGTCATATAATTTAATTTAAAGATATGTTTACCGATTTCATTTAAAGACAAACAAAAAAAGAATATCGCACACGTATATGATCTCAAAATTATAACTTTATATGTATACATATATATGCATATAGTATATATAAATACGGTTGAACTGCCATAAGTATAATCAAGCGTTAGATATGTTGTCTACATTTTGTACACGGAAAGATGACTTTGAATAAAATAATGACAAGATTTGTAAAACGATAAATAAAATCTTAACACATTAAAAGTGATAATAGCAAAACAACTGCTTTTTACACCCAAAAATGTAGAAACGCCCCCCCCATCTTCTGTTTTAAGAAAATAACTTCTTTTCTAAATGTTATTTCTTTATTTCCAAGATCGGTAAAATGCATTATTTGTATGTATCAGTTTTCAACAGACTTTTAGTCCGCTTACGAAGATTAAAATTAAGTTATAGTGATATTAAGTATCATGTCTCGAAATTCTTATTCTAATTTTGAACATAATCAGTTCAATGATCTTCATTGATATATATATATATATATATATATATATATACATAGTCAGCATTACTTCGTTGATGCATGTGTGATTAAACAACAATGCCAATCCATGTTTGTTTCTTTTTTTATGAATATTTTAAAGTTGCAGACCAAGGATCTTATGTTTTGGTCAATTATGAATAGGAACTCTCCAAAACTGCAAACCTGTTCGACTGCCATGAGTCTCTATCAGGCACGTGAAGAATTACGCAAATTAAAAATTGGTAAATTTATTAAGAAAATCGATAAAAACAATTTTTTACTTTATTTTTTAAATTTTTTATTAAAAGTATTTTAGTATACTCCCCGTCTCATATCCAAGTGGGGTAATTGTATGTGTGCTAGCTCGAATGAGTAGGACTTCCATTATGAGGGACATGTTTAAATGTATCTGGAAATCTTAAAAGAAGACAATCATGAATGTATATTTGCGAATATTATTTTATTACCACGTTCACACCAAATTAATTATGTGAATTTGAAAGATGCGTTATGTCTGGGGAAGTTGTGGAATGGGTATGCATAAGAGCTGATGAGTAGATATATAAAGACAACGACTAACACAAATAATATAGTGTCGGCATCAGACAGACAGACATATACATAATCCCCATTATTAATAGATTTATTTCGATTGTTATTATTTTACTGCATTTCTTTATCTCATTCCACTTCTATTCTTATTTTATTTACATGATATATGTACCATTATAATTTTGTTACTAATATTGCATGTATAAATATATATTATTATTAAAAAAATAGTTCTTATAAATTATCACTAATCATGCGTCCATCAAAACAGCGACTTGCTTTTAATTATTTTTCTTTAAGTAAAAAAAAATTTTTTTTATTTACCATTCAGATTGTTTAAGCACTAAATATTTCTTTAATTTTTGTATTTTCAACTTATTTTTTTATTTGTATTATGAAAATTTTTCTAAGGGTTCCTGCAAGCGCTATTGTTATGGTTGTTTACCTATACGGACTACTTAATCGTTTACACTCACTATAAATACTAGGATCACGTAATTATACGTGTTGGAACAAAATCCGTATATACCGGCAGTCAAGAATTGCTTAAAACCACTTTTGTATTCTGTTGCATTACTTTTTTTAATAATATACTTGTTTACACTTAACTGTAGGTTCGTATTTTCATTACAGACACTTTACAGGACCACAACTGGCGAGGAATACAGTTCAGGAATATTGAGAACTCTAAACAAGGCGTCACAACAACTGATGACGTGATACACTAAGGGATTCTTGAGAACCTAAAAATAGACACCACAACTGGTGACTAAGTAAATTAATGTTTTTTAGAGAAACTTTAAAGACAAACGTGGAGAAATCAAAGTGGTTTTACCGACTGTCTCCCAAAACGTAAACTACCAACTTATTTTCTCTCAATACAAAAAATGCCAGTGAGTGGGTTATTGCTTTTCCGGTACTGTGTTATGTTTTAATAAGAAGAGAATACATAATATTATATTTTCTATTTAAAAGCTAAAAGTCCACCGATAGAAAAGAAAAAAATAACTTTTTTTGTACTGTTGACCTATATACTGAAAGTAAATTCTCCTGTTACGTGTAAAGCGTACAAAAAAGTTATTTTTCGGTCGAAGACAAAAGTGTTTTATACAATATTTCTCTACTTTCAAACACGATTACGTCAACAGCGTATATTAAACTAACAACTTTTTAACAGCAGTAGTCTATGAATATTCATTGTAAACTGTGAAGATTTTAAATCAACTATTTAAGAATACGTGACATTTTAAATGAAACACTGACAAGAATCTGAAGAAAGATTCCAAAGGCTTCAACTTGAACAAAAAAAGAAGTCGATGTAATACTACTAGAGCAAAAAAAAAGACGACTAAAGGCTACAATAACAGAAAATATATCTGGAACAATGAAAGGCCAACAATGGCTGCGAAAACAGAAGAAACATTATAGGAACGCAAAAAAATGGAAGTTCAACAAAGACGTTTGGAACAGAATTAAAAAGAATCAGAGGATTCCTCGAACTATTGTCGAACAGGAGGCAATTAACGAAAATAGTCATTTATTGTCGCAGAATGACGTGTAGCGTTCAAGTGACGAGTTCACTAATCCCTAAACGAGGTAAAACCTTTGCTTTATATTTCAGAAAGTATGAGGATTCATACACAGTGAGAATTGGGCCACTTCGCCGAAATTCGAGACAACCGAACATACAAAATTTGTCGACTTTATTATATTTTAGTAACATTCTTTTTATTTATGCAAACATTGTTAAATAACACAGAATTCTCATAGCTTCATTAGACATTTTTTTATTTTTTCAAAATGTATATGTGCTACCTCTTAATTTCTGTTTCTCAATCTATTTGCACACTGATGCAATAGAAAAGCATTTAATGTGCCAACTTTAAAAAAATAATTAATAACTCACAGAATCACAAGTTTGTTTCTATTATTATTTCCAAATAAATTCAGATACTGTATAATTTTTTGGGGAAATGACTGAATATATAAAACAAAAATATAAGATACAAATCCTAGCCTATTTTATTTATGTTTTTATGTAATTTTATAGTTTGACATACGATTACTAACTGGCTCAGCATCTTATATTTGCCGTAATCTGGCCCACTACTGATGCGTCAAAATTGATCTGCAATGTATATATATATATATATATACATACATACATATATATATGATGTATTTTTATGTAATTATTTTTATTGGTGATTGTAGCGTTTGTTGTTATTTTGCTTACTTTTATTTTGATTGTCTCACTTTCCTAAGTGATTAAGATGCAGAAAAGTGCATTATTAGTCGACCTTAACTTCATAGGACGTATTTTTCCGTTAATATATATGTTTATTTATTTTTTACGTACATAAAAGTGATCCATAAACATATAAATATATATATATATATATATATATATATATATATATATATATATATATATATATATATATATAAATGAAAAAACACACTCATATATACAGACATAGATAGAGAATAGATAGATAATAGTCAACTCTACTAGTTTTCATATAGAATTAACTGATCGGTATTGCAAATCATTCAAATATACATGTATGAACTAAATAGAATTGTGTTTCACGAATTGCATCGGACATTGATTCGTAGAAGAAAGTAAATATTTGTAAGTAGACAGTATACTTGTGTCGCTTGCGATTTTTATTGTTAAGAAGTTAAACTTGTATTCCACTTGAAAGTTATATTAGTATTCAATTGTAGTAAAGCGACCAATTTGCTTATTCTAGTTGGTTGATTATGCTATCGTTTCCTTGGATTTTTGAGTGCATATAACGAGTTGTTTCAGAACAATCAATGTTAATAAGATGAAGCAGCTGTAGTAAGCAGAGGAAACATGTGGGCATCCTTTTGTTCATGCGCTACTTAACGAAATGGCGCGTGGCGAGTAAATAAAACCCTCAATGAAATGTAATGAAATCAATGAACGTTGAACACGAATTTGACAACCCCGCATTTTGATTTATAGTAACTGATATATATATATGTATATATATATATATATATATATATATATATATATATATATATATATATATATATATATATAGGCAAGGAATTGAGTCTGTAACATTTACATTTTTAACACTTCGAATACTACTGTGAAGTTGATAGCAATGCTAGTCTTACGCAATAGCTAACCGCATGTTTACATGTGCAAATAGGCGGCGATGCCTATATAATCACAATAACAACATGAACACGCTAAAAATATTCTTATAAAACGTAAAGTTTGGGAATATTGATATAAAGTTATAGATGGTTAAAATGTTGTCGAATATCTCAATTATCTGCATGTTGTCTAAGGGTTTCAGTTCCTTTTTACTAGCTTTGCATAAAACTAAATAAAGTTTAATATACAAAGCATTTTGAATCTTAAGGTCTATACGCGTTATTCCAAAATTCATAATTATCGTTTAACTAGTTTAGGAGTGAATCCTGTAAATACAAATGGATTAGTCAATCTCAAAACGCAGCTTTCGTCTTTTTTTCAGTATTGTTTAAGTTAATTGAGGTCTTAGGTCAATGACAACGGCGGCGAGTTAATGAGAAAAAGACTGGTGTTAATTCAGAGTTCACGTTCTCGTAGTCGAGCTGCTTACTGTTGACATAAATATATACCTATTATATATATATATATATATATATATATATATATATATATATATATATAAAAAGTATGATTTGGGCCGATATATTTGATGTTTTATATACATTTATGTATTTTGATATATATTGGTTTATATATTTTCAAAGTTTACTTTTTATTACCTGCAGTAATGTTATTGCTGTAATGGTCACCTGAGGAGAAGATTTTCTTTCAAAACTCATGAGTTAAGGACTTTAAAGAACTTTGCCTGAACATGTAACTGTAATAGCATTTGATTCGCACCTTATTCTATTCTTTCACTTTATCTATTGCTATATATATATATATATATATATATATATATATATATATATATATATATATGTATATATATGTATATATATATGTATATTTATATGATTATCTCATGTATAAATGTATAACATTATAGAGTGCTATAATGTATTGTGTATAGATTTTCAGTATTTACTTTAACAGTGCTCAATATGTAAATATAACTTAATAATTAAGTATAAACATACATGAATGACAATTAAGCTACACACAGGAGCTCGCGCTTGACCTACATTCTGAAGCAAAGGCTGAAGAGAGTTCGGCACAGAAACCAATTATACATTCAATTAGTTTGAATTTAAAATTGATAGTACTAATAATTTTATGTATCCACATAAAATATTATAAGAAGATATAATATATTATGGATCGTTGTTCAGTATTTATTTTAATACGTGGGTTGAGCTAGGTAGTAAGTAATACAGGTATATTCATGGCTCTCAAGCTACACTAAGCCTCCCTCGTTTCATCACATTGGGGAATCGGCAAATGGAATTTGTGTTACCGGTTTTATATATATACACATCATGTTTAGCTTAGCTTTTTAACAAATCAGGTTATTTGATATTCCTTTTAAGAGGCCAATGTTTCCATTGCCCAATGGTAGGGCTTCTTACAAACAAAGGTTCAGCTGGTTTGACTTCCTATACGTTTGTTCTGTTTTGTATAGGGTGAATCTTCTCTATTTGTGTCAGGTTGATAAGTGACCTTATGTTTACACGTACGTGCTCGCATATCTATTTTAAGTGTAAATTTAGTTAAGTTATTAATTTTATATGTATTGTTATCCAAAAGAAAATGTTGTTTTGTGTACAAAGTTGTTTGTTATTTTACGTCAACAGTTTAATATGTTTTGAGGGTCTTTAAAGTCTAGAATTTAAAGTATTTCATTCATACGCAGTCTACACAAGTCATCTAAATTTATACATGTACTGACAGATCGTACTATTTTCTATGAATTTACTGGATAACATCCACTTTTGATTGTAATGCTTCCCTAGTGTTGTTTTCATTCAGCGTGTTTTGCTATTAAATGTGCTGCCATGGTCGTAACGTCTGGTTTTAACATCTAAAAATGCAATAGCCACGTAGTACTTAGTGTTATGCAGCCATTATTTGACAAATAGTATAGCTTGGTCAACAGCGCTTTTGGGTTAGGCATTTATTTTGTAGTGGACAAAGTGCACGAGTTATGCCGTTTCATCTTTTCTCTTCATTGGTAAGTTTTTCATTTCTATTTTTTTGCTATTGCTACTAGGGTTTGGGTTATTACTGTTTAAGTGGTTATATTTTTGTTCTTCTTAATGTTATTTTAGCTATATTGATCACTTGTTTACGAAGTTTGTTATTGTTATTTTTCTCTACGTCTTTCCTTTAGTCAAAGCCCAATTCAGTAAATTGGGCTTTAATTATAATTTATAAGTTTTCGGAGCAACTGTAGGACAATTTTAGGTTAGTTTTATTGAACATTTTATGCAAAATATTGGTCAAAGGATGGGTTTAAGGAAAGTGTTTTTGGGGCAGATTTTCGAATTTATTGCCCAGTTTGGTTCTGAGCATCTGATTATAAGGCGGTGTATTTCAGATTACATTTCTTTTATCTATAATTTTTATTTTCATTATAATTATTGAGTCTGGTTGTTTCTATTAAATTTCGATATTACTGTACCCACCATTTTAATGGCTATATTGTAAATGTTTCTCGGCTTTTACATATATTTCCGTTACTAATGTTATTGCTAAGCCGACGTTTGATAGAATTATGAATTTGTGTATGATTGAGAGACACCTATGCGAGTTTGGGTTTACGTATATTTAATTAGACTTATCATTCGTTGTTTCATGTTAGGCAGTACTTTTATTCGTAAGCGTAATAGATATGAAAAATCCTTATGGAAGTTAAATGGTTCATTTGGAAGTAAATATAAAGGATAAACTGATAATGTGATACTTAATGTGTTTCACTAGGTCATATATTTTAGTAACAACGTTTTTTTTTAATATTCATGAACATTTTCCATTGCAAAATGTAAACATTTTATGTCCCAATTTGATCAATTTAATAGTAGAACAGGAACATTAATTTAAACCTGTTTGTTGATTATATTCGTAGTCGAACTCTCATAAGATAACAAAACTGCGTACAGCAAATATGGTTTTAAAATTTAACATATTTTACGTACCAAACGTCAACATGCGTTTGTGATGCAAGAGGACCATACCGTTGTCTATGTAATATGAGTTTCAAACGCTTTAGCGGAACAGAAGTTGATTATGGTAGCGTATCCGAATTTTTTTTTACTATATATAAAATATTACAAGTGCTAGATTAGTATGCTGTTCAGAATAGTTCGTCTAATCAACCGTTTAATAGACTAATACACATGTTTATAAGTTTTTGCTAGGAGATTATTAAGATCTTAGTGCATGTGTGTATGTGTGTTTGTAAACGACTTGGATAGATTAAGAGCATTGCATGTGACCAAGTCATTATGTACGTATAACAACACGGTAAATGTACGCCCGCGATGTAAATACGTTCCCTAATAGCGCCTGGAAAAGTATAGGTATATGTTTGTATCGGAAACAGTAGTATTTATTAGTTTCTTCAGTCTGAGATACAAACCACTTTAGTAAATGGAAATCGCCCGAATATTATTAATAATCACAAGTTCATACTTTGCTTCCGGTAAACTAAGATGTATTCAAGCCACTGAAATTAATCATGCTGTACCAGGAAAGATACAGTCGGTTATTGCGAAGCTCTTGCATGGTAATACATACTCTATAGTCGCGCATTCGTCTTTTATCATATTTCTTTTTAGTTTAACGGTTAATAAACCTGTTATATCATGGGTAATACCACCATCTGATTATTGTGAAACAGTAATTGATACGATCAAATTAACACGCTTTAAAAATAGTTCAACTATAGATGGTTTAACAGTAGAAAACACTATTCGCCTGTAGATGATCACTATATTGCTACTACTATTATTTAGACTACGCATTACTGACAATTTAATTGACAATAGTATTCATGAAGACCTATAACACTCCCGGTGTCTTAGTAGGTATATGTCGTAATCCGAGGCCTAGTTCATCTAATATCATAATATCAATATTAGGAGGTGACTAGCTCTTTCAGTTTAGTATTCATCACCTTTCTAACGGCATCAATATGTACATTAATTTTATACATCTAAATGGATTCTGATTTAGATCAGTATTCTACAACTCTTACTTTATGATATGTATATTTTTACGTGCAATGTGAGAAAATAATTAGCACCGAATTTTTGAAAAGTAATTCATCCATACTTACTGTATTCATTAAATCTATATTCTTAGGTCAGCAGACAGTGTAAAGCAAAACCGATTTTATATACCGAGTCTTTGGAAAATTGATAGTATATGTGAGAGATTGTATGTGTAAGGAATTTTAAATAATCTCATGTCAGTGGGGAATCGTTTAGTAACTGAATTCTAAGCAATTAAAACAAATGCTGCTCCACCTAGTATTTCTAAAGAATTGGCGTATATGTACGCAGCAGTCCAACATTTAAACTGCTTTGTAGCGTTTCTCATTTATTTATTGACGGCTTATGCAGGAAAGATGTACAAAAATCAGCATGAATATAGTCATCGTTATTGCTTTGGCGGCTAATAAGTAAACAATAGCCTGTCGTCTATATTAATTAAGGTATATGTGCAAAGTATGTCCCGCTAAAAAAAAGCACACATTTGAGAACGTTGACAATCTTCTGTGTCAATAGTGGGCTTTCAAATCTCGTAGTGGTCACAAAGGACGGCTAAATTTTCCTACGCTAGAGAGAGAGAGATATGTAATAGTCTACAGTATACTTCAAAATTAATTGCACAGCAAGTGGCGATTTCTTATTTGGTTGTTTTAAAAGGAATACGTAAAACCTACAACGTGTGAAGACTTATTACAAGCAAATACCCCTGAGCAGTGACGTCTGAACACTGGTTCGTGTAACTGTGTTAGAAATGTGTACTTTTCCGGATATAATTTACTCTCAAATGAACCGCAGGTAATAGGAGATGCATTAATAACCTTCTATATCAGCCTGTACGGTTGACTTATACTCCACATGAAGTATTTTCTATCATGTAACCTACCATGGTTCTCATTTAACATCTGTGCAAGTATTATTTAATTATATGATAGTGCAGTCTATGTACGTCGAAATAAATCGCCGGGTTATTAATTCGATCGCATTTTTGTGATTATGGTGTATAATGTCGCGGACAAAATTCCACTTGCCACTGGTAGACGACTGTATGTCGTACATAATAGTGTCTCATCCATTAAATCGCACAGCCCGCATATACCTTAACCAAAATGTCCAGGTCGGTGAATAATAAGTTGGAGATCAGTTACATAACATAACACATACATGATCTTGACCTTTACATTTCTACACTTAGTTGTCATTTAAAATCAATTGATAACGTAACTCCAGTAAATGATAAAGATGATTTCTGCAATTTAATTCTAGCAAGGTGCAAGGTAATACAAACCACAGCTTAATGTTTGGAGCATAGTTATGCTTTCACGAGACCTGCAATATTCCATGTGTTCGACGTTAACAATAACGAATAGTGATTAGTATTTATTTCACTGGCCTATAATTCGGATATCGAACATTAGCGGACCTATGATTATGGGAATGTTTTCATTATTGATATATAGATAACTTACTACCAATGGTATGCCATCAAATTAAAAACATGTTGTATATATATATATATATATATATATATATATATATATATATATATGTGTATATATATTGAGAGAGAGAGGGCCATATATATATATATATATATATATATATATATATATGTCTCGCTCTTTCACAATATATATATATATATATATATATATGTCTCGCTCTTTCACAATATATATATATATATATATATATATATATATATATATATATATATATATATATATATATATATATATACATAGACAGTGTCGGATATTAAGCGTGCGTTGCAGAAAGAGGGGAACTAATGATGGAAATATATATTGAGAGAAAGACAGAGATTACATATATAATTCTTATCTTGATATATATTAAGAAAATAGACAGTGATTCTAATATTTTTATGCAAGCGATCATACTCCAAAATGTGCCATTTATATCATATGTTAGTGGCTCTTGTTTTGTTATCTGTGAATTTATTGCAACATCATGTTTTAAGCTGAATTCCTTACAGCGCTCATTCTCGTTTTCATATTTTCCCGTCGGTCAAAATGTCGCCACTGATGAGCTATTTAAAAGGTTCATGACTTATATACCATTTACGCCGATATGAAATATCTGTGTTGTTTTCAGACGTAATTTGTCGAAACTGCTATAAGTGTTTCATAAACACATTTCTTATAAGAAACACGTAATTTATCCGTCTTGCTAAAATTGTTCCCTGTACTCTGATAAACTCCGTTAATGAGATGCGGTCGCGATGGAATGGAGCGATCAATCAAATTGTTATTGGAGGTGACGAAACTTCGAACCTTTCAGAAATCGGGATGGTGAATCCATCACGTGATCTAGTTTTAAGCATCGTATCGCGTGCGTTGCCCTTCACGTCATCACCAGCAATAAATTGAAAGATGAGATCTTAGCTGCAATGTTACAATATCGTGTATGTTGATACGTGTGGCGAACTTTTTAAACCCAATGTGAAAATGAGCAATTAAACTTTTTAAAAGTTCAAGTGAACAATTTGAGTGTTACTTGCGTGTGTTAGTTTTAACTGCACACGGCATAGCGACATAATGAAACTAAACACATTAACATTCTATTGTGCCAATTAAAATCGCAGTTATGGGTAAGTCGTATGTGAATTAATATTCGAATTGTTATAGGTAAACAGTATATTCTATTGTAATAATAACCAACCATTTAATTATATATTCTCGCTATATGTCTGAAGTAATATTAAAATATATAATTTGCATGGGTTTAGAAAATAATTGAAAAAGTGTGCAAATATTGGTGGCATGTGTGAAACTAAAGTATTGGTTTCATTCTACATAATCCGATTTTTTAGGTTCTGAAAATACGCAATTTTTTCTATAGTTGTTCAGAACCATTTTACATGGAAAAAAATCCGTCGTGAAGTCAGGACATACCAACTAAGAAGCTGCAACTCTATTTAGTCTTCGTCAGGATAGCGGAAATCATTCATCGAACCACGTCAAACTCAGAGGCGACACATCAACAACAATAGGCAGTGAGAACAGATAACGAATCAAAACTACAATAAGAAGCCCAGTTCATTAACACAAGACGCGGAAATCACCGGCGTCTTCCGGTTGACCTCGCAATACACGTGGTCGCTATTTACAAAACACTTGTAAATAAACCTTTTATTTATTTTAATAAATACAGTATATTTCGGATGTTTATTTTCTTCTAACATGTTAATACATATTTTAAGGCAGAGGGTCCATAAATAAAACAAATAAAATATTAACATGTTTTCTTTTAAAACATGTTTTTGTGTCACTATTTACTTGCCTCCTCAAGATGGCAGAAATGGGGGGATTTAATATTTATCGCCGTACTTAAGTAATCTTCCGTTTTGTAGGGAAAAATCAAACTTCTCAAAAAGGGGCACTCTGGATCTTACCTCAGTTTAGAAGGATATTCCATACTACACTTAGCTACTAGCCCGAGGAGGCAAAACGGAAGATTACGCAAGTAATTTTAATAAATAAACGAAATATATACGCTTTTTTTTTAAAATCGGCTGACTTGTAATCTTTCGTTTTGCCTCCCCACGAGGGCGGAGTGAGACTTAAAAAATCAGTTTCTAAACGGAAGCAATTTAAAGTTTCTGTAAGCAATAAATGAAATAAGATTTAACAAATACATAATGTTATTTACAAATATTTTTATGACTTATTTCTTATTTAAAAGCAAAACTTCACTATTTACTCGCCTCCCTACAAGGGCAAAGGTAGACACAATGTAGGTTAAAATTACCTCGTAATGAAAATTGAAGTTACCTCAGTTTAGAAGGATTTCTCTATCATTGACCGCAGATGGGAATGATGAAGTGTAGTATAAAAAAAATAGATACGACACTTTTGCCTCCCCATGAAGGCGGACTTAGACTTCAAAAATCAGTTTCCAAACGGAAGCAATTTCAAGTTTATGAAGTTTTTCCTTTTTTTCTGTAAGCAACAATTATACACAAATAAATAGAACTTCGTATTTGTTAAATCTTATTTCATTTGTTGCTTACAGAAAAAAAAGGACAACAACTTCATGAATTGAGATTTTAAGACGTACAAAGTTGTGAAAAACGGACTATGTTAAAAGACGAACAAAACTGATCTCCCGTCTTAAAATCTCATTTTTAAAAAATTTATTTCCAAAACCACCGGAATTCTCTCGCGACATAATAGGTAATTGTAAACAGAAGAATCATTTTTAATATTTGAGATGGTCGAAAAGAGGGAATCAGTCTACGTTGAATTTACATTGAAAACTGATCCCCCGTCTTAAAATCTCAATTTTAAAAAATTTATTTCCAAAAAACCCGAAATTCTCTACGGACATGATAGGTACACCGAAAAAATTTTTTTTTTAATTGAGATGGTCAAAAAGAGGGGGATCAGTCTACGTGGAATTAACATTGGAAATGTAAAATATTTGAATTTTTTTCCAAAAACCTCAGAATTCTCTAGCAGCTAGATAGATAAGTGTACACCGAAAAAAAAAAAAAAAATGGTCAGTAAAAAGTTGTGAAAAACGGACAGTGGACAAAGACGAACATGTGCCCAGATAAGTGCGAGACTTCACATTGAAAACTTGCTAATCGAAAAATGTCTATGAGAGGATGAGAGCTTTAAAAAAGATAACAAAGAAATATTAAAAGGTGACGAACCGGACATCTTTTAAATAGGCGTAATAATAACTACGAGCCATAGTCTACTAACTATAGGGTTGGAAACGCTAAAACAAGTGGCCACAGAACACCGAAGAAGAAGAAACAGACGCGCAGAAGTGAGTAAAGTCACTTTTTGTTAAATTGCTTTTGTAAAAGTAACCGGATAACCGCCAGTTTCTTGAGGATCGATTTGTTATTCTTTGTTAAACTATTTTCTTGTTGAAAAATACATTTTTGTGAGGGTAGGAATTATCGCTTATAATGATTTTCTGTTCTTGAATTGCTGATTCTGCTAGTGAGCAGTTAAAAAGAAAATTCGGGGTTCATACTTTTAAGTATATTTTTTTTACTAGTGAGCGATAGAAAGTGTTTTTCAGATTTCAGTATTTTTGTTTTTACTAGTGAGCACTCAGCCATTATTTATGTTTAAAATTCTTTTTGATGCTTGTGTGAAATAATGAGCTACCACGGTTCATATGTTGAAAAGTACGAATATACTGTAGTGGATATCTAGAAAGGGATACACAAGATTATTATGCACACCGACTAAAAAAGAGAGAGGGTTTGAGGAACCTGATATTTTGACTAATAGATAACGAGGTTGCCATATTTGTCTCAGAGGATGGGGTGTGACTGATCTCTAACTTTATTGAAACCGAGACTGACTTGGAGATCATGAGGCGGTTTTCGAGTGAGTAGATCGCAATCCAAGGTGTCAGAGGATTTAGCAAATTAGGGGCTACGAAAGAGACACCCTTCAAGCACTCAGAGGAGGACTAAAAGAGGCTATTTTATTTTGCTTTTCCTGATAGAAATGTGCGCATGAGTGGCTAGGTCCAGCGATTTTTGTTGATGCATTTATAAATGCGTTGCGCGATCAGACGACATGTTGAGAAGCGGACCAAAAAATGATGTCGAGTCCAAGCAATTAGCTAAAGAAAGCAAGAGACTCTTGAATCGAACATGGGCGAACGAGGCAGAATCTGGGCGCCCGGAAAAGCCATGAATGGTAAAATTAGTATCAATCCCCGAGTCAAGACGGAGAAATACAAAGTGTATGAGTTAGCGAAAGACCAGCGGAAAGATTGCAAGCGATATTCAGCATGGAGTCCTTGTTAGTTCGATCTGGTTTGCTGGATACGTCAGTTTAAGCGGCACAGGGCGACCAATTATCCAAACAATTATAAGGCCTCACCCCGTTCGATCGGGCCGAATTCTGCCACGTGTTCAGACATGATACTCGGTGGTGTATGACAGCGGGAGATAGTCATCTAGAAATAAGGAAGACAAACCAGAGCGTATCTCTAGCATTAGGTCGAAGCCCGCGACGAACGTCCGCGTGGTCAGCCGGGGCAAAGTAAAAAGTCGAGTGGTCTGACAGTTTGCGTGCAAGACGTGTGGCCGGAGAAGTGATTTTCCGTGAACGATGAGCCACTAGAGCAGTAGGTTCTGCTTGAGAGAGGGGCATTTTTAGAAGAGCTGCCCACTAAGGGGTGATTTAATCCTAGGAATAAGGGGCCTTTAACGGAATAATGCCCCCGCAACAAATTGCCAAGGAAGACTCATGAGAATTGTAAGAATAGGCTAAAGAGACTAGAGGAGTCTCGCAACAGACTGTTTCCATCGCCCACGTCTGCAACGATGAGCAGTGGCAGAATAACACGGTGGCGAAAAAACAGTATGGTGAGAAGAGACAACGGGCCACGCGGTGGGCTCCTGTTGCCATCGGCCATTTTAGCGTGGTTGTAGTCTGAAACAAAAAGAACAGATCACAAGTGTTCTAAGTGTGGTCGGAGAAGAACGAGCCTTTCTCTCAGTATAAGGTTCTAATTGACACAATAGCGTGTGTGTCTCTAATACAGTCCGCGACTGTTGCTGACAAAGCAGAAATTCTGTCCGCCAGATTTGCTGGCCAGTCAAGCATACAGAAGCGAAATGACTATTACGGGATCTGATATTTGTTGATGTGGATATGAAGGGGCGATCGCAAATTCTACGATAATACTGACTTGTATAGAGAAATGATTTCTGAGAGGATTGGCTACCAGATTAGAAAGCCAAGTGTAGTATCAATTCAGTCAAACTTCTCAGCTATAGGGAAACTCTATATGCAATAGTTCTACTCCTTCCACTAACCGTCACATGCTCCAAGTATTGATGCAATCAGAAATATTATATTCTCTCTGAATATATTTTGGAAGCTGCTGCTGATCTCAGTCAATTTATGACATAGCATAATATAACACTATGCTGTTTAAGAATACGGTATTCGCACTGTGATACAAGGTGTATACTCCGGTGAGTACCATCAGTACCACCAACTGCATTTTCCTCTCAACATCTGTAAGGAGATGCAGAGAAGACTCATTTCTACGCTTTAGCTATTTCTGACTAAATTTCCGTCGGAAAATTATTCTTTTGATATTGCCTATGCAACTATAATTATTTAAAAGTTAATATTTCAGAATGGATTAGCATCCTCAATTTCTGAGACAACAGGTGTTGAATTGCACATCTACATGGTGTTAATGAAGATTTGCGATAAACTCTTTTAATGCGAATAATGTAGTGTTGTTTCCATTATTACCAAAATATCATTATTTTCTTGACTGACCAATAACAATGTTCAAAATAATTGTTGTCTTAAAGGTATTTCTCTTTTTCCGGCATTCAGTGTAGATAGAAAAAACAAGGAACTATTTTCGTTTTCACTGGAATGACGGCTGTTTCCAGACAGAAAAATAGCATAGTTCTTATATTTAGTATCACATTAACGAAAATAAAGAAGGAAAAGGCCGCAAGACATGCCATTTTTAATAATTTCTTGGGCGAAACGGATGTGGCGTTAACGTGGCGTTCGGAGCCAAAATAAACGCAATGCAAATATGTGCTTAGCTAAAAACGTGGGAAAACAAGATTGAATAAAATGAGGTTAGAAAGATCGTGTTACACGACATTTATTTGTGATCTTATCTTGGTTGATTTGCAATTCGATATCAGAATTCCAACCATTTCTGTTTGTTACTATATTTAAATTGAAACGATTCTCTCCCCATTCGTACAAATGAGTTGTTCTGTTCGGCCGTTAAATCACGTATTTTTCGTTTATTTTTCTTTTCTTTTGGGTACTTAGCTACTCATAAATACCCTCGTACCAAGATTCGAAAGTACACGAGAAATCAATTTTTATGAATTGTAAACTTATGATAGTTACATGTAAAATAAATACATGACATCTACTCTTTATAGTGTAATATTATGTTCTACTTCAGTTAGAAAGTAGATAAGGAAAACAGGCTCATAACTTATTTTCAGATGATTAATTATTTCTGGACATCTATATATTTCATACATATTCTATACTAAGTCATGAATTGTGGTAACGCAGTTATGTTTGTGTCCTGTAACTTCTGTTAAGCAATTACACAAATGAACATAATAGTTTTACTACTAACCATATGAAGTGAATATAGAATCTTCATATCAAATTATTATAAAATGTTTACCGTTTATTTTAATATAGTTTTTAGGAGATCAAAATGCATTTGGATGTTTTGAAAGCTTCCTGACTCTGTGACTCTTGCGGCCAGTATGTTCCAGTGTTGGCACGATTCTACCAATAATATTCATGATAATAATTATAATAATAATAATAATAATAATAATAATAATAATAATAATAATGATAATAATAATAATAATAATTATTATTATTATTATTATTATTATTATTATTATTATTATCATACGTACTAATAATAGTAGTAGTACTCTTACTAGTTTTATTAAGACCCGTATGACCACTTGCTAATTATTATAAAGTGTAATAGATTGTAGAGTATAATAGTATGAGATGGTAGAGTTTAGCTGACGAAGCGTGAAGTAGTCTATTACTTCTACTTACTAGTTACCAGCGTCTCACGCATGAGTTACATCAATATATTAGTTACTTACGGATATATATGCTAATCAAAACTAATTATTCGATAAATATTTTAACACCAGTTAAAACGCATTTTACTAAAAGTAGTGAATTTAGAATTACGTGACCTAAAATCGTTAATATGCTGTAAAATAAAACACCCCAAAACATGTAGTGCAAGCATTATATCTATTAGTAGTAATAGAGCTAGTAATAATAATTGCAGTTGTATTAGTAAGAATAGTAGTAGTAGCATTCTGACATGCTTTTCACATCAATACCAATTGATGTGCTATTTGGTATAATTGATGTACGGACCATATTGTGCCGTTCTGGATCTAATCTTTATTGTTAAGAAATGCACATGCGAAGGTCTGGAAAGTTTCGCAAATAATTATTCGTGACTTACTATCTAATAATTATATGTCAGGAAGACAATATTTTGGATGCGTTAAATAAAGTTAAATGTAGAAACATTTGTCGTTATTTTCTTAAGAACATTGTCCTAACATTTTCTAAAGAATCTTCTACCACGATATGCTTCCCAACCAAAAACACATGGAATAATTTTCATTGTTTACTTTTCATGTTGGTATAATGGTAACATTATCCTTGTTTCACACTCATCTCTTTATATATCTCTAGGTGCGATAGAGGAGGCACTCAAAGGGAACGAACGCACATAGCGTAATCGCGACTCGGTGACAAACTGGTCTCTCTCACATTTTCGATTCCTAAAAGTACTGTTCGATATTGTATATGACTTTCGGCATTTTTATTGCAAACTAAAAATGACAAATATTTATATTTAAAATAAACCTTTACATTATACTTTCAAAAAGCGCATCATTTATTAAATTCAAACATAACCTACATTCTATAAGGCTACTTCTTGACACCCCAACACTCGTCATCGTAATAGTTATTACGAATGATAATAATCATTTAAACCACCATTATAATCATTGTTACTTTCTCTAATCATCCGGGGAAAACCTCATCAGGAGATTTTCCAGCTGTCCTATCACGTGTGATAACGAACAATTTGGTGCAATTCTGTGCAGTTATTTAAAAAAAGAACTTACTAAAGACAGACACAAAGACGGGCAGTGTAACATATATTTCAGAAGTAACGTTTTTGATAGAGCTTTTAAACTTCTCTCCCTATACTTAAGATAGTAACACGAATACACACATATATATATATATATAAATATATATACATATATAAATATATATATATATATATATATATATATATATATATATATATATATATAGCGTATAGTGCACGAACTGATAAATTATGTTTCTATTCTAAATATTGTATGAATAATGATAACACGTAATAGGGTTATCGTTCAAGGAAACTTATATACATTCCTAGCTACATGCACCAGGTCTAGATCTTCAGTTTATGATACAGAGTTTATTTGCAAGCACACTTCATAGGTCTGCTGAAAGACATTTTAATTAATTAGATTATGTCCTAGAACCATATAATACAATTATTCAGCGTAATTACCAGATATTATCGGTTTCTTATTTGATTCAAATTTACTATCGTTATAGACTCAACCTCTGCTGATATTTTCCTTCTACAAATTAAATTAGGACTGCGTTCTTAGTATATGTAAGTTGGGCATTCTATTGAACCAAATAATGTAATTGTAATGTGAATACTTTTCCATTTTAAATTTATTCTTCATAGCTCGAGGTTATAATACAATTCAATTGAAACACACAGTAGATGATACAACTAGCAGGCATTTTATTGTATAACATATAACATTAACATTGTCAATCCTAAAGTTATTTAAGAGACTGAACGTTTTAGACTGAAGACAATGATTTTCATTTTCAGTTGTATACATCATCAATAATTCGTAGTACTCAAGAATTGTAAGACGTTCAATCTCATGAAATCATCATTGTTGACGGAGATATCTTGGAGTAAATTATATAAAAGATTGCGTAATATAAACTGCAAATATAGTGGTGTCTCCACATTACAAATGAGGACAAATGAATACAATGTCATTTAAAAAAGCTATATTTTGCTGTAAAAATTTAACAGTAGAAACTACCGATCTGATCCATGTGTTTTCCCGAACGTTTTCTAACAAATAAGTAAACTAATATAAACTTAAGTGGAAAATATTTCCGGTAAGAAGAAGTATCATCCGAACATTTATTAACGGCTGTAAGATATTTGCAAATATTGTTGTTATTCTTTTTGTAATTTTCGACATATTCCCTATCTTTATTATTTATTTATTTTATCTTGTCTCGTACCAAACGGTGTTTGTTCTAACCAAATGCATTGTCATAGCCTAAAAAACACAACCTCTCATTCATATATATATATATATATATATATATATATATATATATATATATATATATATATATATATATAATACATCGACACAGTAAGTATTGGATTACTATGAAGCTCCCTATCTTTGATAGAGCTTAATCGTGAGAAGATAATGAACTGCTATTAGCTTAAAGGTGTAGCTCATTCGGTAAAATCAATTCGAGCTTCCAGCAATTGACAATCTTTGCATCTAGATTTCACTTGCATTTAACCAGTTTCGCATGAAAGCAGAGATAGCGGCGTTGACTGTCAGTTCGACTGTAGAGTTTCGATTTCGGCTTGAGGCAGTTACTTATCTATCCGCACTGAAATGGTGTGACACAACGAAACAGTCTCTATGCTGATGACTATATATATATATATATATATATATATATATATATATATATATATATATATAGGCATCATCTTCACTTGAAGGCAAGTATTATTGAATAACACATTTATTATTGAATAAAACAGACAACTTATATCTGGATACCGTTTGGGAGATTCTTTTCAATACTACGAATCTTAATCTCAGTTTCAGGGTGGTGGGGTAAAATTAGCGAAATAAATCTGCCATAGTTTTGATATATATATATATATATATGTGTGTGTGTGTGTGTGTGTGTGTGTGTGTGTGTGTTAGCGTGGAAAGTAAAATATGTAGATAATATAAAAGATTGTTCAAAAGTTTGTTTTTTACTTTTTCAGCATAACAGCTGTAGGTAATAAAAAACAATAGTTTTTTTCTGTATTTTTATCATATCGAACGCCGGCTGTTCTGTTTCCTTGTTTAGTTCAGTAAATCAATAAGCTTATTCGTATGTAAAAAAAAAACAATTGCATATGTTCCGCTTACTGATGCATCGTTTTATTCACATATAATTGCTCCTCCAGTGATTCAGTTCAAGCGAATATTTTAATCGGTTACGTAAAAAAAATAAACTAAGCAAAACGAGGAATTACTTTAAAGATTGAGTTGTCAGCGCTGTTTATGTCTCAGAAAACAATCAATGCCTGTGCAAATATGGGAAATGCGTAATAAATATTGGCATTTGATAATGCAATGCATCAATTAAATTATACATCTTTGTACAAATTAATGCAGAAACACTGAGCACAGATTTAAGTGTAAATAAGAGTGTTTACGTAAATTAAACAAAATTAAAATTGAGACTTATTGACTTAGATAATTTCTTTCAGAAATGAAACGCACTTTTTGTGTTGCATACTTTTCGAAAGTATATATATATATATAGATATAAATATATATATATATATATATATATATATATATATATATACATATATATATATATATATAATTAGTAATATTCGTTTATATATGTATGGTTTTAATAGTTATATATATATATATATAAATATGTGTGTATATATATAATTAATTATACATATTTGTTTTTATCTATATACGTTCACATACGTATATATATATATATATACATATATATATATATATATATATATATATATATAATCAGTAATATTCGTTTATATATGTATGGTTTTAATATTTATATATATATATATATATATATATAAATATGTGTGTATATATATAATTAATTATACATATTTGTTTTTATCTATATACGTTCACATACGTATATATATATATATACATATATATATATATATATATATATATATATATATATATATATAATGATAAATTTCATTTAAATATTATTCACATGTGTTTCACTCTCCTCCGGGAATCGTCAGTGTGGAGGATAATTGTTCTGGCTGTCACACGATTTATTATCCTCCGACCAAAGGAAACAACTTAACGTTGGTTTGAACGTCTATGAGAATGCGGCAAAAACAACAAACACGGTTAAAATAAGATTATATCTAGTAGGCTTTTCTTAAAAGTGCTAAACAGCCACTTAGGCTGGAGCTCTGCTGTACACATTTAATTTTGCAGCTTAATTACAATTATCTTAAAGGCCTAGTTTTAGCATCATAGTGGCTAAAAATTATAGTATGATACATCTTATTTAAGTATTATTCACATACACATGTGTTTCATCTTTTCCGGCATACTCGGTACTATTAATTATATTTACTTAATCATGTATAAATATATATAAAAATTGCCATCACTCCAATGCGTGGGTATATGTATAGAGAAATAGACGGGGATGAGATATACATCCATATAAACAAAACTGATTATATTAATATTTTGTTCGCTTTAAATTGCATTGTCTCTTGAGTATATATCATATCCATGTTCGTGTATTAATTATAAAGCAGTAAAGTAGATTTATTTGATAGATTATTTATCATAGACAGGTGAGACAGACGAACAGATACTACACTCTATTTTGGATTTTTGGTTAAGAACAAACTGTATTAGCTCTTACGATACTACAGCTCATCTGTTCGGTTGTCGGGGATTTAATTTCCCACTTTTAAAACCGCCATTGTGTCTGCCCTCTTCGGAGAAAAGTAAATAGATACATAAAGTTCAGGTTAGTTGTATCCAGTGTATTTTTGATTTTACAAATTACAAATGAGGGATACACTCATCGGTGTTTGTCTCTTTTCTTTCACATACAGGAATTGCATTCTTTAAATTAGTTAATTACTTCATACAACAACACATTACTAAGACCATGCTACATATTTAGTAATGCGACTCGATTTCCTCCGATATCTTTTGAGTTGCATAGCCTTTTGATGAAGAAAACTTCGTTGCTATCAATGACATAGAAATAATATTGCCATTGTTTTAGTATTTTGCATGAAAACGTTGTAAATAAAAATATTTTTCAGTAACCAAGATTAATTATGCTTTGTCATTTTTATTGATTCGTTATTTTTATATTATTTTAATATAGCGAACACTATTTATATATGTACAGTTACCATGTTTATTTATTAGGATAAGATTGATGAAGCTATAGTGTCAGCTTACGACAATGAGATAAACACGATTTTATTTTCTTAGGTCATTCGTAAACGTTCTTAATGAACAAACAAATAAAATATTGTACACCAAGTTAACAAATCTGCTCGATATGAAAGGTAAGTGTTAGAGTTAAGTAAACATTGACTATATATGGTCTACCACCGTCATATTTTTTAGAAGAAAGTTATATACACATTTAAAAATACTATAATTAATGCCAAAAACCTCATAATAACATCTATCTTTCATTCAGTTCACCGACTTGTAAGTTAAATCAATTTACGTTCTAGTAACGTGGCTGCTATATTTTGTTTATTCTGGTCGAGCGATACGTGCTTATATGTTTACGTTACTGCGAAAGTTTTCTCGGATATTTAATTGAAATAAATAATTACTCATTTTTAGTATTTTTACAGAATTACGCAAACATTTATGTACTGATCAAAATATGTTGATAGTTTATATTTGGTAACAATGTCTTCTAAATATATACTTACTCCCTATTTGAAAATCTATGAGAACTAATAATTTTGACAACTCCTATCGCTATATTTTCAATTTAATTCGTAGCAGCTGTCAACATTTCTTTAACTTTGACCTTTTCTAAAACAATTCCACACCGTTTGTGTGAACATATTGTTCTCCTTTTTTCGGAATAATCTATTCATACTTTCTAACGGTAATTAGTTTTATCATGCGTTTGTTGCGGTCTACAAATAAATGTTAACATGAAGTAACAAGACAACGTATATTAACGTTAAAATATAATGCGGCGAATTATTTGTATCGAGTGTATTTTAGTCACAACTCTGTAATGGCTTATCAAGGCTATTATTTATGAATGCTATACATAATCTTTTCCATATTTTCAGATCTAATTCAGGCATGGAAGTTCTGTTACAATGACATGTGTTATAGTTTTCATAGTTTGGTAGTGTTACAATACTACCGGAACACTATTTTGATACGTGTAACAAGAATGTGTTATCAATCTTCTTAGTAGGTGAACTAATATTATTTGATCACACATTTGAGACAAATATTTTACGTAGTATAACAAGAACGCCGTAACACTCGTGTTTGTAAGTATAGAAAAACACTCGGATCACGCTTTCTTGTAAGGTAGAAACCATTTAAACTATCATTTTCTATAAGGGTAAACCGATTCCCTGTTCACTAATGTCGCAATTGTAACAGTATCTTCGGTCAGTTCTTATCAAACTATACGCTTTGGTTGTGTTAACAAGACGTTTTCATCAAGTGTTATTATAGTTGCAACACATGTTTAGGAACATTATTTTTATCAGCATAATACAACTTTCTAACAATTTTAAAAATTATTATTCGTAATACCTATGTACAGTGAAAATAGTAATAACAACTCATATCGGAACATATAACAATATATTCGCACTACACATTTCGTTTGGGATAGCAATACTTTCATGTGTCTTATTTCCTCAATGGTTACACAATTACGAAACATGTTGTGCATTGTCAACGATGTTGATATTGAGTAAGGAAATACAATAATTACACATCATTTATTTCGTTATTGGGGTTTATAATTATTTCAGACGCTGGTTATGTCACTATGCCCATATTGTACATGGCAAACATTCCCAAGTGATCTTGCCCGACCGAGGATGCTGCCTGCAAATAAGTGTATGCATGGCCCGAATAAAAGGACCAATACAAGGTAAACGGTTGAATACAAAGAGTGGTTATTTTGCTTTGTTGTTCTTTCAAACAACTGGCCAATTTGGCGAGGGTAGACCGAGTCACGCAACGAGCGAACCGCCATTTTCCACGGTGACATACACAACAAAGGCTGAAAAGAGTCCGGTAAAGAGGCCTATTATAGGTACGCTTTGTAAGGATTTGAAACCGACGATACCGATGTTGTTCTCACCTTCTCTAATGAATTTATATATATATATATATTCATTAGAGAAGGTGAGAACAACATCGGTATCGTCGGTTTCAAATCCTTACAAAGCGTACCTATAATAGGCCTCTTTACCGGACTCTTTTCAGCCTTTGTTGTGTATGTCACCGTGGAAAATGGCGGTTCGCTCGTTGCGTGACTCGGTCTACCCTGGCCAAATTGGCCAGTTGTTTGAAAGAACAACAAAGCAAAATAACCACTCTTTGTATTCAACCGTTTACCTTGTATTGGTCCTTTTATTCGGGCCATGCATACACTATATATATATATATATATATATATATATATATATATATATATATATATACGTTGTCAGGCATATTCCAGTCTATACATCGAGAGAAAAAAAGATGACAGAAAAAATAGCAACATTTGTTTACTGAATCCTGACTGCATGTGCGTAAAATAATAAACACTCTGAATTGTACAGATATTGTGTCTACCAATTAATTAGAAAATAGATAGAATCACCTTAAAATGATAAAGGAGTGTTTTGTGTATTGTTTAATTGTTTGGCATATTTAATTTGTCAACACTTTAGAAAATATCAATATGTATTAAGTAATTAAACACAATACAAATATCATGAATTGAGATGAATATTCCTTATTTTATAAAATCTATAAATACTCGATTTAGTGAAGTAATAATAATTCTCTTGAACATTTAGCATGCGAAAAATAAAAAAAATCGAACAGAACTTTATTAGTTTCGTCCGTATACATTTTTAGACTACTTTAACGTTTCAAATATTTAAACCAAAAAAGAGAAAGTTGAACAATATTCAGTTAATGATGTTTTCATTGACTATCTAAATAGATAAATTTTATTAACATTACACGAAACTGTTTTTTAGGAACTAATAAGTATTCAGATACTGTAGTTCGTGAACGTGCCCATTATATATGATAATTAGCAATAAGACGAATATGCCAATGCTTTTTCGTATTTGCTATGTCTAGGCAAATGTTACGATTTTTAATGAAATTAATGAGCATATAGTAATTTTAAGACTATTCAAGTATAAACATATGTTTGTTAACCCAGAAAACTATGCCAAAAATATAATTTACGCATAATAATAGTGTACGTGCTTCTCCAAATAAATATCATTCATATGTGTTTTTAAAAGTTAATAAAAAATGCAATTGTAGAATAAGTGTAGTTATTACTGGATGTCTCCATAATGTCTGTCGTGATACATGAAGACTGCGGAATTATATTTCTGGTAGAAGCCAAAAACAACACATTAACTGCAGTGTGTTGAAAATCATATTAACTCTACTTTTTTTCATATTCTTAGTTCAAAATCCATATTTAATCTTGCATTACATATCTATGTGCAAATTCGTACGGTAAGCATGTAAGTAGCGGTCAATATCTGATATCAGTATGATTTGATCAAATTTTTATTTAGAGTCGTGTCTTTAATGGGTGTTTAAGGTTTAGCAGAAATCGTCATGCTTGCTTAAATAATGTAATGTCTGACTATAAAACTCAGAAACAAAACCGAAGTATTGTTTTGAGTCATACAATTACAAAATACTTTTACTACATACATTTTGAAATTGGAAACATTAACGTCCTGGTCGCCAAGGCAGTTCCATTGATAAGTATGACGGTGGAACACGAACATCTTCTCTTTTAGCCTGTAAATTCTAATCCTCTATAGGATTAAATATTCGATATTGATAAGATGTGTTGAGGATGAATAAATAAAATCAACAATGGTTAAAATCATATATGAAAACCTGATCGGTACGTTAGCCTGAAAGATCCTATTTTTATTTGAAGGAACAATTAATTAGAAAGTAGAGCTCTATAAGTTTTACATTTATGAAAACTAATGTAGGGGTGATATATTTTTTAAATGCACAGTAACTGCACCCGAATACTTTATTAAAACAGTTAGTTTGTATACACGTGCGTTTTTTACTTGTACCGAGATAAAATTAGTGTTCATTAAGCCAAATTTGTCATACTCCATTCTGCTATAATAAGATGTTGTAAGACTGCATCGTGCTGCCAATTAAACATTAACAAAATTATTTTCTCAAAATGAATTATGTTGCTAGCATATATATATATATATATATATATATATATATATATATATATATATATATATATAACTCAATGTTTGTAGGCATGTGTGTTAATGTGTGTGTGTGTGCAATAGAAACAAAGTTAGTGAATCTAGATAACATAAAAGTGTATTCTAATGTAAGATTAACCGGGACAGTCAATGGGTGTATTCCCGAATCTCTAAATCTTCTCTTAAGTTGGCTATGAGGCATATTTCGTCCTGGGAGGTCGATGAATTCAGCTATGTTCAGCTTCATTTCAATTTGATTATGCATTAATTTAAATAAAAAAAACGATTATATCATGAAGTCTTTTTTAAAAACAATTTGCAAGTCATTCCCGAAAAAAACACTGCAGGACATTTCCTCGAAGTCAACCGGAAATGGCATCATAGTAAGAATGTCGTGTGGAGGAGGGGGTCAAAATGAGTATACTATAATTTTAAGAGGAATTAGGTTGGTGACTAACCCAGGCTTTACTTAGTTAACTCATACTTCAAAACACAAAATGAGTCAGCATTTTTAGATCATACATTTAAGTGGACACTGCCCACCAGTGTTCGCCACTATTTGCCACTGTCAGCAAGTGCTCACTATTGCTAGTCCTATAAAGAAACTACCAACTCATGATTCAACACAGGAAATGAGTCAGAATTTTTTTAGATCTAACATTTTAGTGGGTATAGCTCGCAAGTGCCCGTCAGTATCCGTAGGTACCCGCCAGTATCCGCTACTATCAGCCCGATAAAGAAATCGCCAACTCATGATTTAAAACAGAAAATGGGGCAGTATTGCTTAGATGTTACATTTTAGTGGAAACTGTTCGCCGGTGCCCGCCAGTGTCATGTAAATAATATATATATATATATATATATATATATATATATATATATATATATATACATTGTCATGTATGAAACATCCCCCACCTGTACATAGAACAAGCTATACTAATCTTACTATTGAGCTATGAGATTGTATTCTACTTTTTCATGTGTGTACTACCTCCACTATTGCAAATATTTACTATTAATATTTTTTTTAAGAGCATAAAAAGTGATGTGAGAACAGTGATCAAAGTGATAACTTAATCTGCCAACCAATTGAGTATAAACACATTAGTTATTGATTCTGCATCCGAGCATCGCCAGGTAGCCCTGCTAGTAGATAATATAATTTGTAAATAATTTGATGTGACATGGAACTTTTAGAAATATTATAATCGAAAAATAAGTAATCAATTACAACACACGTCGTACCACGGCCATCGTAATAACTAAGCCAGTGCACTGGAAAACTATGGCATGCTATAAAGCAGCAAACGAGATCTGTCGAACAGTCTAACTATGTGCATTTTGTACACTTCCCATCACTTAAAAACTTATTAGAATTCATGACATAAACCAATTTTAATGGCATTTTCAGTATTTATCGATTAGTGATTACGGAATATTTATAATACATAACTTCATAAAAAAACTTGGTGCAAATGTATTAGTTCGTGTAATTTCCGTAGGCGAGCAAGCAAACATTAAATTAATTTTATATAACTCCTCTCCAAGAGGTTTGACACAAGGTCAGCTTTTTGTGTAGGTAAAAGTGTTTTTCAAAAACGGACTGGATTCGGCTTTAAAATCTAAAATATTTGAAAACAAAGCCTTAAAACACGGACATTTTCTAGCGACATGATGCACTGAAAAAAGAAAAAACATGATCAGTAAAGTAAACAAGTTGAGAAAAGATGTGTTGGAGGATTACGAATACTCGCCTAAAACTTAGAACAAAACCTTTCAATTTACTAAATAGTATTAAGGTGCATAAGTAAAAATATAGATTTTTTGTTTTATTTGTGACGATTTACAGTAGCGTCAACGGCAGACGATCCTGGTTTGTTTTTTAACATAAAGTTAAGCAAACATGCACATTTACGAATTCAGTAATTGACACAAAATCCATGACTCAAACCAATTCATTAATGAAACATCTATTGATATACATCATGATGTCTGTTTTTTTGTGGGTTTTCTTGCACAATTAACAGTTTATTTACAAGATAATGACACTTTGTAATGAATAATAAAAAAGTCATGTTTTTGGGGGAGAAGTTCTTCCAAACGGATATTTTTTTTAAGAAATCAACATTCGTGAAAACGAACAATTTCTTTTAATATGTGACTTTTTGCAAAACGAACAGTTTATTTACAATATATTTGTCGTCGCCTACTCCCACACGTACCCATATATCAGGTTATGTCGTCTTTCTCTTAACATGGTGATTAATGTTTATGAGTAATTTCGCTTTGAATGCCCAACTATAGTGGAAAAGCCACGACCGTGTTTAAGGAGAAGGGTATAGGCCGACACAGTTGTTAGCGCTGGTCCCTTGTTTTCCTTTTTTCTTGTTTTTTTCATTTTCCTTTATCCTCTTTTAAAGTCTGCGATGCCTTGACGCGTTGTTTTCCTTCCACATGTTCCGACCCCTTAAAGTGTGTTCCCACGAAGACGGGTCTACGTTAATAAAGATCAGGGTGTGTTTCAGCTGGTCTTTATAGCGCATTTTCGGGGCTCCTCGTTGTCTGGCCCCGTTAGCAAGCTCGCCATAGAGCATTTTCTTGGGGAGCTTGGATGGATCGATTCTGTAGACGTTGTCTGCGCAGCAGAGGCGAGGATGGGTGATGGTTGCGTGAACGCTGGTCACTGAGGTTTGGTGCAACATTTCTCTGTTACGTGTGTTGCTCTTCCAAGGGATTTTTAGAATTTGCGGGAACTGCAGTATGATAAAACCAATGCCACCCTAGGTCAGACTAAAGAGAACATTCAGGTGTTAGCGGATCCGTACAACACAGCTTACAAACGTTTTAGGATGAACTTGAATAAAAACAATACCAATACACCTGCCCCATATTAACCTGAACTTGTGCCCCCAAACACTAACATAATTGTAAATTACCACCCACTAGACAAACTTAGTCAGAAGTTTGTTCCTACAAGGAAGAGTCAACGTTGATTAGGACCACGGTCTGTTTTAGATGGTCTTCATAGAGCATTTTCAAGGCTCCGCGTGCTCTGGTCCCGTTGGCAAGCTCGTTATAGAGCATTTTCTTTGAGAGCCTGGATCGATCGATTCTGGGGACTTTGTCTGCCCAGCATACGCGATGGGGGATGATGGTGGCCTTACCGCTGGTCACTAAAGATTGGTGCAGAATTTCCTTGTTACCTATGTGGCTCTCCTAATGGGTTTATTATAATTTGCGGAAACTGCAGTATGCTGGCGGCAATATACCCCAAGTCAGTCTGCAGAGGACATTGAGACGTTAGCAGGAACATACAACATATAGACGTAAGCAGGGACATACAACACAGCTTACCCACGTTTTAAGATGCACGTGAATAGTGAAAAGACTAAGACACTCGCACAACATCCACCTGCTCTTCTTCCTTTGAACACTAACACCGTTGTAAATGACCAAACTCTAAAAGTGGATCAGTTGTTATACCTAGGAAGCATCTTAACATGCACTCTTACACGTGAGAAAGCTGTGGAGAACAGGATTAGGACAGCTTTTTCTGTTTTAGTCGATTAAACTGATGTGCATTCAATAACAACGGCATTTGATGGTCACTAAAATTATGATTATCCAGGAAGTTGTTCTATCACAATTACTTTTTTAGTGCGAAAGGTGGAATTCATACAGAAGCGATACAAAAGACTTAGAGCTCTTCTAAAATATATTATTCTTTTAATACTTCCTTTATTTCGTTTAATTTTCGCACACATTTTGGATTAAATTTATTAATTAGTATTAAATTGTATTTCTTATTCTGAAATAAAATTATAATTGATTTTAAAAACTTGAAAACTGAACTTTCCAATTGTAATTTCCTCTTATTTTATTTCTAGCTTGACATCTGTAAAAAAGCAATATGTTTAACCTTATTTTATCTATAAATATTTGTGGCATCTGCGTTTATATTTACATCTATAAAATGGAAATAACTTTTACTTTCTTTTATTCATTAAAATAGTGTGGGGTTAAGTTCGCACTTGACATCCGTGAATTCAGTACTTATTTTTGTTTAACTTATAAAAGGGAAAATGATAACTGGGACGATGGACTGATGAAAACAGAGCATATACTACACTACCCTGCAAATTGAGCATTGAAATAAGGTAAATTAGTCTGAAGTAGTATAATAAAGCAATACGATTAATAGAACTATGTGTATAGTTTCGGCTTAAGCGAGACATGGAATAAAGTAACAAAGGCAGGAACAACTTAACAATGATTTCCAAGTTAATGAATACTCCTTAGGGGGCAGTCAGCTCACCCTGATAACTTCGTGAAAAAGGATGGACTTTTACGCATGCACCTAGTTTACAAGGTCATGTCCGGTTCTCTAACCACTATCAATGACATCACCATGTACACACTCGATACAGTGCACTGACCTGGGTTTACGACGGACATGCTCGTACGCGATGATTTATTGAACATGGATTCTGAGAGTTTATATGAATAATTATTAAAAACGGACTCACTGCTGTGAAAATTCGTTTAATTAAGACTATCTTATTAGTTAACATGATATATATTTAAGTTTGATAGAGTAAATTTTCAAAAACTGAAAGCAAATCTTTAAGAAGCATAGGCATAATTCGTTGATAAAAAGGAGGGTTCTCTATTAAAACATACAAACATGAAATTTACAAATTTCTTTGGGATATCCCATTTTTCATAAATTGTCCTGAAACATTTCTTCATTATAATTTTACATTAGACGATTACTCCAATTATTTGTAAGAGAAAGCAACATATTGAGAAGTAAACCTCTGCAAAAAGATATGTGTAATATACGTTTGTCGATTAAAATTGCAATTTATTATTCTGCGTAGATAGACATTTTAACTAGTATTTTGTGTCAAGCATGAGTGAATCCCACATTAATACATCTAAGTAACATATTTCTGAACCTTATCGACTGCTGAAAGTAGTTGTTTAAAATCTATACGATTACGTGTCAGTTAAGTAAACACACTTATCTCGAAAATGCGAAGAGCCTACAAAATACAGTTCTAATCAACCAGAAAAAGCGATAGAAAAAGCAAGCAGTGACCGCAACCATGAACGTCATGAAAAGGTCACCCACTCTAAAACGCGTGAACGAATAGAGAGGCAATGAAATCGATGACGCATCATAACAAGCAAAATGAAGTTGAATGTTGTTGTTGAATGGTAAACAGTTGACACAACAGCCAACAAATTAAGACACCTATCCCTGATTTATTTTCACTAAGACTTACCGTGAGTGCAAGACGTGGTTTATTTCATATACCAATAGGTAACTGATTATCAAGAATAAAGGCTACATAGATCATCGGTTGGACGTTGAGTTCCATCGCGCGCTGATTGGAAACAAACGTGTAGTGGGCAGAATATTTCTTAAGAAGTATTGATTATCCAAGAACCTAACTTAATAAGTATTTGTTTACATTAAACTTGAAGGCAGCTATGTTGTAGTTTGCTGGGAAGTAGCTTCATGGTATTTTCTTCCCCAGACGAGACGATCCAGGAAATAATGTGTGTCTATTGCAGCATTGCTTGTTTTTGGTAAAGAGATGAAAAAAGAAAGTTGTCTGCCATGGTTGTAAGCAGGATAGTTCTTGTTGTAGAATGTTTTACAGAACAGACGAGGGAGTGTACTTCAGTCAGGCACCGACTTAACATGAACATATCGATAGAGAGAGGCTAGTACCATATATTCTGTGCGAAATGGACTGCAGAGAAAATAATATATAATCCCTCACAGGAGTGCCAAGTCGGGTTTCTAATATCTCAAGGCAAGAAAGATTGCTTAGAACGATCTATTCCTAGATAGGACAGCAGCACTCGATTTTAAGAAGCCCTTAGTGTTCATACATGTACTTGACTGCGTCTTAATTTAGGTAACTTCCGGAGCAATAGAATGATGTAACTATTTTTCCAGCGACCTTAGCAACTAATTTGATGTAAGTCTTCTATCTCAGATCCGGGGTAAGCGTCAGTCCTAGAGTGTTATCAAGGCATGACTCTTCCTTAATCAGAGCGTAATTCATTTCAAGTGTGAAAGAATGTAGATTCGACGGTTTGTAGTGAAAAGAAAGAAGCTTGGTTTTGAAGGCGTTAAAAGTGATACGCTACTTTTCCCCATTGTACTACATGCTCAAAATCGGAAGATAGAGATTTACAAATATATTGTACATTAGTGCTCTTCCAGGTTATGTCATAACCAAGTGGGTCGTCTGCGTGGATATTAACGATTGATTATAGGATACGATTTGACAAATCATTTATGAAGATCAGGAAGAGTGAGGGCAACATTTGGATTTTTAGGTACGCCGACATTTTTATCCTTTTATTCTTTTCTTCTATTCTTAAGTGACCTCAATTAAAGCAACACCACGTTTTGTATTGTCGGTAGTTGTAAATCTTATTCCAGGTACTTAATTTCCCTGATCATCTGCCAAGCAAGGACCTGCTTAGTAGTGAAACACGTGCAAGAAAAAACTTTTTAATTTGAAAATGATAAATAAATAATCTTTGAATTAAAGTTTTTTGTGGTGATGATAAGGCTCCTGAACGGAATGCATTGGTAAGCCTTCAAAAAACTATATATATATATATATATATATATATATATATATATATATATATATATACATTTTATGTAGACATTTTATGTAGACATCCACAGAAATAGTGTTCCGCTGTATCACATCTTTTAAGTGTGTGGAGACTAGCACCCATCCAAAGTCAGGTGTCGAACCTAAACCTATCAAGTTTATTACGTTAACAATCAGGAAACGACACAGCAGCTATTGGTAAATGATACCTAGAATGTTTTTCACGTTAACGTAGACCTTATTTACAAATAGCTTTGCATTACGCTAAGTAGCAGCTGACGATATTATAAACGACAGTACTCATAATTTAAAGACAGGCTAATATTCTGGCATAACCATACATACTGTTTCGCTTCATCATAGCTCTTCAGTGTGGACATATATATATATATATATATATATATATATATATATATATATATATATATATTTGTTGATCTGGAAGATATTTGTACGTATGAGTATGCATATCTAAATATTTTTCGCTGTGAAATAAGTATCAAATATACATACACTTAGGGAGTGTGCGATTTCATATGAACCTGAGTTCGCAAAAAGAGAGACAGCTATTGAATGAATGGTAAATTCGGTTCCCCATAACTAGAAAACCGTTTCTCTTGGTGCATGAATATTCATTTCGGCCTCAAGTGGTGTGGAAGCGAAGAAACATTTATAATAAATGTCTTTAAGTTTTATTGATTTTCCCTTGGCCTGCTGAGGCCTCTTCGAATATGAAATACGTTTATTGATTTCTCAGCTTGTTTTCCTCTTTCATCCTTCCCCTTTTATTTTCATAGGCAGCAAAATCTTTTGAAAATCTATCGTTATGCTGACTCTACAGGAAAAACATATCACCCTTGCTTAGACCTAACTCGTTCATGAAAAAACTTCGTTCGTTTTCTTTTACTTCAACGTTTGATGGCATCTACTTTCGCTACATTTATGTCTACTTCAGTTTGGTTTTACTACATCTTTTCTCTCTGTATAAGTTCGATATTGTAGACTGAATTTAACTTTCCTGCCTGTTTTTTTTTAAATTTATTATTTAGACCGTTCGTTAGATTTTACCATCATTTACTATCCTCTCACTCGTGTGTTTATTACGTTCTCTATTCCTTATTAATTTTCGTTTTAAATGATGTACAAATATACTCCGCCAGTGTTCGAATAAAATATTTATACAAAATCATGGAATAACAAGAGAAAATTATACTCCTTATATAAATAAGTAGTGTAATTTATGCGTACTATATACTCAAGTCTCGTGTACAATATTAAAAGTGACTTTTTTATTTTCAAATTTATTTCAGATAGCAGAGGTTATCTGCTTTTTAGTTGATTTTCTTATTACTTAAAACCGTTATCTCTGGATGGAAGAGGACAAGCATTTATTTACTCGCTATCTTTTATGAGAAAGGGCAGACATATCATTGTTCTCTATATAAACATATACAACTTATTACTATGTAGTATTTATCACAGAGGGAATATGTTGTAATACCTTCTCGTCGTTTAACGAGGGGTGTTTCACTTATATTCTTGTTTCACTTTTTAAAAAATACCTGCTTTTTGAAAAAAAAAATCATTATATTTTTTTTTTTAGCAGATTACTATTTTTTCAATAGTATTACTTTCAAAAATTCATGGTCTACTTCTTTTCAAATTATATTGTCGGCGAATCACTGCTTTGCATTTTTGAGCGCTATCTCCTGCAATAATATCGTTAAAATGTAAGTGAAATACAGCGTGAAAATAAAGTTATGCATGTGATGTAAACCTGACAGAACATGTTGAAAATGAGAGTTATTTATTAAATGCATTTTTACGGGTATTTGAATGAATTATTTGTGATTGCTTAAATTGTTGTGGCGTTTTATAAACAGTTATGATTTACTTATAGTTGTATATTGTGTTTTTTCTACAAAATTAAAATAAAGCTTTGAAGGTTCTCATGCCTCATAACTAACACAAAATGAAGAATTATAACTTTTATAGTGTTCAGTGATTTTGCATACATATCCTTCTATATTTTATATTTATTCTGCATGTTAAAAGTTACATAGAAGCCAGCTAATGTTGCCCTTTTAATGTTTGAGAGTAATGTATTCTTATTATGTGTGTGTACTGATATAGTTTATCCCCGTTTGGATTGTATCGCATCTATACCCACATTAACGATTGTGATATTTATTTGAACGTCTTCTTATAGGGTGCTGTGAATATTTACTCTGCCAATTATCTATGAAGACGCGGTATTTTCCTAGTATAACATACACCTTGTTTACGTAGATGTTAATTTTCTCTAGATATGTGTAAGATTTCGTTTGCACTGAAAAGAGGAGTATGATACATCCCGTATCTGACATCCGAAAGAAAATATATATGTGTAGGTTTCCCGTGTAAAAGCACCTGATATATATATATATATATATATATATATATATATATATATATATATATACAGAGAGAGAGAGAAGAGAGAGAATGAGAGAGAGAGAATGAGAGAGAGAGAGAGAGAATGAGAGAAGAGGGGGTCTCCGGGATACATCCGTGGCTTTTCGGATGAGAAAAGAAAATGTCATATTTTTGCAAATAATTTAAATATTAAAAAAAAGTCAAATGCCACATACTCTTGTACATTTAACCAATTGAAGGGCACTCGGCAAAGTCGCTCTTAGTCTTACAGTCGACAACTGCACCTGATGCATGCGAGCCTCACTATGTAATTAGAAAAAAGTCTGAACACAGTCTGATCCTGGTAATCAACTTAGTTGTCGCAGGGGTTTCAGTTAAAATACAACAAATTAAGGAAATATATTTGAATTTGTGAGGTGGTGGACCTTTTAAAAGCGAGATTCGTTGGTTAGGACACGGATCTGAGTACCTGCCAACATTTATAACCCTCTCACAGCGAGCCATTGTGCAAGTGCTTTACAACTGTGGACAATTACTTATTATCGCCATTCACTTAAGTCTGAACCTTTTTAGAGTTTATTGGTCTGCATGAAGTGACCTTGAACTAGAAACCAACTTTACGACAACATTACTGTGCCTTCATCGTGCAATATCATTTGTTCAGAGATTCCCTACAAATGTTGATGTTCCAACATAATCAAAACGCGTTCTAGCCGCTGATACGTCCCTTTCATCGCAATAATCTACATGTTATATTACGGCTTTTAATGTATGTGATGATCACTAAACGGATACTGAGATTTTTTTAAAATTTTATAATTATCGTAATGCAAGTAACAGTCTCCTTATATTCCTATGTTTCCCAGTGGTCTATTGTCTTGTGCGCCAAACCTCCGCCCCGAATATCAGACGGATTATGCAATACGTTGCCGGTAATCGCTATTATTGACTTCAACTATTTCCAAACAATATTTATATCCAAAGTGCTGGGAAAAAAACGAAAAGATCTATAGCATTTGTGTGGTAATCTATTCCAAATGTATGCCCACACTTTATCACACCCACGATATCTTACATTAAAAAACAAACAGATGTGTCAAAATTTATGAATATATCAATGAGATATGAAGAAGATAAAAGATTGGTAGGGCGAAGGGCAGTACTAAAAGAAGAAAGCTAACAAAAATGAAGCTGATAAGATGGGAAGGCAGACATAGGTATCAATACCACCCACTTTCTTATAGCTATTTAAAAAGAAAATATATTGATATATCTGTCTAGCTTTCATCCTATCAACTTGATTCTTTCTCCCTTCCTCTGTTATTTCTGCTTTTCGTCTTACCAATGTTTCATTTTATTGTTCAACCGACTCATTATAACAAGATAGCTTTATTTCACTTAATTCTCCAGATTCAAAACTTGTTGACACCAATTTTAAAATCTTCATTTTGAACTCTTTCTATGTAACCCATTAAAATTCATAACTTTGTCTGGAGCTGAAACTCGGCAATGCAATATTTATTATTAGCAGTGACTGTCTTGACTTAATTATCTTTTTAGCTAAAACAGTGTTGTATATATATATATATATATATATATATATATATATATATATATATGTGTGTGTGTGTGTGTGTGTGTGTGTGTGTATCTATACATTTTCAAAGTCTATGTTACCGGTAATATTTACATTACCGATATTTATCCTCTGATAAAAATCTGTTTCCTTGAAAAGTCGTGGGTTACAGATAATGAAACTGCCCACGTTTGAACTTCTGATGTTTTAAGAAATATTGTATTTATACACCTTTTAATATTCATCATTGATCGTCTAAACATATAAACGTACACACATACTTAACGTTATATATATATATATATATATGTATATGTCAATATAAATGTATATATATATATATATATATATATATATATATATATATATATATGCATATATGTGTGTGAGTGTGTGTGTGTGTGTGTATCATCAAAGAATGATTATATGAAAGAATGCCCCATTTTAGCAAAGAAAACATACTGTTTTCTAAAAATTAAATCTTTCATGATATTTATAACATATTATTGAATACATTTCGACCTAAATAACTATATTCAAGTTTAATTTTAAACAGCATAATCTTAATGCCATGCAGAAATTCTTATTATTGCTGGTCGGAAAGTGCGTGTTATCAAATATGTTTAGCTGTAAAATAATTGATAATAATAGTGTAGTGTGAAAAGTATGTTTGCAATCACATATTTTCTTTGATATTTTTGGAAATATTAGAAGTACAATATATCTAAATAAACATATGTTGTTGTACGTAACAACTATAGAAAGACACCAGTTCCTAAATCTACGTTAATTATTAAATGTATCTCGATCCGAAATTTAAGCGACGATGCCTGAGATCACTCACAGAAAGAAATGTAAAACCTAACTGGACGAAATATACACTATTTTGAGAATGCATTCTTACGTGATTTCCAATATGTATACATACATATTTATAATTTGGGAGTAAACGTAGGGATTATTATATATATTTAAATTTAAAATTTTACATTCTTTGGTTTATCATATCTTTATTTAATTTATGACGCACTTTAGTATAGTCTAATAATTGTGTGTAATTTCTTGTTTTAATTTACATATTATATATATATATATATATATAAACATATGTATACATATATATATATATATATATATATATGTATATGTATATGTATATATATAGAACAATATATATATATATATATGTATATTAATTCTTAGTTATTTTAATCTTAAACCACAATTCCCATGGTGTATCGACTAAATCAGTATTTTACCCATATTTATATATAACCCCTCAAATGTTATATAATTATGTTAGTTATTCAGTCGATCGATAAATGGAATTTCAGGTAGCATTATCATCGATGAATGTATTATTTGGTTTAAGATATTTTAATTAATATACATTGAGACATCTTATACTAACTTGACAACGAAAGAATAGGATGATACATACACGTGTTTAAATGATGAGAACAACAAGTAATTGTAGACATTCTATTCATGAACACCAGAATAAACAGGAATTCTAATGACTTACATGTAAATACAGATAATAAGTGCATGAAATAAATACTGTTTGTGAGAGTAATTGTCGCTCATGCGCCAATGTCTGGTCTCTCTGTAAAAAATTCACAGCCAAAGTTCTTCGAACTACACCCACTGTAAATAATGTGTGTTCTTCTATTTTGCACCAGAAGCAAAACAGAACTTTGTTGAGTAATTTTTTCGAACAACTAGGCATCTGTGTAACGCAAACAACGCAGCTGGTTCCAAGTTGTCTACAACATGTAAGTTTTCAAGTCAAATTACTGCTGAGCCGTTTTCTTTTATAATAAAATCCTGCTAATATCTAACCATTATCCTCGAATCCAAAAGGTGTGTGTCTCCCCCTACTGATACAAATGCACTAATCTTTATCCTCGAGAGGGCATTAGCCCGTAGAGAGCGATGACTCGTTATAATAGATATGCTTAATCCTTACCCTAACCCTAACCCGTACACTAACCCCCTACTGATACAAATGCAGTAACCCTTATCCTCGTGTAGGCATTAGTCCTTAGAGAGCAATGACTAATTATAATAGATATGCTTAACACCATGGGTGTTCAGATCGCAATCCTGTCTTGCATTTTTAAAATACTTTATTTATATATTAGTTAATGTTATTTAATCTTAATTAAGCAAGTAATAGTTTACCAACCTAATTCTAAGGTATACAAATATTATCGCTGACTTGAAAAATTAAGTAAATAATGTTTACCCGCCGCCTCCCTCTTACGTGTACAAAAATTCTCGCCGACGGACAGACAGACAGAGCATCATTTTGAAGACAGCAACAGTCATTCTTATTTATCTATCAATTGAAATGTCTTCTTTTTATTTATTTTTTATTTGGAATATGTTTAAAATAGTAAATAAGTAATGAAAATTACTAAAGCTAAAATGGGATTATCCGTTATTATATAAAAAATATCTTAAGATATAACACAAATGTCGAGCACAGAATCGCGGAATACACAAAAGCGCATGTGATTAGGACGCCGAAAATAAAATAGAAAGAGAAAAATAGCAGTAAAATGTTTTTTAAATATTGATAAACGGTTATTAATTTCATTTCCATACTAAGCCTCATTTAAATATAATTTAACGCGGGCTTTTTACTAGGCGCGGGTCACGTGGGAATATCGGAAAAAATTCATCAGATGCAAAATGGCCTTGCACAATAACGACAGGCCAGGTCCTACTTGGTTAATCTAATCTGCCAAATCAACATAGATTACCAGGCAAGACTTTTCGGCTCTTCTGGTCTCGCCGTGGTGACACGCAGGGAAAAAGAACAGAGAATTAAATTAGTCAAATATAATCATTTTGTACTCGTATGCTGTTTACTTATTCGGATGGTGTTTAGAGAAACACTTAGTGGTATCTCTTTTTTATAGCTTGCATAAATATTCATGTAGATGTATGTAAAACACACTATAACGTACAAGGACTGATATGAAACTCGCAGACAAATACAAATTAAATGTCAGAATACATATATATATATATATATATATATATATATATATATATATATATATATATGTATATATATATATATATATATATATATATGCCTACTTTCTGACACTGTTTAGACATTTTTTTCTGCCAAAGCGGGTCGTTCATCAGTAAACTATCTGCGAGTACTTGCCCACAACAAGACTGCGCAAATCGTTCAAATATTGTGTTAAAGACGATTTGAACATCTTTGGATGTCGGAATATGAGAAATGATGGCTGCAGATAGGTCAAGGAAGAAAAAAAATCAGTAAGGCAGTAAGTTTTTTCGAAAAGAATAAGACGAAAGCCAACAGCTGATACTATCAGCAATTAAGAGGCATATATGTGTACCTTATTAACCTGGAGTAAACAACGAACAGATCACATGCCATGTTCGCAATTTGGTTAATATCTCCGTGCTGGTTGAATAAGTCACCAACAAGTAACAGTGCGGGAGAATCAAGCACAGGCAAAATGCAGCGCATATAATGTCATCCAACAAGCCTATCCAAATACCTGCCACTACGTGAGATCGTCTTCACATGTCCGCCAGACGCGAAGAGACATATCCGTGCCTTTAATGTGGTGGTTCAACACTAGTATCACATAGAAATGTGTTATACACGAACGGTAAATTCAAAACGCTATATTTCTAATTAATTCAACGCACTATATGTTTATATGCTGTTTATATAGATGTGATATCAGATTCACAAGTTGAATTTAGTTACATATTGGTTTTGTAAAACAAAAAATATATTAATTAACTATTATTTGGTATTGTTATTTTTAATCAATGATCTTTTTTTTAATTTTAATATAACGAATTTTATTTTTCGCAATACAGTTTTATTTTCTGGACGAAAATTTAGCATTTGCGGTCAAAGGTTTTTTAACGTTCAAGTGACTCGATTTTAGTAAATTGCCAGTGAAAATACAAATTTGTTTCTTCTCTTTTTCTTTTAGGTAAAATTTAAAAGGTAAGTAAATGTTTCAAAATTACCAAAATGTTTCAGCTTTGTATTTTAAAAGATCATTATTTTAAACTAGCATGGCTACCTGGTATTGTCCGGGGAATAGCATTTTATATCTATGAATAACAATGGAGCTCTTACTGTTGTCACACGCGAGGTAAATCTTACTTTACAAACCGAAAACAACTAATCGAAGTGAAACTTATACCATAAAAAAACATTCCAACAACAACAGCAAGAAAAACAGAGTGAAGTTTAATAAAACTCGAGATAAGTTTTACTTACGAAAATAAACTAATCTTACCTCTCTCTCTCTCTTTCCCTGGCTATCGTTATCTCACTTTCTCCTGTTCTCTCTTTCTCTTGTTAACGACGGTGTATTATTATGTTGCTTTTATTATTGTTTGAAGCAATAGTTTCGTCAATAGTAAAAAAGTAAATGAGATGATGAGACCAGATACTACACTTTGAATTATTAATTTGCACAAAATATGAAAATTCAATTGCTAACAAATTAGGTACAAGGCGATCAAAAGTGTGGGGAAAAAGAGGGGGCCGTTTGTCATCCTGGGTCAACAGTTGTAAAAAATGTCTATCTTACCCTTAACTAAATCATCTCAGTCACCACCAAACCGCATTTACTCTTGGGAGGCATCCTACTTCAAAATGTCTTCAAATTGTTAAAAACATTTTGTTGTCATCAAGACGTTTATTTACAGAAATTCATTGAATTAACATGGGGAGTAGGACTGTAGGGAGAGGAACAATAAACTATTTAAAATATTTGTTTATAACTCAGCATTTATAAATGAATGACACCCAATCATCTGAAAAATTATTTAATCTTCTATTGTATTAGCTTTTAATGGTGATAGGTTAGTGGAGTATTTATTGTGTTGCCATATAGTCGTTCTCCCAGGAATCACCTCTTTCTTTTGTTTAATCCGCCTAGGTCTTACATCCTTCTGTGAGAGACGGTTAATACAACATCCGTTATTTTGTCATGGGACCATCTTCCCAGGTACTACCATTTTGGCGGGAGGGAAGGTAGTAGTGTAGTATGTTTTCTGTTACACTTATACTATATTCACAGGCATTACCGTTTTCGTTCATGGGGAACTCCTCCCAGGTATTGCCTCCTCTATTTTGAAATGCGTATTGTACTTGTACTGTTGTCATGATACTATCTTACCAGAAATGACCCCCTCTTTCAAGGATTAGTGTAGTATATCGTCATTAATATCTTTTCCTTTAGGGATTCAGTTGTATGTAGTTGGTTCATCATGATGTAATCCTCCCAGCTTAACAAAAGTATGCGACCTAACAGAGCATATATTTGCTAGTATATATATATATATATATATATATATATATATATATATATATATATATATATATATATATATATGTATATATATATATGTATATATATATATATGTGTGTGTGTGTGTGTGTGGGTGTGCGTGTGTATTTATTAAGAGAGAGATATTAAGAGAAAAAATTATCATTTAGACCTCTACACTATGTGAACCCAAGTTCAAAAATGTCTTTGTTTTGATTATCTTTCAAGAAAGTCCCGGGCACATCAACCAAAAATGTGTGTTGCATAGCCCCACACTTGGACCACGGCGGTACGCGTTTCGTATACTCTTCCCGATACGGGCCGTGGGGGTACTCATTTTGTATACTCGTCCCTGAAAGGACCATGACTTTACTCGTTTGTTATACTTGTCCCTGAAACGGCCGTAGCAGTTCACATTTAATACTCGTCATTTTTAAAACATCATAAATCACATAGTTCATATATTGTTTGCACACCTTTAGATTTCTTCCTCGCCGTGCAGAGGGGCGCCGTCCAGATGTCGTCTAGCGGATGAATTCTTTCTTCTTTCCTCCCTGCCTTCAACCACGCCGCCTGTTGTCTGCAACAACAGCTTCCCGGCCGACTCAGCAAACAACGATCTCTTTAAATTTCAATTCTTTTTATTACAAGCTTTGTTATTTATCGGCCTAGGCCATTCACTATGTCGAGAGAGAGAGAGAGAGAGAGCAACTCACTACTTCATCGTAGTTACTTAATAATTATTTTCTCACCCATTCAAAGAGGGGGGAAAGATATATCTCGCTCGTATTTCCTTATGGAAATATTTCCCTTATCTGTTGTTAATTACATGGTGACAATCACGTCTCATCGGTTTGCCTCCAAAACCCAGATTTACGAAACTCGATTCTCACAAAAAACGAATGACGTCACGGATTCCTTTTTTTTCCAGCAAAGGCCTGTGCCTCTCGCAGGTGCACACTGACCCCTGGTCTGGGATCTCGTCACACGGTGAACTTGTACCGTCTGTTAGCTCTGTCTGTGAGAACATACCTTTTTCTACACTCAACTGCACTCGCGCTAATTCGCGCAAGTCAAACCAACGATTTACAACAGACACGTCCACTCCAATAGGTCTATTTACCAACATTTAGTTGGCCGGACCAATATTGTAAATATACTGGAGATCCGTGTACTGCTCCTCAGTATAAACCGCTCAATCTCAGTTGCGTCATCAGTTAGTTAATTTAATATGTAACAAATATAGAAGTTATGAATAAGCTCAGCCAAACCATTTACTTATTGATTACCAAGACTGTTTAAGTGCTGTAATGTGAACAACTGACGTGCTGACTGATATTCATAGGATCAGTGAATCTATCGGTTAAAATGTGTTCTTAATGCCATCAATCTTAACATATAAAATACCTTTTGAATGCCTTATTAGCTATAGAATATCCGGACATATCTTTCAAACAATCGAAGGCGTTGACTATTATATATCTATAAATGTAGTTGTTGACTAAAATATACATGGGTCACATTGTATCGATGTCGTCATTCCTCAAGAATCCACTCCGAGCTTAAAGTTGATCTTGATCAATGGCTTCTAAATAACATTCTGATATCATAGATTTAAATATATCCAGAAGCCCCATTTTCAACGCCATCACTTAGAAAAGCATTGGTGCTCAATGTATAGCTGATGTTGTTCTTCGGAACAAACACTTTTTGCATTTTGGAAAATGTGTTTATTTATTTTCATACATCTAAAACTAAATACCCCGCCTGTCATCCCCAATGCCTAGATTTATGTTCTGTCCCAGATATCCCTACATTTAGTGAGAGTCTTGCGTTGATAAATTGCTATAACTGAATTTCATTCGATATCTAAATTGGAATTCTCACACCTAATCTCTTGTTCAGGTCGCGGTAAAAAATGAATATTTTTTCTCGAGAATGTACATAATATCTAGCATGCAATTAAGATATATCTGAAGGCTGATAAAATGCCTTGCAACGACTTTTAGTGTGTAACTAACGAGGAATAATTGGCAGTGTCTACAACCAGTTATTTCGCATAGTACGATGCACCTTTAAATTACCTGGATATCAATATCTGTTAATTGAGATGACACTAGCAGCCAGGTTGTCAATTGAGGTATATCCCCTTTGCAGATTGTATGTTTAGAGTTTCAAAAGATAGAGGCACTGGCTCGCAGCCAATCTACATAGATGATGGTGTTATTAATATAAAAAATCTGTACTTTTTATTGAAGAGTGTTAGTTGATTTTCAGAGAACAGAGAGAAGTGCAGATTGGTTGAGTGTTTGTTTGTTTTTGTAACCCTTTATTTAATTTCACCTACGTGTAGATTACACAAAGCTAGAGTACCGTTGCCACATTTGTGGATGTGTAACTGAAATCGCTCTATTTCGCATTTAATGCTTGAACAACATTTGACTAACTAAACTTATACGGGTTAACGTATTCTCTATACTACCGCCTCTTCAGAGACGTTACTAGTCTTCTCTACTCTCGTCATTTCCGTGGAAAGTGCGCAACTGAGCTGGAATCCCTGGCTGCTCAATGTAAAATAGTCACAATATGAATCTGTCTTACTACTATAACTTCTATGAAGCTTTATGTATTTTTTTATGTAACTAAAACTGAGGGGAAAGTCCATTTTTCGACTGCTTCCCTTCAGAAAACTACGGTACCCCCTTAAATTCCAATGTTTCAAATAAATCTTGAGTATTCCTCTTACTTAATCATAGGTTTCCACCCCATTTATCATATTCTATCATTTTATAGTATTGTTCTTCATACAACTGACAATTTCATTGACCGTCATCCACGAGTGGCTTTTGTTCTTTTTAATCGACACTCATTGTTATAATAATAATTTGACAAATATATTGTTCTTTTCACCTGAATAGCTATATCGAAGTACAAAACAAAATGTGTTTCACTTTTCCTTACACGAAATAAGTTAAACGAGATAACGATAATGTGAATAGAAACTTACAGGAGCAATCTGCAAAATTCTGCACAATATCCTTACTACGAACTCACTATTACTCCTCTCGTCTTATTCGGAACATTATTCGCTTGTACGGATATGCTAAAAATAGGTGGAGTTATGTCGATAAAGTTCATTGAAAAAACACGATTTAATAAACGAATAATATTGTAAATAAGATGGGTCTTCTGAATGTTGTCGTTATCATGCGTGCTTAGTTCTTGAGTTAGCTTATAGAGATTATTGGAATATAGTTACGATATCACTGTTAAAGCTATTATGTGTAAAGTGTTATCGAGCAACAACTACGTTATGTGGTTACATACAAATCTATGTTGACAGTGTTTTATATTTATGTCACAAGTTACTTCGAATATAATCAAATGTATCGTAGTTAGGAAAGTAATGGCAGAACATGAAATATCCTTCACAGAACTTCTATTCTTTTCTACTTTCAATTATCACAGTGTAATGACGTATGTGTCTGTGTATAAATTGTAATAGAAATACACTTGCATGTTATTTAGCTTTACATAGACTGAACTTGTTTTCATAGATACGTTACTAAAATGAGGATATAAGATATTAACTATATTTATATAAATATAGGCATGTGTTTGTGTATATTTAAAACGAATTCAGCAATTATTATGACATTTGAAACGTAGTTGTAGGCGTCAGCGTAGTTGATGCGGGCTGTATTTAGCTACCTGACAAACTGAAAAAAGTAGTTGAATATTTTCTGAAAAAATTTAGATGACTCTTATTTTTCTGAACTTTTTACAACAGATATTAGACACATAATATATATATATATATATATATATATATATATATATATATATATATATATATATATATATATATATAATTCATTAGATTATGTTATTATAACGTAATTTATAAAAATTTTAAGTATTACAGTCAGGCTTGGAACATCCAAACTTAACAATGCTCATCCATATGTAACGCGCGTTCATCAGCAGAAAATTAAACATGTTGATATTAATTATTAATGCTAATACATGTGTTTCTCTCATTGATGATACATAACTGTTCAAATGTTTTTATTCAGATAGGATCTGTTGTGCTAAATAGTTAAAAGCGAAAAAGTTTTGTTTGTAATACTGACATGTTTGCTTGGTCGTGGTGTGTGTTTGAGGTTGGGTGCTTAAAATGTAGAACCAATCGATATATGTAAATTAGTTAGCTTCAGCATGTCTTACACATGATGATTATATTAGAAAGCTATTGTTTTCTATTTTGATGTTTTTATCTCACTGTCACCGCAATAATGCCCCAACTTTATTTATTTATTTATATATATATATATATATATATATATATATATATATATATACATAGTAAGCAATGAAAATATATATGGCAATCAAGCTACACAGAGGCTCCCGTGTTTCATCCCCGGGGGGAATCGTCAGGCTAAATGCATTTAGCCTGACGATTCCCCCCGGGGATGAAACACGGGAGCCTCTGTGTAGCTTGATTGCCATATATATTTTCATTGCTTACTACCTAGCTCTACTTACGTATCGAGCACTGTTGAAGTAAATACTGAAACTGATACATAAAAAAATATATCTTTTTATAATATTTTATGTGGATACATGAAGTACTAATATATATATATATATATATATATATATATATATATATATATATATATATATATATATATATATATATATTATTAGCTATGGGCAAATAGCGTGGCCAACCCGCAGTGCCCAGAGTAAAACTTTAAACGTTTCATGATTTTTCTAATCGACATATAGACATTTAATCAATTTAAATTTTTAAAAAGCTGTTATATAACACAAATTATTGCATTATTTAAAAAAAAATGATATCTTTTTTTATCAGTAGTATTTATAGTATTAATATAATGTTGATCACTATGACATATCTGACATACCAAGGTAAACTAGTGGCAAACTAGGTACAATTATATATTTTCAATGGAGCATTCAGATGTAATGTTCTGAATAAAGAAATTAAGTTGAGTACTAAAACACACAGTATGTGTACATTTCTGAGGCGTTACTTTAATTATCAATCAAGTTGAATATAGCTGTGGTTACTTGGTCGATGAAATTAGCTTAATGAAATTCAAATCATAGCGAAAACATCTGAGAAAAATACGAACCTCACAGTCCGCCCAGCTATAGGTAAAATAGTAACGGGTTCATGAGTCTTTCATAATATATATTGGACTTCGTCAGAAAATAACACTAAAATAGTTGACTTAGTGTTAGAAGCAGAACAGACTAGACTCTATTGATATTGGTCTGCTGACGAAATCAACATTTATTCTACCATGATTTCCTTTCGACTTCAATTATGCCTGATTCATCCTCTGTATTCGTCTCGATTATCAGCGCATCCGTGTGTCACGCTTTAGCAATAGAATCAACAGGCGAGCATCTCTATCGAAAATCACATTGAATAACAGATTTAATTACGCCATTTGCATTATTGCATTAAGGCGGGGAAAATGGCGCGAGTAAATAAGACACGACACCAAATCTGTTTTCAGTGAAATGAGATAAACGTTTTATGAGCTGTTATTTGATCAAGGCGACGTTGATTACATGCACGAGCAAAATGACAACCGATTGGCGATTTACTTAGGATTATTTATGGTTATATATCATTATATCCCCCTGTATATCTCTTTCTCTTCCTCTATCTCTCTTTCTTTATCTCTCTCTCTCTCTCTCTCTCTCTATATATATATATATATATATATATATAAATATTTATATATATATATATATATATATATATATATATATATATATGTGGGAGGGGTGTTTTTTGTATGTGTTTGCAGATACTTAGGCATTAAATCCTTATCAATCCATATCTGATTGAAGACGAGATAGTTTACATTTTCCTCTATTTTTTTAAACGTTTGTTCAACACTTTGAGCTAGTCTCAAGATTTCTGATGTTAATTTGTTGAGTCTCCAACGGTATTTTTTCTCGATTTTGTACTTTGGATCTTTTTCAAGAGTTTTAGTTTGTTGCTATCTTATTGTTCTATAAGATTTTCATAATTTTGCTCCATGGTGTTTGTCGGATGGCATAATACGTTTCAATTTAATCTTTTTTAAATTTATTTGTATAATTATTGTATTTTATGAACTTTCTGATGTTTTTTTTAGTTCCGATTCTAAACAAGATAAAGTGTAGTTTAATCTTTTCATTTATGTATACACTTGTACATATGTTGTTTTTAATTATGTGTTGTTTTATTTGTTTTTATTGTAGAATTAAAGATTCATCATATGACGACTGCCAATCCAAAATCTTACAGGTGATAAAAACAGGATCATTCCCTGTAATGTTGTTTGACACCGATCCTAGGATAATCGAAATGAGTGAATCTTAACCATTTCAAAATCAGATTTTGTTCCTTAAGAACGTTATGTGGTATGTCTTGTGAGATTAAAATTGTATTTAGAACAATTAGCTTTCGCTAAGTACACGGGCAATTTTATCTGACTTGCACTCATAACAACTCAGTGAATAAAAAGCAGTAAATGACCAACATGAGTGATGCTGGATTCCATTAGTGTTATGCAAAATCACACGTTTTATTTGCGACACGAGAAATGTCTTTGAGGGTAGTACTCCTACTATTCATGAAATTTTATTATTTACAATTGTCATTGTTGGTGCACAGACGAGTATTTTCGGTGTACTACTAATCTATTAAAAGTGAGAATTTTAATATACATTCCTAAATATGTTAACATTTGTAATTATTAATATGTCACGATCTCTTTTGTGTAAGCATAATATATATATATATATATATATATATATATATATATATATATATATATATATATATATATATATATATATATATATATTGACCGAACTGTGTTTTTGTTACTTTTGCCTTTAATAAATCAAGAATAGACCTGATAATTGTAATTTGTTACTCTTTACACATTTATGAATATTATATGATCCTAAACATAAACTATTAGTATTAAATTAATATATTAACTAATTAAAAATAAATACAAATTAACAGACTTAGCCAGAATACATTTTCTGTTCATAGTTTAGAAAACTGATTTTATAGACGAATTAGGTTTAAAATGTATGTTTTAATATATTTACACTGGCAAGCAATATAACATAAAGACACAATAAAGTACGCTTTCACTAGGATATCCGAGAATACAAACCTGTGTTAGTTAAATATAATACATAAATAAATAAAACATGATATTGACTGACAATTTATACTTCATGAAATTAAATCTTTTAAGAAAAAATATATTTTCCGAAACAAGATTAGAAGATTTTTCAAAGTTAGCTCCCTTTCATCGAAGACATTGTTTTTAAATAACCTGAAAGCAATGGCTTGAATTAGTCGGAGACAACCATTATATATTCCCTTTTTTTACTTTTTTGATAGAAGCCTACCCTGAGTGTTTTCTGGAGAAAAATATGAAAAGTAAATCTATCATGAAAAATTAATATTTATTTAAATGACCGAAAATCTTTTTCAGAATGCATTCAAGGGCCTATTAAAAGTCAATCAATGAAGACACTCTTAACTGTGTTGTCCTTAATTGTGTCATCCCGGCAGTATTAATCTAGATTGTCTCTGGAGTAACTTACAAATAATCTACCAGAAAAGAGAAATAAATAAACTAATTTAAAAACAGCGAATTTCATCCAGAAGCCAACATCACTTCCTCTATTAGCTAACCCTACACCTCAGAATATAGTTTAGAAAGTGATCGGTTTATAATTACTACCCAGGAAAACTCAGTATGTCTTGCCTGGCTTCGATACTCGACCTTTAAACAAAGGTATAATGCTGATGTAAACTTCGATAACATTATAAATAAATATTACCTATTTTGTTGTAAATAATCCAGCACTCTATTAGATTCCTTTCTACAGAAATCATAATAACAGCGGTATCACCGGTATTAAAATAACTACTAATATCAAAATAGTTACTCTATTTAAATATATATCTTGTACTATTACATACATACACACATTCACAATTATAAAAAAAGACAAAACATAATGTATACAATTTTACTTCATCTTAATATTTTTCGCAAACTGCATAACCGTTAATCTCTTTTCACGTGTGTTTGTGTTTAAAGCATTAGTCAATTTATTTCCTTCTCATTTATATATTGGGTGTTTGTCACTGCTACTGCTGAATAATGCAGTCATATTGATAGGTCCATATGAATTATGGATAAGATAAATACCACCAAGATAATACAAAGTAAGAGATGCATTGTAAGCAAGCTATAATTCAATTTTTGATTTATCCAAATGTGCATACATACAATATATATATATATATATATATATATATATATATATATATACATATATATATATGTACATATACATATACATATATATATATATATATATATACATATATATATATATATATATATATATATATATATATATATATATATATATATATATATATATATGAACATATAGATATATATATAGAGAGAGATATATTCTTGTTTAGTAATTGATTTTTGCGATATGAAAGACATCATAAAACTATGCACTCTATAATTGTTTGATGGCGAGGTACATTTCCTACATTATATCACCTTTTATATTTTATATGTACGTATATATTTATTTATCAATACAAATTAAGTTGCCCACGAACACATTTTTCACTATTACCACGGCTAATCAGCGTGTCTAACTGTGTCAATATTTAGACAACTACCACATTTTTAAGTACACATTTTAAACGCCTTCTTGAAATCGATAAAGACAAGGTATGAAGCCACTTGATGTAAGCAGCTAACAAGAACGAACAGTAATTATCGCAAATACAGGATATGACTATCAGTATTCGACTTCAAAATGTAGGAGAAAGACAGTCAGCAGGAGAAGAGTGCCACAAGCCTGAAGTGTTTAGAAAATGCGACTGGAATGGGAAGCTGTATTACAATGGAGTATCAAAACAGCAAATTAATAGATACAACAAGACAAATAAGTCAAACAAGCCAAAATAAAAGATTCAAGGAATAAATAATACAATTTCGAAGAACACATGCCATAATGGTATTTATAGTAAAAGACTTGGACTAGTAACATCACGTGTGAGAGACGGTGTACTTTACTATTTTGGTTACTGTTGATAATATTTTTCAATTTTAATTTTGCATACTTCATAAGCCATTCGTCATTCGTGTATGCAGTAATCCCTATTTGTATTAGGACACTTGAATACCATTACAATGAACTAAGTTGCTTCCTCACTAATAAATGGTCATAAAAGTTGCTCCCCGTTCCGATTAGATGTGTTGTTACAACTTTCTACCATAAGTTTCATTTTATCAGACGTGATGCTAGAACCTTCGACTGTTCCTTTGAAAGATGCAATTATCTTATCAAATCGATAAGTTCTTCCTGAGTAAATAACTTGCAAGACATTCAGAAGTAGCATGTTCCTGTATTAAAATCATTTGATTATCCAGTGACATAGTTTATATGGGAAGGCTAAGTAAAGTTGTAAACAATGGTATGGTAAATTGTCATTATGTGGTATTGACTTTCTAGCATATGGCAGATTTGGATACGATATTAATTTTCTATTCGTACAGTTTACACCTTTAACATAAACAAAAGTAACAGTCATCATAATTTTTTATCGTTTCTCTTGTAACCATTAAGACCCCAAATTTTAAACCTTTCTGTATATTTGTAGTCGACTGTCTCATTTTTAATATTTGCAAACTGGGCATACAATATGATATGATGTTGATGTTCCTGATCTTAAAGTATCATTTTAAAATATGTAAAACAAATGTTTGAGCTAAATCGTACAATTTCATTCCGTTTAGCACCAAAGGGGACAATCAATATAACAGATTGCACCAGGGTGATACAACCATTTCTTGTTTGATTGTTTCATATTCATTATACAGAGTATCCAAACATCAAGTGACACTTGTAAATCTTTAATAACTCGTATACTTCTTAATAATACTTACCAAACTTTCCCACTAGTTCATTTAAACATTCCGATATGTTTTACACTACATACAGTTACATTACAGGGTGTTCACTTAAACTAACTCTTAGCATTTCGCACTACTTTAACTAGGGGGTAAACCCTTTCTAAATTTTAAAAATAATGTCCACAATTTTCGGTTTCGCAATAGATATACTCTAATAGAGTTTGCATTACATTTGAAAGCATGTACGGGCTTATGGCCCTTATTTTGTCTTCAATGTAACGTTTTAGATCTATTATTGTTTAGGGTTTATTCAGAAAAAAAGTATTCTTAAGGATACCCGCACAAGAAGGAATCGAGCATTGGCAAGTCAGGCGATCGAAGTGTACAGTTTATTACATAGCCCCTAGATATAATTCGATCTATGAATATGTTTTGAAACATTTGAATGGCCTCTTCGACAGTATGGAAAGTGCTCCCATTATTTTGCAACTATATTTTTACAGGTAACACGGCTGAGTTTCTGAATGTTACCTATGTGACTGAAAGTGCTATTGTGAAATGTGGGTTCGTTCATCAATGCTGTATTTAGTCATGATAACGTTGAAAGGATAGATGAAACTACTCTCAAAAAGAAAAGAAAACTATTTAAAAACAGAGACGTTATGATTTTCTTCAAGTGTCAGTGATTTTGGGACAGTAACTAGAAATTGGGTTGTCAACCTACAAATAATAACATTGAAGTAATTGAATCAAAACAAAAAGGAAATTTATAGAATAAATAACTTTACCTGTTAAGATGTTAACGGAAATATAATTCAAAATGAATCAACTATATTAAGAAGATATATTTTACTTACATGACAGTAAGAAGAATCACTTTGAAAATCCGCCTCAATTGTTAAACAGCGGTTCATTCTTATAGAATCATACAATCTCGTAATGAAAATATCTACAGGAATCATCAATCTAAGTCCATATGATATATATATATATATATATATATATATATATATATATATATATATATATATATATATATATATATATATATATGTATATATGGTGAGTCAATGAAAAATAATTAGACCTGCAATGGAAGCAAATCAATATCTTCAGTTGTTCAAAACAAGGAGCATTTAGTAAATAAAAATATGTATTATTCTTCTCTTTCAATTTCATTCCTTAAGCCAGGCTTTTCAAAGATTAAAATCTAATCATCAGAGGAGGTAATGATTGATAAGTTGACAGATAAGGACAGTCAATATTAGAAATTTGAAAATAAGTTTTTAAAAAAGTTTCAAAAGTTCAAAGGGGTAAGTCCCAAGGTAAATGAAAGTCACCAAAAACGGAAATCCAAGTGGTATAGGGTTCAAATGTAATTGGTAAATCCAGAAGAATATGTGTGAAAATCCAACGACGACGATTTCACCCAAGCTCGCAGTTCTTAGATGGGTGGATCAGACTAAAATAGCCATATCAAGAAAACGCGATTTTTCCTGTTTTCAAGCAAGTAGATCCAAAGGCAAAAGCAACGAATTAAATCTCGTTGCTTTTGCCTTTGGATCTACTGTTTCTACTAATTTCCGTTTTTGGTGACTTACATTTACATTGATACTTACCCGTTTGAACTTTTGAAACCTTTTAAAAAAACTTTTTTTCAAATTTCTAATATTGACTGTCCTTATCTGTCAAATTATCAATCACTACCTCCTCTGATGATAAGATTTTAATCTTTGAAAAGCCTAGCTTAAGGAATGAAATTGAACGAGAAGAAGAAGACATATTTTTATTTACTATATGCTCTTTGTTCTGAACAACTGAAGATATTGATTTGCTTCCATTTGCAGGTCTAATAATTTTTCATTGACTCATCACATTTTTGCTCTATCTAGTATATTGAGCTTTCCTCACCTCACAATAGGCCTAATTCTCTAACAGTTACCTTTTAGATATAAACTATCATATATATATATATATATATATATATATATATATATATATATATATATATATAAGCTAGCAAGTCTATTCGAGACGGTGTAAACTAGCTCAAGCGCATATAATACGTTAACGTATCGTTCAATACGCCAATACATAGGTTATTATAATATAAACAACCCTTAACTTGATTGGGCAACACTGACTTTATATTAAAATACAGCGTCCTGTAGTTAACCAGAATCATCTACTTTATTCCCAACAACAGAGTAAAGTTTATTTTGTTGTGTTGACCAGTATAATAAAATGAATACACAAACAGCGGGATAATACTATATTACTGGTAACATTCTGGTTTCTGCCTATTTTATCAAATACAGAGAAATAAAAAAAATAAAACTTATTACATATTTTAAAAGTATATGAATCTATTTTAAGTAATTTAGACATATCTGTGTTTGGGAGAGAGGCGTTTCTGGATATTTTTTTTATATTAAATGTAATAGCTATCATAATCATGATCATCATACTCATGATCATCATAATCATCATCATCATCATCATCATCATCATCATCACCATCATCATCATCATCATCATCATCATCATCGCCATCGTCGTCGTTACCCTTTTTCACGTCTTTAAACGATATTCGCCGACGTTTCTCTTTACCATGTGTCAGTCGAAAGGTACCTGGAAAATTAGTTTTTATTCTGTTAGTTTTAGTCGATCTTTTTATTCTTATTAACAGTTTTTAATCGACGATTGAATATATTATTCAGTATGCCCTCTCTTTTTGTTTCTCTTCGTGTGATAGTGCCTTGACTCGCTATGACTCCGTTCATTATATTTAAAACTATTATAAAATTCTGTATCACGAAAGATTTGTTCAAATATATATATATATATATAGATTATATATATATATATATATATGTATATATACATATATATATATATATATATTTATACATACTTATATATATATATATATATATATGCATATATATATACACATACATATATATACCTACATATATATATATAGAGAGATATATATACACATATATATTTATATATAAATGTCTAAACTATATGAAGAGTCATGCCTGTTTGAATATTTATAATACAAATTAAAACCTTCAATATCAAAATGAATGTAAGCATTTATATATATATATATATATTTTTCTTCAAATTAGCATAATGTTGAATGTATTTTTGTTATGTTGTACAAACTGCTACATCTAAGATAATAATTTTTTTATAATACACATATTATACAGCTTTTGCTGTGTTGTTGGTTGTATTAGTGATAAATCACATACAATTTTCTCTTTATATATATATATACATATATATATATATATATATATATATATATATATATATATATATATATATATATGTGTGTAAACTTTTCGCTAAATACACATACTTAAAGAGAGAGAAGAGATAGAGACGAGAAAAAGAGATGGAAAATGGCAGCTGGGGTACTGAGTGAAGGCGTGATTGAGGCTAGGATTTGAAAACGTTTGCCTTCCTATTTCGAATAATACATGAAACAAGAATTCAGTGAAATCTCTTCCGACAAAAAGTCACTTCTGTTAAAAATGTGCTTTCTATTGTAAGGAAAGTGTTCGCAGAAAGGAAAGTGTTGCCTTGCACATGACCACTTCAGCTGCACTTTTCTACAAACTCCATTATGCATACACCTAAAACGTAAATAAGTATTATTTCACGCAGAGGCTAAAATCATAGGTGACCGTTTCAAACAGCGAACACAGTGAACATTTCGGCCGTAATAAAAATTGACAAGACGAAATCGTGTTTGGACACAGGCCAACGGGAGAAAAGAGGAACACTTTTCGATAACAATAATCCAATCAGATTGGTTGCGAATTGGTTTTGATTTGAGGAAGGGAAAAACAGAACAAAAAAGGGGAAAAAGCGAAACAGGAAATATATATATATATATATATATATATATATATATATATATATATATAAACTTTAGAAACAATAACCAAAACTCACTGGTTCGTAATGAAATATCTAATAGTCATTTCTTATATAGAGGTTTTTGTATTTTTCTAAAACCAGTTTACATTCCAGCAATATAAAAAAGGAAGCTCGATGCTTAAGCTGAATTAAAAATATATTTCCCATAATGGTGAGGTTTTAAAAATATATTCGTAATGTTTCGACTGAATATGGTGTGAGAACAATGACAATATCTTTTATTTTATCGTTAATGAATTATAATGACTTTTAGATGTTTAAAACCTTATGTTACTGGAAAATAATATTTTCAGTATTTTGATTAATACATAAGAAACAAGAAGATCAATAATATGAAAGAATGCATGAGCATTCCTTTTTCAATTTAATCAATTGTCTTACCAGTCCGTTGCAACGAAAACAGTTTAAGGAGCAATCTCATAGAAGATCGCTAAGGGGAGTTCTTAATTAGACCTATCACATAGTAAAACTTTTATCTAAAGTATGATAGTATGACATTATTTACATATGTAACATTCAGGTTGAACAACATGTGAGAATGTTACTGCGAATCATGTATCATTATATGCATAGAAAGAAGAAAAAAGTAACGTAATACTTGATCAACCAAACGTAGATTTGTTGATCAATCACTATATTATTATTCTAGACAATAGTATGAAACTCAATTCATCATACATGACTATATCTGTAAACATACTGTTTTAGTTTGGAAGGAGCACACAAAAGAGTAGTCAGTTATTTAATAATAAAGCGTAATATGCATTTATTAATAATATTACAGAAGATCAGATTAAATCAACCTGGAACCGTAAGTTTCAAGGCGGTAAAAAGACCCAGAATAAAAAAAAAACACATAGTTCTTTTTTTTTAAATGCTAGTTCGACTCATGGTCTGCTATTTTCTAGGGAAAATATGGAATAATAATTGAATTACAAAAAATATAAATATTAGAGTATTAATTCTTTTAAATAATTAAGAAGATACCACATTTTACTGGATGTATTATAGGTGACTTAAACGGGTGTGCCCATGTGTTGGCTTTGACCAGAGAAAATATAAATTGTTTACTTTAATAAAATAAAAAGTTAAAATATAAATTGTTATTAAATCGTAAAATAACTCATTTAACTATGAGTACTTTTTTATCATAAAAATAGGTGTTGTGTAATAAGTATTTATTATTTCAAATCTAACAAAATAGATTTCCAACCTTTTGGGCACTGCACCACCTCTATTGCTTTAAGTTGTGGCTCACATAATTAAATCTTATTGCAAGCACCTTACTTACTTACAGTAAAATCGTGTTCGGCTTTCAAGTAGTGCAACTAAGCTAATATTATATTTCATTTCATTAATCGGGTAATATTCCATACAATATTATTGGTTATAGTAAATTCAACTGCACACAAATATTTTAAAAAGTTATTGTGACCCTAAAAAACTTATCGTGAACCTTCCACGGTCAGTTAAAGAAAACCATTATTACTAAAGCAATTGTTTCAATCGACAGGACATTTTTGTGATCGGGGAAATCTTATTCCCTTTTTGTTCAGATTTTTATTTGTTTTCTTATCTTCATCTGTTTTGTATGCGGACAGTAAAAGCAGAGTACTTCTAGACTAAGGCAATTTTGATTAGGTGTCAATCAAGTCGGACTACTTGATGAGCGTATAAATTCTAATTTCCATTCGTACAATTAATATAAAGACACAAACTGTCGCTCTTACCCTTCTGGAAAGTGGGGAATTGAAAGTGCGAAGAGAAAACATAAAACAATTAAATATGCAATATTCTCGAAAATACTACAAACAGACAAGTATTTTTTTTTTCTTTTTAAATTTGATATTTTGTAAAAAATTGTTTCAGTCATCTCTTATAAGTCAGTGCTTCTACAGAATTTGACCTGACCAAATCGAATTTTACTGAACTAAATCAAAATGTTAATTTGTATTATGGTAAAAGAAAAGTTCGGTTTAAATTCTATAGATATATTTTATATATATTCAATCAACTGTAAATAAAACAAAATTAAATGTATAATGTGTAAATCACGTAGAGGCGCGAAACAAAAACTCGTTTTTTTTTTGAGCCCGCTTTTGCTTTTATTTTTCATTTCTATAAATCATCTACATTTTCTTACCTCACCACAAAGGTAAATTTAGGCATGAGCTCGATTTTTTAAATGATTTTCCTGGCTGAAAAAAGCATATCTTCTCCCGAAATTGATCGTGTGCTACTTCATGGACCACATTATTTTTGTACAGTTACACATAGCGCGGTACATTAAATAATAGGTAATTACACGTTTTCCAATTGTATAAAATACATTAAGTAAAGGGTTAGGTGTTTGCACACAATACTAAACACACTTTTTTAACCTAACACTAATCGTAAACTAATCATCAACAAAATGTTTGGTTTTGGTCGGCAACGGTCGGTTTAGTTAGGTGCGTATTGTGTAGATGAACAACGTTATATTCAAGTATATATATATATATATTTGTACGTTGAAAAATCATTATTTTATTATACAAACAAAATTAAGTAAAGTTGTATTTAATTAAATATATTTTTAACTTGTTTGTTAAAATTAATTAAATACAGTTATATTTAACTAAATATATGTTTGAAAGCATTCGTTGATTTTTTGTTTCTTTGTCTGGTTTGTAAAAACATTTATATAAAACAGAGTTCTTGTTTGTATTTTGTTTTGCAAATAATTGAACATTAAATATGATTGTTTTTTTTTTCGCGTCAAACTTGCGATAACCACCTTTGTGAAAACCATTTTTAAACAACAAAACGCGAATCAATGAATATGTATGGTAATGTACAGGGTAAGGTAAGTTGTCCTTACCAAGGACTAAAATAATATCGCGTGATCGAACGTTTTTCTGGAATTGTTTTTTTTCTGATCAAATAAAAGTTAAAAAAAACAACAACAAGGTGCGACGTATGTTTGTAAATAAAAACATATTAAAAATTTCAAAGTTAACGTTACAATCGGCGCTTATAAAACCGTAGTTGAATTTGAATTTCATTATCGTACACATGCGTTTCAGTACGCGAAAACTACGGATCGGACATATAAAAAAAACAAAACAATATCTTCATAACACCAGAAGAGGAAAAAAAGGCATTGTCTACCATAATTAAGGTTTTTACAAAACCGAAAATTTGGGATTTTTAAAAAAATTTTTAGAAAGAAATGATTTAATAAATATTTCATTTGTGTAACAAAATCTCGCGTCATGTTAACTGATTCTAAAAAAAAATACCAGTTATCGTTTCAATCGGCGCTTCTAAAACCGTAGTTGAATTTAATTGCATCATTGTACACATACGTTTCAGTACGCGAAAACTACGGATCGAACATATAAAAAAAAATATCTTCATAACACCAGAAGAGGAAAAAAAGGATTGTCTATCATGATTAAGGTTTTTGAAAACCGAAAATTTGGGATTTATGAAAACATTTTAAAAAAATGATTTAATAAATATTTCATTTGTGTAACAAAATCTCGCGTCATGTTAACTGATTCTAAAAAATATCAAAGTTATCGTTTCAATTGGCGCTTCTAAAACCGTAGTTGAATTTGAATTTCATTATATATATATATATATATATATATATATATATATATATATATATATATATACAAACAAATAATTATATATATATTATTTCTCTAATGTTTTAGAATAGTTTTCCTTGAATCATTACCCACAGTTCTGTTTCCACCTAGAATTTATAATAATTGCTGCTAACATTGCCGCCTTCTACTCACGCAGGAACACTGTTCTTTATCAGTCCAAAATATTTGATGGGTTTGTCTTCGCACTGCATGTACGCTTTGTTGTGCATCTCTAACTATGCTCCCACTAAATCTAAGCATGTTATTCCACGTCCGCACACTTTTGTTGACTCATATCTGTTGAGTGTTTTCTGCTACTGCCCAGGTAAGTATGTATACATACATTGTTTCTTCATAAACCAGGCCCAGCGATAGATCGCTTAATCTACGTCTTCATCTTTGGGTTCCACTTGATGATCTCTTATACGTTATTATATATTTACACTTTTAGAAAATGTTGTTTACCCGCCTAAGATATAGTGGTATCACTTATTTAAAGGTACTGCTAAATAATACAATGCCCATTTATCACATCCTTGTTACGCAGTATATAGTGCCAGTTCCCATATTATTGGTGTAAAAGAGATACGTGCAATTGATGAGTGTAGGAGCTCTGTAGAAACTGGTTATGGTATTGCAATGAAATCCAAATTATGTAGGGATATACAATAATAAAGTCAGCAGAAAACAATATAAATACTACATTTATGGAAGTGAAACAATATAAAAGAGATTTTGCAAGTTTATAAAATTCGGCTGAAATATATATCTCATGAATATTCGAAGGTAGTCGAATATTTAAATATAATAAAGAAAGCGAAACTATTGACACAATGTATGTGTAAGCCTTCGGAGATGATGTAATTTCGTCGATAAAGTAACATATATATATATATATATATATATATATATATATATATATATATAAATTCAGTGTTCACTTCGGCTGCTTATTGCGACAGCTCGGTATAATAAATGTTAAACGCTCACCAATGTGTGTAGTTGTTTACGGTGGCCGCGTGGATTAAGGCGTAAGAATTTGAGTTAAATCATCATTCGTATTCCTGGATTTCGAATACTGCGACCGGCTTTAATAATTATTTCTACACTGACGATTCCGAAATGGTTGAAACGTATGCGTAAATGGATACACACATATTTATAATTATTTTTCGCCCCGAATTCAGGCTAGCTACTCTAGTGAGTAGTATAATGCAGCCGTCGAAATCATAGATTTAATGCATGCTCCTTCATAAGTTGAACACTGTTGATCTCAGCTACTTTATTTAAGTTAAAAACATGACTCTTATTCCGGGGTTTTAAATCCTGCGACCGACGTGAATAATGATATATACACTGATAATTCTGGAAGGATGAAACATATGTATGTGAATAAACAAATGTATAAAGTGAAAATTCATGAAACACACCGTTGACGTTGATACCATCCTCTCAACCAAGTTGACAGTAAACTATGCATTTATGAACGTCAGTACGATATTGTCTTATAACACAAATACAAACATGATGTTATTTTATATACATAGAGATGTTATCCATTCGTCTGTCAATCTTTCCGTCTTTCTGTCTATATAATGGATCATACTACATTTAGTTAATCTAATATTCCAATGTAATCAAATCTACATATGTATAAATGACAATCTTTCCATCTCTAAATTTAAATATTATGATACATTATATATAGTAATCAAAACTCTGCCAAACAAAGCCCGCTTGAACACATCTTGAGTTAATAAATACTGTAATATAAAATTTATTTTATTTTACATTTAAAATATTTATCTTGATTACAATATTATTATAATTAATAATAGTATTAATTAAAAATAATATATTAAAAGAAAACAACAGCTTTTTAAAAACAGTTTAAGACTTTCAGATTAAAAGGAGATAATTGGGTCAACACTTCCGGCGCTGATGTTAAGATACTACACTTTGATATTTGCCAAAAGTATTATTTTGTTACCAGACATTTTTAAATTTATGAAAACAAACTTGATTAAATCGAGTGTTATAAGTGTAGTATCAGTTCTGTTATCATAAGGCTGTATTCTATGGAATGACCTCCGCCGTTTTTAAGGCGGTGCGAGGGAATTTTCCAAGGTATTACATCCTCCTTTATATGTAACTAACAAATGTTACTAAATAGTTTAAATTAAAAACTGAACGGACGAAGTGAACATTTCCGTTCGGTCATGTTGTAATTACCTATTATTACTTTTCGCGCTATATATTAATAAAAATTAAATCTGCATTACTTAATTGTATTCATACAGAATGTATTTGAATTTAGTTTTTGATCAATGAAAAGGAAATAGGTTTTACTTTATTTTATTCATAAAATATTGGTGGGTCTCCGTTCGAACTTTACATTTATAAATAAGGTAGTTTACTTACTTATTCTTTGTGACTAACATTATTCAATGAATAAAAAAACTCGATTTAATCGGAATATATTTAAATGGAGGTGATTATTGAAGTATCATAAGACTTATGTTATCATAAGACTTTCCACACTGGAATATCCTCCAGCGTTTGAAGGGGATGTGTGTTGTGGAGGGGATCCCCACCGAATGAAAACAAAAAAGAATCGATTAAATCGGAACGGGATTGCTAGTGTAGGATCGGTTATGGTGTCATAACTCCGCTCCCGCTCGAATCACCTCCTCCTTTTTAGGGTGGGAACGAGCTAGGGTTCGTTTATCATTAAAGAATCCTCTAACTTAGAAAATTATATTAGTTAATGTTTGTTCACCATAATATTAGCTAAGTAAATGCGATAAATCAAGTCCATAAACATGTATTTTATAGCTAAAAAATAATAAAATACGTTATCGTTCTTCCTTAGCATGCATATTTCACTGTGTTTGTAAACATTGTGACTATATTTTTCAGAGAATTCCCATTTAGCCCTTTCACCTAGACAATAAAACTTGCCATTGTTTTTAATGTTATCTAGATAGAGTAAAGGCGAAATTGTTTTCAACCTACCCTAACTATAGTAAAATTAAAACAATTTATGTTTATTTAATTTTGTGTAGTACATTTTAATTCGTCATAATACATAACTCCAAGGAAGTATCTCCTTTCTGTGGTAAAGCAGTATTATATGTTTTTTTCCTCACGATATCATCTTCCCAGAATTACATTCTCTTTTTTTTGTGTGGAGGGTAATGCACTATCTATTTCACTGTCATGATATCATACTCCCAGGCATTAACTCTTACATTTTTAGTTAGAGGAGAGTGGTCGTTATTTATGATATCATCCTCTCTAGCAATACCTCGTACTTTATGGTTAGTGTATGTAGTTCGTTCATCATGATCTGATTCCCTCATTTAGCAAAAATATGCAAACGGAAAGAGCATACTTTTACTTATTCATGAAATGAAATGTATCACAAGCGGAGAAGTAAATCATAGTAGAAACACATTTTGCTTATCAGTGAAGTGTGTACGTATTGCTAGCAACGGTTAGAACGAAACGATGAGATTAATTAGAATATGTTCATTTAGATGTTGAAAGAAACATCTTATTTAAAGAGGATCGTATCTTTGTTATTTAATTCAATCGTACTCGTACATTAAAAGAAACAGCTTATATAACTTTGACGTATCTCTGTTTATTTCCCTATACAACCTTTAATATAATGTTTTACAAATGTAATGCCCCCATCTAAAAGAAGGTGCGTCTAACACGTCCACGGGTTCCATGCCTACTCCAACCTCATTGATTTCTAATATGATGATATTTTTGGCATCATGTAACACATTGTAATTCACGAGAACACTTTGTAAATACACTCCAGCGTTCATTTAAGTACGTGTGCAAAATACACAGATTCATACCTTATGTTGTACGCGGAAGCTTTTTTATGCGCATGCGTATATATGCGTGTGTTCAACACAAGGGACCAATTTGAAATTTGCACGTGCGACCAAGAGGAAGAGAGATAGGAGACGACGGTGTGTAGTGATGTAGAAAATAAAACTTTTCTCATTTTTATGTTTTCCGGGATTACGGGTCGACGTTCGATGCGTCGAAGGTGTAAGGCCGATAGTGTTCTAAAAGATCGCCGAGCTGAACGAAACCGATTTCGGAAGCGCATGAGATTAATACCGAGATAGTCATCGCCTTTTGACGCAAACAGTTGCAAATATCAAGAGGGCTATAAAAATCGTTTCTGCAGATAGCGTCTTCGAAGAGGTTAGCACCTGTACCTATCGTCAAAAGGTCACGCCCGTTGGAGGACGGGGAAAGTAAGAACGGAGCAAACAAGAAGAAAATGTCAATAACGAAAGTAAAGGGGAATAAAATAAAAGGACGTGTTGCAGAAACAAAAAGAATGAGACACAAGATAGAACGAATTAAAGAATAGTAAATAGAAAGAGAGGATATATAAATAATGAATGAACATATGAATAATGAATTAAAATAATAAATTAAATATTAAGATAAATAATGATTATTTTTAATCGAAGAAATGAAAAGTATTCTTATAATTGGAAAGTAAATACTAGATAATACCAAGTCATGAGAATTAAAAAAAAAAGTCAGAATGCAATAACGATTAAATGTACCAGAAAGAGACAACATAATCAATACAAGGTAAAGAGGAGCAATGACAATTACAAAAGTTACATACATGAGCATGTAGAGCATGAAGAAAGGAAAGATGTAAACAATAGTGGAAAAAGTAAAGAAAGAAACCAAGATGTGAATACACACAGTATCTAATGAGGAAACGAGAACAAATTAAGAAAAAATCCAAAGAAACAATGAAAGATGAATCATAGTCAATAAGAAACAACCTAACTAGTGTAATGAAAAAAGCATTGCGTAAGCATGAAACATCTGTAGGTAATAAATAATCAATATTTATTTATAAATATTATTAAAAGAACCGCCAAAGGTTGTTGTTGTAGATCACTATTCGCTGCTCGTTGTAAATACCCGCCGACTTGGCATTTAAATACCTCCTTAATTCCATGCTAATTTGTGGTGGCCAACGGGAAAGGCTCTCGCCTGCGAATCAGTGGCAATTTGTGATCGGAGTTCGCACCCGCCGACCGTCGGAAATTAACTTCGTGCACTGAAGATTGCGAAAACATGAAACATCGATGTCTGTAGGTAATACATAATTAATATTTATTTATAAATATTATTAAAAGCTACCTTTACTAAGACCAACCACTCTGAGTGAGTTTTATAACAAGCATCATTGCGAGTCCAACACACTTTTTTGTAGTAGATCACTAGTCGTTGTTGTAAATACCCGCCGATTGGCATGTACAAGTTAAATTACCCCTTAATTCCAAGCTAATTTGTGGTGGACGACAGGAAAGGATATTGAGTGCGAATCAGTGGAAATTACTGATCGGAGTTCAATAATTAATATTTTTTTAATAATATTATATATATATATATATATATATATATATATATATATATATATATATATACATATATATATATATATATAAAGGCATCAACTTGTCTTTAAGGCAGGCATTGTTGAATATAAGATAAAACTCATGTCTACGTATCCTTTGGTAGATCTTTTCAATAGTCCGGATGGGTCGGATACAAATCAAAACTAAGATTCTGGATGTACTAAAGAATATCAATGGGTGGTCTGTTATATTTAACAATATATATATATATATATATATATATATATATATATATATATATATACATATATATATACATACATATATATATAATGGACTCTCGTCGATTTCGACGTATGAGTGCCCCACCAGGGGCTCCCCGCGCGTGAATTTCTAATTGCAAGGGTTGCGCAATCTCCAACAACCTCTCTCCTGAGTCGGCATTGCTTGGTTTCAAGCCGAGAGCACATACAGCACCTGGTATTCCCAAATGGTCACCCATTTAGTACTATATATATATATATATATATATATATATATATATATATATATATATATATATATATATATATATATATTCACATACCTAACTATGCATATTTACACACACACACACACACACACACACATATATATATATATATATATATATATATATATATATATATATATATTGTACGTTATGAAAATATATTTATGGCAATTAAGCTACACATAGGATTCCGCGTTTCATCCAGTAATGAATCGGCAGGCTTGAATTCATTTCAGCCTGATTATTCCCTACGGAGGTGAAACGCGAAAGCCTCCGTGTAGCAGAATTGCCATGAATATATGTGTGTACATACTATGTTAATCTACTCACGTAGTAAGCACTGTGTATATAAATATTAAAAATCAATATATGAAATATTATATCTCCTCATAGCATTTTTGTACATTCATGAAATAATATATATATATATATATATATATATATATATATATATATATATATATATATATATATAAATATATATATATATATATATATATATATATATATATATATATATATATATATATATAAAGAGAGGGAGAGAGATGTTAGGAAAACATTATCAAATAACAAGGAGTGTATCTGCCTGCTATTTTTTTTTAAGTGTTCAATTTGTCAAATGTTTCATTTAGTGTTTCGGTTAAATGACGGTATGTATGTTCTGTAGGTTTCTTGTTTTATTTTCCTTCCTTTTTGGTGAGTACTTTCGATTAGATTCGTCAAATTATATTCAGGCGATGTTAGTCTTGGTGTCTTTTAAATATGTATGTACTGTTGATAATATAAAGACATTTCCTCACAATTTATTATCTCCGAATACAACGTGTTTACCATATATTATTTTTTTATCATAACTCCTATTAATTTACAACTATAAAAAGCGCTCATGTTATTTAGATGGTACACAAGAGCGTGATTACGTTCTAAGGAAACTATAATTACTACACTAGACACTTTAAAATAGTGTGTAACGTGGTTAAATTGTTTACATTTTTTGTAGACTTTACCATTTTTTCGAAAAATATCATGCACACAAAGAAGGAAAACATTAAATTTTAAAACTAATGCTATATATATTTTATACACGTATCGGAAATTACACTAGTGTATATCTAAATGAATAAATGTAAAGGTTTTGCATGTATCACTCCTATATTATAATCAAAACGTGCGGATGTTATCTTAATCAATAATACATTCTATGCTTTCAAATATGTCATATATCGTTCTAAAGACACACATATAGACATTCAAATATATGTCTGATTTGCATAACTTATTTTTTACTGTCTATAATTAATTAATATTTGCTCTTATCTATTTATGATGATATCATTTTATTTCCCCTGTGTAGCTAAAATAGTTTTGTGTTAATTAACAGTTATAAATGTAAGTAATTTAATAAACAATAAATAAATTACAAAAAAAATATTCTTAAAATATCAAGGGACATAGTTTAGATGAAGCTTACAAGAAAAATATACTTATGAGGAGAAGTGATTGGTATCACTCTCTTTCACTCTTTCTCCCCCCCCCATTACCTCTCTCTCTCAAGGTAGAGAGGACTACTTTAAAAATAATAAAAATAAAAGTTGGCGTCATCATCACTACCTGGCTCTCTTCTCTCTTACCTTCCTCTTTTCTAGTGACGATATATTTTCTTCTTTAATATGTTACAGTGTATTTACGAAATAAAAGAGCAAATTTATAAATATAAGTATAGGATAAAATCTCAGATATATATTTATATATTTTGCTCTTTTATTTCGTAAAAAAATCATAAAATAATAAAAAATATATATCTTCTTTAAATCTATTTCTTGTAATTTACTATCGTCTTTTATTTAAAACACAAACTAATAAAAATGGACTTTCTGTATAAATTGTAAGCTTTTTTAATTTAAAGTGTTCCTTCTAGTCTTAATAAATATTCTGCACCCCCCCCCCAAAAAAAAATGTCATAAATAAAAAGGCATGCTGACTATTTTAATAAACTCCTACTCTGTATGAAAATAGGTATTTTCATTTCATTTGGCGTTGATTCCTATATCAGTCACGTAAATTATTTAAAGTGAAATAAGTTTCGGCATAACTCATAATGACCTTATATGTTTTTTTACGTGAACCATGTTTTAGTAAAAAAAGAAAATATATTAAAAACCCCAAGTTATATCAATTTTCATCGTACACGTGAAACGCCAAAATAAAAATTAGATCGGAAATATGCAGTCGTCATGTAAACAAATAAAGTAAGAGGCTTTTAAAAGAAGAACAATTACTGACGATTATAAACATGTGATTTTAATTGAAACAAGCGATGTGGCGAGTGTAAAATGCAATCAATTTGGGCAATTTGGGGCATTTTTGACCCCCCTTTTACCCCCTGAGAACGCGAACAAGAATTTATCTGAGGTCAAGGATGCTCATTTCATATCCAGAACAATTGCCTCTACATTTTTGCTAATTTAAAAAAAAATCGAATGGATGGATCAAACGTTATGTGAGAAAAGGGTCATTTTTTTCAATTTGGGGGCTTTTGATTCCCTGGGGGGCTAACCAGATTTTATTTCTAAAAATCGGAGAATGTCACTTTCTAACCTGACCAAAGTTACAACTTCATGCAAAATTTCAGAGAAATTCAATGGATGGTTGCGGAGAAAAATCTGGACGGACGGACATGCCTCAAAACATAATTCCTCCGATTTTATAAATCAGGGGACCAAAAATATGAAAGGAAGTTATCGTTCTTCATTCATTTGCATACTTTTCTTTGTTTATAAAGATGGCGACTATATTTTTTCAGCCAACTTTACATTTCAGCAGTTTACGTGTACAATAAAACTTGCAACACTATACTCGCAGGCATTACTTGTTCATTTTATGGGGTGATGCTCCCAGATATTACTTCCTCTATCTTGGATGGGGTATTTCCGACCAAGCATAAACACATCCTTTTGTTATTTATTTATTTATTAATAATATTTTATTGTTATGTTTAAGTAAATTTTATTCGATCTAAGCAGTTGTTTGCTCTTTAACTTCTAGAGTGCAATAGGTTTTGTCTTTTTTAACATTAGGATTGCAAATTTCTTATTCGAACATAATCTACACGGGTCGTCACGGGCCTGTCGTACTCTGTTCAATTCGATTGTTGGTAAGCGTTCGCTATTCAGAGTAGTCAGTAATGTTTCGTTAGTGCTATTTTCATTCGAGTTTTTTTTTTTAAATATGCTGTTGTGGTCGTAGTATCTGCTTTTAAAATCAAGAGAGATCATACCCACTTAGTATGTATAGTTATTTTTTTCTGTGGCTAATAGTTTGGCTTGCTAAACAATGCTTTTGGTAAGTGTTGTAACCATGTAATTTAGGTTACAATAATTAATAACTCGTAAAACAAAATGGATGACTTTTCAACAGAAAGGTTTAACAGATTTATTAAAAGTTTAATTAGAATGAAATAAGTTATTTAGCCGCTGTAACGCGAGATGAAATATCTGCCAGTCTGATCCGTGTCAATGTTGACTTTTCACTCCGGCAAGCCACTCGACAAAGGGTGAGACCTCTGAATTGCGTTTTCTTTAGTTATCCTAACATCTCCCCGTTTTAGTCTTTAACTGTATCGAGCGCACCTGGGGTCAACTTGGAGGTGCTTTACCCTAGTGCGACCGCACTTTGGCCAAGTCCTGGGAGGTCTTTGATAATTCTCATCTGAATTTGTCTGCATGAGAGGTAGTGGAGATGGCAGTTCAAATGTGTCCATTAACAAATCAAATGGAATGGTTGTTCTGTTGTCCACTAAGTTGACAACAGAATTGATTTCCGACTTGAACATAATACAGAAATTGTCCATTTATTTTGCGGATGATGCCTGGTACCCAGTTTGGTCGGCCAGGTCTGTAATTCCGAGCAAACACTGGTGTGCCAACTGGAAATGATTTTGTTTTGTTAGAGCTTGGTTGTTGCCTTTGTGGCTGGGGACGTAAAGTATCCAGTGTGGTACGGAGTTTTCGTCCCATGAGTGCCTCTGCTGGTGATATACCATACTACACAGCTCCATTTGTTATTATTCCATATGGTAAGGAGGAAAGCATGTAGTATCTCCTCTGTTGTTCCCTCCCCTCTTGCTTTTAGTAGTGCTCTTTTGAATGTGTCTACAAATCTTTCGGCTTGTCCGTTGGATTGAGGATGGTTCGGTAGCGACCAAACGTGTGTTATGCTGAATGTAACACTGGGTTGATGGCTGACGAGCACGCAACATTGTGCGCAATTTCTGCTTAGGACTGTTGTATTGCGAGGACCCGAACCTTGCTGCTGCTGCTGCACCATTAGGCGGGTGGGGTCCTGGCTGGTATACCTATGGTGGGTAATTGACTCGATGGTAAATTGGTGCTTGCTTCATGTAGGAGGTGGTTAGTCGAGGTCTTGCTGTGCTAATTTTCTCTGTAGATGATGTTATTGGATATGTTGGCAAAGAGAAACATGCTTCAATATCCAGTTATACTTTGTAGTCTAGATTCTGGTCAACTGCCTTTTCTTCCAAAATCACCTTGATTGCAATAACTTTGTCAAATATGGTTGAGATGAATGGACCAGTGATTTTAGTGCCATCAGGAATTTCTACAAAATCTTCTGATCGTGGACGTTGTACAAGAATTGTGATTTTCTCAGCATTACCGCTCACAACAACCATGAGCAGCTCTCCCCTTGAGGATCATCAGTCAGTTTAACGGTGATGCTAGGTTTGGGGTCAGTAGATGGAGTCGGCACTGGTACAATCCATCCAGGTCCATCAGGTCTGCCATCACTTACTGGAGAGTTTGGTGCGTTTGGTGTTCCACTAATGTAGTCCTCAGGTGTGAGGGTTTTATCAGTCATACCCTTAGTACACTCACATCGAACTGATGTTGTTGAAGTAGGTCATGATGTTTTGGTGATTTTAGGATTCCCTGTGGTAATCATTGGTGTTGATATTATTGTGGGAGTTCCTGTTGAAGTGGAGCCAAAGGTTGGTCCAAACGAAAGGTTGGTGGTTGGTCGATTGTTCCGCCGCCACCGTTGCTGTTTCTTCTTGCTGAGAACTACCAACCTTTCGTTTGAACCAACCTTTGAACTCCCACAATAATATCAACACCAATGATTACCACAGGGAATCCTAAAATCACCACAACATCAGGGTCTACTTCAACAACATGTATGTATGAAAAAATATCTCTTGGTTTTTACCTTTTTCATTTCCCATTGCGTCGGATTAGTTTCACCCTTCCTTTCTAATATATATATATATATATATATATATATATATATATATATATATATATATATATATATATATATATATATTACCTTTGATATATAGACGAAAGAGATCGACAAAGAATGAAAGAGTTTCAGAGATTTTATGTTCAAATTGTGTAAATTCTTTGATGCCTATTCCTCTTGAGATAGATTGTCTCGCTGTGTTATTTTGCCGGTATACTTCTTTCTCTCTCTCTCTCTCTCTCTCTCTCTCTTTCTCATATATATATGTATATATATATATATATATATATATATATATATATATATATATATATATATATATACTCTGTGTTGTCATATCCATAGGAATTAGATACATATTCTGTTTTTATGATATTGCTAAAATAATAGTGTTGAATCTTGATTATTAGACTTCTCCTTTATTTAATTGTTATGTTTTTCTTGACAATATTTATTTCTCATTCAATATCTTTTCCTGCCGACGTTTTAGATTTTTTCAGGATTGAGCTAACTTATACTTGCAAATACTTAAAATCGATCTTCAACGTTCACCTGTCATGAAGGAAACTTCTATTTAGAAATAAAAGTATATGGTGGTCAGCCGACTTAAACGGTATTATGGTAGTCACAATGAAAGCAAAAAAAAATACTGAGATGCACAGAAACGCATAGGCGTAGAAGAAATAACCGTTTGATTGCGGAGTCTCCCTACTTTTTTGCGATCGAAGCTATAACTCTTCAGTAAAGGTGCTGGGCGCAGCTACTCTTATGTTTTTTTTAAATAGACTCATATAACCATATATATTTGTTAACTGTATTATACAGGGTAATTGAGTATTGATTTACTCCTCTCTAGGAGTTAGGCACAAGGCCAGTTTTTATCTTACTCCCACAAGTAAGATGTGACCTAAGGTCGGGTCGGGAAAGTGGGGTTTAAAAATTGCCTGGGCAGCCCCGTCGGCATTCCCCGGTAGGGGCGCCTCGGGCAGTAAGCAATAACTTACTCCTCCCCAAAGAGGGGAGGCAAAGCCTGGGAAGGTGGACCTTCCAGAACTGCACAGGACAGACCCATAGACCGGCATGAATCAAGCCCCGAAGGCCAAGACAATACCAGTTTATGGGGTGCAGTATCCATCGGAACAGATACTACACTTTGATCTTAGCCAAAAAGGCCAAGAAAGGTAATTGAGTATATTCAGTTTAGAAGACAGGGGATACATCAGTTATATAATTGATGTAAATCTAGAGAGTTGGTATTATTCATTCGGTGAATAAGCTGCTTCTGATTCGAGTGGGTGACTTTTGGGCCGGAAGTTATTTGACTTAATGTAACTTTACTTGCAGTCCTTCAACACACACTCCATAACGGCAGGTAGTCAGGCAATCATATAGCAACTATTTATACACACCCGAAATAAATATGCTGTTTTCCCTCATATAAAGAAATAATTTCATATGCGTTTACGTAATCCTTTTAATATAAAAAGTCAATAAGGTAAATATACATACAAACTCACCGTACAAAGAACAAAATAAAATTAGAAAATGAGGAAAATCTAATACTAATTTGCAACAATGTCAATGCGTCCATCTTATACAGTCGAACTCATAGTTCTGACAGAATGGGCGTATGATATGTTGTATAATAGATTCGGCATCATATTTAGTGGGATACAAAGTAGTGTAAGGGCAACACAAAGTGTATTAAGAGCATCTTATTCATACCGAGAGATGTTTATTATTCCTGTCCTGTATTTATTATATTTAATATTTGTAATTGTGGTGACAAGTTTGATTGACATCTAAAGTAAGAATTGACAGTATGGAAGTACAAAAAAAAGGAAACAAGAATATATTATTAACGTGCCTTATGTATATATAATGACAAGCTCTCAATAATCTAACATTTTACTTTCTTCTTTTTGTCTATTTCATTCTGCTTTCATGACAATATGTGTCAAATATTAATTTGTTTTGTTTCGGAACATTTTTGACATCTCTTTCTCTCTCTCTCTCTCTCTCTCTCTCTCTCTCTCTCTCTCTCTCTCGCTCTCTCTCTCTTTATATATATATATATATAATTTTCAGGATATTTTTCGTAACATGAACTTTCCTGCGATGAGGAGTGGATTCAGTAACATTATTTTAACATCGTACACATATTTCATATTGTTCAAAATCGTAGACTTTTTTTCTGGCTTACTCAACTAGATTAATCAGACACAATCTCAAATATCTTTGCTTACATGTTATTCTTTTTCTTGCGGATGTATTTTAAGATGTTCAGCTCAGTTAAAGCAAGTTATCCAGAGTTTAATCGCCCTGGTTGATAAAGCACAGCTCTTCATTCGGTTGCCCGTGTTAAGGGCAGGTGGTGATTACATCAACATACCCCAGCCTTCAGGCTATGCATATTAATAACTACGTTTTCAGGAGATGTATGGGGAAATTGTCTTGGTTTAGTTATCTATCTTTTTAACGACTTACTGACATTTGTTTGGTTCGTGTAATACTTAGAGCCATTACATATTGTAAATGTTGCATTGTATATGATCAATTGGCAATATAGTGCGATGTTACTCACAGTGACAGGGGAATTCTCAAGACTATTTGTACGTAAGTAACCACTATATCATCCGATGCAATTTCAACCAGCTATATTTGATTCTATAGTCTGCAAGAGTATACATTCGTCTAAACACTCACACCATGGAGTTTCTAGAATAAATCAATTAACCCTCATACGAACACATTAACAAAAACGGTCGAGTATTATGACGTAATTTAAATACTATATCTATTCAAGATATGATAAATATTGACAGAATTTACAATTGTGTTCGTTTGTAACGACGTCTGCGATTCCTGTCCAACATTATATTTTTATTTCTCACACCCAGTACGAACGAACACAACTCTCATTATAAATTTTGAAACCTTTAAAATTAGTAAATTTCCACATAGTGATTTCCCGTGTCCATTACTGCCAATGATGATCTTAGCGCTATGCTTTTACATACCATGAATCTATAAATAGATTCATTTCGCGCACGATCTTCGAAAAATTGTTATAAGCTCACAACCACTCACAAACATTCTCAAACACCTAAAGGATCTGGCTGCGTTTAATAAACAGTTACCAATGATAAACGCGCTTCTTGGGAAAATCCTCAGCGGTTGGCTGTGAACCTGAATATACTATCTTAATTACAACAGAAGTTTTACACCTGTATTCACTTCCTTGTCATTTCCGGCAACGGAGCCATTCGGTTGTACTCATCGCGGTGAGATTGTGCTAAGCGTAATACGGAATAGATTTCCAACACTTAGAAAATATATGCAATCAGAAAACGTTATCATTCACTAAAAGCTATATTAAGACAGACGGTTAGCACACACAAAATAATATATATATATATATATATATATATATATATATATATATATATATATATATATATATATATATAGTGTATAATGCAAAAGTTATAAAAACAAATTAATATTTGATATTTATATATATATATATAGTAAGCAATGAAAATATATATGGCAATCAAGCTACACAGAGGCTCTCGTGTTTCATCCCCGGGGAGAATCGTCAGGCTAAATGCTACCTATCTCTACTTACGTATCGAGCACTGTTGAAGTAAATACTGAAAACTGACACATAAAAAATATATCTCCTTATAATATTTTATGTGGATACATGAAGTACTAATATATATATATATATATATATATATATATATATATATATATATATATATATATTAATTATAGAAAATACATTCATTGTAATTAGGAAATGAAGATACACAGAATCTTCCGCGTTTACTCGCCGGAGGAGATCGTCATGTTTTAATGCATGGAGATAGATTTGCCGGGTGTTTTTACAGACACTTCAAGCTAGTAAACCAATCAGATTCGTTGTTGTTCTCTTAGCTAACCGTTGGGCTTCTCACGAACCATTGTTCGGTTGATATTTCTTCCTATTTCCTATTCTGTTGTTCTGTTTTTTATAGGATGACTCACATCCGTGTCTTTGTTGTTTTCTGAACCAATCGTTGAACTTCACAAACAAAGGTTCGGTTCATACGCCTTTCTATTTCCTATTCTATTGTTCTGAATGACTCATCCATGTTTGTTTGTTGTGCTAATATATAGGACGACATTATGTTAACACGTGCTAGCTTGTATTTTCTTAGGTTTTACGTTTTTATTTTTACGTTTTTAGGTTTTAGTTTGTTTATTTATTTATTTATTATTATTAACCTAAAGTAAATTTTATTCTGTGTAGGCAGTTGTTTGCTATTTAGCTGCTATAGTTAAATAGGTTTTAGGAGTCTTTAACATTTAGGATAGCAAATTTCACATTGAGACATAATTTACACGGGTCGTCTAACATTCTACATGTACTGGCTTCTCGCATAAGTTACTATTCAATTTTAGGTGAGCGTATGTTTTCTTAGAGCTTCCAATAATAGTTAGGTAGTTCTATTATTATTCACCGTTCCTTGTTTTTAAAAGCGTTTTTGTAGTCTTAATACATGTTTTAATCATGGAGAGGTGTTAACCACGTAGTATTTCTTGTTATTCGTTCTTTCCTCGGCATGTATTGTAGATTCATGAATAATACTATTGGTTATGCATCTATTTTTTAGTGGGCAAAGTGTACGATTAATGCAAGTACATTTCTTCTATTCATTACTAACTTTTTCATTTCTATTTGGGGGATTGCTATTAGGATTTTGGTTGTTATTATTTGCAGTGCTTATATTTCTGTTTTTCATAGTGTTATTTTTGTTATAGTGGACACTTTATTGCGCAAAACTAACTCCATGTATTTTTGCCTGACGTTTTCCTTCGGTGATGAAACGCGGGAGCCTCTGTGCAGCTAAATTGCCATGAATATATTTGCATGGCCTATTACCAAGCTCTACTGACGTATCAAGCACTGTTTAAGTAAATACTGAAAATGGATACATAAAAAAGTATATTCCCTTAAAATATTTTATGTGGATACATGAAAAACAAATATCTCTCTCTCTATATATATATATATATATATATATATTTATATATATATATATATATATATATATATATATATATATATATATATATATATATATATATATGAGGAATAAAAGCAACAATGTTTCAGACAAAATGTAAAAAGAAAAATGTAATAAAGGATAAGCAGTTTATTTTTGCTAGTTGTTGATTTGCTTATCCTTTATTCCATTTTAATTTTTACATATATATATATACATATATATATATATATATATATATATATATATTATTCACTTAAAGTAACCTTTATATACAGCTCCCTCTCTCTCTCTCTCTGTTTTTCTCTCTCTAATATATATATATATATATCATGATTTTTTATATTTGTTTCCATTCGAAACATATTTCACCGTTGCTTCTATGAGATTGATTTCTTTAAACAAAGACAATAATCGTGCGTTCTCTATGTTTCGATAGCGAGGAATAAAACAAACGTTCAACACGTAAAGGTTACGTGAGAAAATTCAAATCATAACTCTTGTACATGCAAAATGAAATATTTTCTATATAAACTTCATCCGATCTATATAATTTACATAATATTTCTAATTTCTTTGTCGATAGAAGTACGATTGGTAGTTATTAGCAGTTGGAATTGTTATATGCTTTATAACCGTATCATTATAGTAAAAGTTGTTTATTCTAGATATGTATATATATATATATATATGTGAGTGTGGGGGGTGTATGTGTGTGTGTTTGCATAAATGTTATTAGGAATTATATTATCTCTAGTGAAATGTATATTCGTTTAATAAAATTGTACATTAAACCATGCACATGCTTCACTCGGCATCTATGCATCTACAAAAGATGTAAGCGTATTGATACGCAATTTATAGGTCGGGTAGATTATATGTGTCTATGATAGGAGAAATTCAAATCATGATTTGAGAATAACATTTCGTATAAGCATAGCAAATTACATAATAAAATTAGTTAATAAAAGAATAATAATAAAATTAATAAATATAATTGTATAATTATTATATAAATAATTAAAATAATTTAAACAATAAACAATAATTGATAAATAAAAATAAAAATACAAAAATATATTTTTGGATTTTTATTACAAAAATATTACTAACACATTTTTTTAAATATTGCGGGGAATTAAAATATATAAAAAATCCAATAATTAAACAACGGTGAAGTTTGATTCAGAAAAAATTTTTGTCTTTAGATTTGTCCTGACAAGTTGAGTTTTAGGAGTTGTAAACTAGATAATTCTGTTATTTCTCATTGTTACATATTAATTTCAGGGATATACTGTTTGAACATATTTAATATGAGTTATTTTAGTAGTTTGTCATGTACAATGTGTACATATATAGACTTTCTCTTTTAAAAAAGAGTATGCGTGTGTAGATTATATATAACCATTAAATATATTATCATTATAATAATCACCATTATTTTATTATTATATTTCATGATTCATTTTCTTATTTTATTTCTTTTTTTAATTTGAATTTATTATTTTTATTATGCTTTATTATTATATGTACTCACTAAGTATCCTCAAACAAATTATCGTCAGTGATTGAACACTGATAATAGCCGGTGGTGTTCCTGAGATATTAAGGTAAAAAAAGCCTCCCCAGATGTTCAATATTCTTAAATTTTCTTTGATAATCCTTGCAAATGAATGTGCGGTGTCGCAACATCCGCTTACTTTTGATGCCTCGCTGGTAACGACCATTGGTTTCTTTCGGGGGTCGGATGGCAATAACCCTGCCCAAGGTCCTACTACTCTTTGCACTCTTCCAATGAAGGTCTGGTCAGTCCTACCTCTCGATCATCCCGTCGTCCTTGACTGTATACGACTGTTTTGTGTAGTATCAGCTGGCCCTGGTTGCATCGCCTTTTGGGGTGGAATGACGGTTTAGTTCATGAACTTTCTTGAAGCTCTTGTTTCTTGGGTATATGTGGTGGTTTTTTTTCTGTTTCTTTTCTTCTTCTTATTGTAACTTCAATGTGATCGGTTACCGTTCATAGCTTATACTGGTTGGTTTTCGCATTCGATGGGTTTCTTTAAGATCACAACTATTTTCATCATTGCCGTCCTTGGTATGGTCCAAGGGATTGCTTTAGTTCCAATTTCTACCAATTTATTTTCAAGTTTTAGGGAGATTTTTCTTAGTGCTCCTTCGATTATTTGTATTATATTAACTTTTTGCATGCTCAATATCCCTTTTACTTATTTGGCAAGTTCCTTGTATTTACATTGTTTCCGTTTCCTTGGTATTGACATTGTGGTCGGCTGAACTCAAAAATGTGCGATTATGCAGGATTTTTCTTCTTGTCGACTATTATGGCATTCGGTCACTTTGCTTGTATGCGTTTATCTGTTTGCACCTCCATGTCCACGAGGATGTTGCGATTTTCGTTTTTCGCTACTGTATTTTGTTTATGTTTGTACCATTTGTCAACGTGTTCGCCCTGCCGTCGTTGCATAGTTTCCAGTGGGTCTCTTTCTTACGCAGTCGTGCCGTTTCTTCTATTTTATTTGGTCTAGTTTCCTGCATTCACTTATTATTTGATTTACTGTTGCGTCTATTTGTCCACACAATTGCATGTGATGCTTCACTGGGTTTTATATATTTTAGCTTAAATATTATTAGTCCTAATAGTATTGTTATGTGCAGCTGTCAGTAGAGATGTTGTTATTCTGGTAACGTGTTTTATTTTAGGCATGTCCAGAGATGTAGGTAGTGTCTTTTCTGGGCATTCTCATGAAACATCCATGTAACTATTTTTTCTTTCTACTTTTCATTACATTTTGTTTCTGGTTTCGGTGTTTCTCGAATTATCCATTGGGACGGTTTCTCTTTGTGCGATAATCAGTTGTTCTGTGTTCTGAGTTATGTATTTAACGAATACTTTTTTGTACTTTCCATACAGTATTCTATACTTAACAGTCATCTTCATTTCTTTTTACGTAGAGTTTCCCAGTATCGTATTTTGAGTGCAGTACATTGAGCATGTTCATTATTTTCTTGTCTTCCGGTCAAAAAGGGATGAGTTGTTTTTTAGTCCATCCTATGACTGTTCTCGAGTATCTTATTAGTGATACTGTCCATATGTTTATGCCTTTGACTAGGTTTCTACTATATAATTTCGTTTCTAAATATAGCCTTGCTCTTCCCAGGTATTCTTACACCAGACTTTTCATTAATTTCTGTAGATGTAATGATGTCTGCTTCCAGAACTACGAAATATGTATAGGAAACCTGTTCGCTAGCGCCTTCATCTCCTTTTTATTGGGCATGCTAAAACTGGGAAGACAGCATATGGGGAAGGTAACAACGGAGAAACCAAACAGTCAGACAGCGTCAATTAGATCAGCAATGAAAGTGAGAAAAATCTAAAGCGAGGCGAATTAATTTTAAAATGGGCATTTGAGTTTGTCCCTTGTGGATTGCAAAATAGGTAAATAGACTAATAAATGAGTGTACACACGTATAGAAGAGTTTAATATGCTCCCGCAAATAAAATAAAATAAATTAATACGCGAAAGTCGCGTAAAAGGAATTTATGAATGTACACGCATTCATGTATAACGAACACACCCACACACAGATACACAATGTAAGGTACGCGACAAGGGTGTGTGAGCGAACGGTAAGTAAGTTTAATAACTGTTCAAGTAACTGTTAAGCGTAACAACGTCAAATGTTTATGTTAAACCGAAATATGTGTTAAATATAACATTTTAGCAGCGCTCAAAGCGATTATTTTTATAATAAATAAATTGTTTGTTTTCATGATAATAAATGCATGAGAAAGCCGGGTTTATTCTAATTAAAACTCAACGACATTAGTACAGTGCCAGCATGCACGCGTTAATATGATACACTTATCTGTTTTAGGTTTAATGGTTCTAGTTTTTAAAAAGTACTTTCTTTAGTAGTACATTACTTTTGTAATTCATAAGTTGTGTTTAAAAAATAACTATCAATAATAAAATATAGCTTGATAAATCATATATAAATTAGTAACAGAGTGTAATGAAACTATGAACGAATTTATTTATCTTCCTCCCACAAGGTAAGATGTGACACAATGTCAGGAAAGTGGGATTTGAAAAACCAGCGCTCGAGAATTTGAGCACTCTGCTCATTAAAATATTACCTTGGCAGCCCCGTCGGCATTCGCCGGTAGGGGCGCTTTAAGCGATTAGCAATAAACTAATCCGTTCTCAAAGGGTGAGAAGGCAAAGCCTTGGAGGGTGCACCTCCTAGAACTGCACATGGCAGATCAGACCGATAGAAAGGCGTAAATCGAGACCCGAAGACCCAGACAATACCGGTCTATGGGTGGGGTAAAAAAAAAACCGCCTGAATTTGTCATAGTAATCTTGTAAGTATAAAAAATTAATAGGAATTGAAAAAGTACTAAGCAACGACATAATTACTTTGAACATTTCATTATCAGGATCGTCATAATAATGTGACATTTGTTATAAGTTATTAATTTAAAACTAAATAGGTAAAACATTATAAATATAGTGTACATATTTTTAGAATATTCGTATATGATTGTATATAGTTTAACAACTAGGCGTCGTCCAGTATTATTGTTGCGAATACATTTCCTAATTTTAACAGATTCTCAATAAAATAACGTATCTATGAGTATTTTTCCAAACATTAAGCATGATAAATACAAAATAGATGTGTAATTTATGTGTGAATTAATTCAAAATGTAATAACTTTATAACTGATTATGTTATTTTAATGATGTTATCTATGTATACACTATAATTAAAAGCATGCAAATACTATATATGTTCCTAGCGATAATATAAGCCATTGTAAATGTCTTATTTGTAACGAACGCAGCGTTTTTAGTTGACTATTTTATTAAAATACAGTTTGAATCTCGCGAAATGTCTGCCATCCGAAATAAATTTTAGTGTGGATGAAACAGTAATCGATAAAATGAATTGGCATTTATTGCATAAGAAAAAAATGCAGACGTAAAGTCACGAATAGACAGAATAATATATACATATTTCATACAAAATGCTATTTAAGTCTTACTTCGTGAATCTAACTAGCATCCCTTTATAATATTCGTGTTGAATGTATACGTATTTCTTTTTTCTCGATACATAAATGAATACAATTTTTAAAAAAAAATTAAATATATATATATATATATATATATATATATATATATATATACATTTTATACGTACATAAATGTAATCCATGGACCCGTGGTTCTGTATCACAGCTGTCATCAGCATGGCAAACTTAAACCACGATCGAACTTTCGATATTGATGTCTATAGTCCAGCGTATATACCACTGGACCAATATGTTTGTCTAGAAATATGTACGACTTTTACACCAAAATATTTCATGTATTTTTATGCTATCATTTTTTTATGGGTGATTGCACCCTTCGTGTTTTTTGTTTACTATTATCCAGATTGTCTTACTTCTTAAGTGATTAAGATGCAGAAAATGGCATTATTAGGCACCTTTAAATAATAGGGCGTATTTTCCGTTAATATATATATATATATATATATATAGGATCAAAATAAACCAAAGTGAAAACTTTTAGTAGATGGAACCTATTGTGAAAAGGATAAGCTCAATATACGAGATAGAGCAATAGTAGAGATAGAAGAAAAAAGAGTGATAAATATGCGACGATTGTCCAAATTTATTTCAAATTTCAATTGTTCAATACAAGGTTGTCAGTAATAAACTAGTGTTTATTTTCCTTTCCTTAAGCCAAGGCTTTTCAAAGATCGAAATCTTATCATCAGAGGAGAAATACAGATGGATAAGTTGGCTTTCGAAAAAACCAAAGTTCAAATATTTGAAAAATATGAGAATTATTTTTTAAAAATTATTAAAATAATTTTTGTCAAAAAACGTACTGAATGAAAAGAAAATTTCGTGAAAAAGAAATACAATTGTCCGGGTGGTGACTTTCCGTTGAAAAGGTTCGGTGAAATTGTAGAAAGTGAATAAAAACACTTTGCATGGGAGCAGGTTGGAAAAGGTGCTCTCAACCCCCTCCACTAAATAATACTCTCCACACTGACCAACAACTACCACCAACTAATAATGGATCCGATCTCATCCCCCAAGACACCCTACCGTCCGCAACTAATAACCCTAACTTAAACGTTGACTTGAATCCGAGCATACAAACCGTAAGCACCCCTAATAATATAAACAACTCAAATAATACAACAATAACCCCCCATAAAATTCATACCTATATTGGTGCCAGTGCTTTCCCCATAAAGACTCGAATCTCTAACCATATCTACTCTTTTAAACACAATAGTAATGGTACCACTAGCACCTCTCTTTCCAACCTAATAAAAAGCTTTCACATCAAAAATACCCCCTACTCCCTAAGTTGGTCTATATTAAAAAAGTCAAACTCATATACTCCTGGTTCTGCATTCTGCCAACTATGTACCTTGGAAATTTATATGATAGCTACAGCACACAAGAACTTAAATGTCATTAACTCCAAAAATGAACTTATTTCAAATTGCAGACACAAACGAAAATTTAAATACATTAATTTCATCACTCCCACTGACACTCCTCCTCCCAACCAATAACTCCCCCCATTCTTTAACATCTGACAAATCTCTAAACTATATCCCAGGGGAACCTTGTAACTTCCATTCTTAACACCCCTAATCCCACTAATTAACCCTCCCAATAAATTCTTCATCACCATTACACCTAATAACCACATTTACCCGGAAAACTATCAGTAGATTGAACTAACATTACTCCTCCAACTTTCCTCCGATCATTAACATACCTAATATCTAGACTTATATACCTCTCCTGCAATATAGCTCCTTTTTATCCTTTTACTTCAGCTCCACTCCTAACCCCTTATATTTATCTCATTGTTTCTCCTGTCCGTAATCCCACCTACAAACTCATTCTTGGCCTCTCTTTCCCCCCCCACCTTATTATCCCCTACACTTCCACTATATCGTCCTTATATTTAGACTCTTCCTATTTGCAACATATTCCCTTGTAACTTCTTTTTGTTATCATTTTAACTACGACATTTGAATTCCCCTCCAATTGGGTCCATTAATACCCCCCTATAATTCTCATCAGCTCTCTAACTCACTAGCTTCAAAACGCAGGTCTGCTTAATTTTTCAATCTAACCCTGGCCCATAACACTTATATTATATAAACTGTTACTAGCACTTCTGCTCTACCTCCTTAATAGCCTCCATAACCCCCTTTGTTGTAATCTTTTTAACTATTTTGATTGATTCGAGCTAGTTACATAACTACTTATTTTGGCCTATTCTTGAATAATCCTAATCCCTCTAAATACTCGCGAGCCACTTTCTATCGGCCCATTCTCTCTTTGTTCAACTTATCTTATTTTTGACCAATTTCACCCCCCCCCCAAATCATATGTTCATACTACTTGGAAACCCCTTGCAAGTTTCCCTTATATATCTAATTAAATTTAAACTGTAACTGTTAATTGTTACCCTGTTACGACTCACTCACCATTTAAACCACAGATTATAAAATTGACACTGCACTCAAATTTTTGATTGAACCAACCCAACTCCACCCCTATTACTAGAAATCGAAACAAATTGTTTCTAACAATCTTTCCTGATCCCTTACATTGTTCCCCTCTCCTAAATTTCAATATACCTGAGTAGAACAGACTTGACTTTTAAATTTCACTAACCCTTTTCCCATTAATTTATTTCCCCCCCCCCCATTATTTCCCCCCCCCCTTATCTCTTTGGCCATTTAATGTCCCTCCAAATTATTCATCTAACCCTTAATTTGGTTTTAAATTAAAAATAAATAAATAAATTCTTTATTAACTATTCCCTAGCTTTTTAAATTTAAATTTAATCTTTTAATTTTTAATTTTAATCATCCACTCTCTCACATTCCTATATTTATTATACAATGCTCTCACTAATTCTACTTTACTCTTTATTCCTTAAACACACTGAAACCATATCTGATAACTACATTTTAATCTGCCCTTAGCAGCCTGATATATTTGGAAGCTCACATTTTACTTCTATTTTTAGAATCAACTTTTTCTATACCTATTCACCATTTAAGATTAACCCCACCCCCAAAACCTACACCCTACCGCTAGCCCGCACCCTTAACCCACCTGTCACTTTATCTACATCCCCATGCCAACCCGTCCTACTTTTATTTTTCCCCCAAATTCACAAAGCGACTTTTTAAACTACCCCGCACCTCCTAACCCCCCCCCCATCCTGACCCCAAATCTGAAACTTTCATCAACTTTGGTTTTTTCTCATTCTGAGTTAATCCTTGTATGAGATCCTACCGTTTTTCTAGGCCCGGAAGAAAATCAAAAAATGGCCTGTTTTCCTCTTCAAAGCCTCTTTTAAGTACATCTAGACATATCTACTTTTGAGCACCTTTTCCAACCTGCTCCCATGCAAAGTGTTTTTATTCACTTTCTACAATTTCACCGAACCTTTTCAACGGAAACTCACCACCCGGACAATTGTATTTCTTTTTCACGAAATTTTCTTTTCATTCAGTACGTTTTTTGACAAAAATTATTTTAATAATTTTTAAAAAATAATTCTCATATTTTTCAAATATTTGAACTTTGGTTTTTTCGAAAGCCAACTTATCCATCTGTATTTCTCCTCTGATGATAAGATTTCGATCTTTGAAAAGCCTTGGCTTAAGGAAAGGAAAATAAACACTAGTTTATTACTGACAACCTTGCATTGAACAATTGAAATTTGAAATAAATTTGGACAATCGTCGCATATTTATCACTCTTTTTTCTTCTATCTCTCTCTCTCTATATATATATATATATATATATATTAATTGTATACGTACACAAAAGTAATTCATGTTTCTGGCTCACAGCCGTCATCGGAATGGCTAACTAAGGATCGATATTGGTGTCTATAGTCCAGCGTCTATAGCACTTGAGCAAGACGCTTGTTTAGAAATATGCACAATTGTTTTCACCTAAATATCTATTTTTATGTGATTTATTTATTTATTTATTTGTGATTGAAGCGTTTCTGTTTTTCTGCTTACTATCATTACGATTGCCCCACTTCCTAAGTGATTAAGATGCTGAAAATTGCATTATTAGTCGTCCCTAACTTTAAAGGACGTATTTATCGTTAATGTTATTTTTTTAAATTAATATTTTACGTTCATAAAAATAATGCATGGCCACGTGTTTCTGGCTCACAGCCGTCATCAGCAGGATAACTTAGACAATAATCGAACTTTCGATTTCGATGTTTATAGTCAAGAATACGTGAGCCTATGAAGTTAAGGGTGACTAATAATGAACTTTTCTGCATCTTAATCACTTAGGAAGTGAGGCAATCGAACTAATAGTAAGCAAAAAACAACGAATGCTTCAATGACCAATGGAAAAAAAGAATTATAAAAATACATTGTATATATATATATATATATATATATATATATATATATACATGTTTATATATAATAGTATTTACTATATATTATATACATATATCTATAGATATATGTATATAATATACATTGTATATATATATATATATATATATATATATATATATAATTTTTGTTTAAAGACAACTGATTGCTTATCCTATCGGCAGAAACATTTCGCGTAAAAGGTTGAAACAAGGTTGAAACAAGGACTGGACGCTGCACACTTTTGAAAATTCCAATTTACTTAAGAGTTTTATTTTTCTTCATTTTCTACATTTTGTATCATTATTTGAGAGTGAATGCCTGCTCAAAATATCAGAATGAAATGTACTATGTACAACAACAATAACATATTGTTTATGCTTTATATAGCATTTACCACGAAATAGAAATACTTTCTTAAAGAATAGTTTTCAGGATTCGAAACTCTGCCTCGCAGAAATATTTCTGATACATTTAGAAAATGTATTGTGAATGCACATAGTAATCCGCTGGGTATGTTGTTACCGGAACTGTTGAGGTTAGCGATGAACTGGTAGATCAAGAAAATATTCAGCTTCGTGTTCAGTCGCCGACAGCGTAGATTCCCATGCAATTCAGTATTAATGACTAATGCAAATGCGGCGTGCCAAGCGGCTGTCTGTTTATGACGATTCCTACGAAAAGGTTAAGCTAGGTGATCCCTTGTTTGTCTCATACAAAATGACAGGTTAACATGACTATACAATCTTATGAGTCTTTTGTTTTCGGCACGATGCAATTTGCCAGAAGCTTTTCATTGGTGACTAATGCGGCCATTACTAAAGTATTGTCATTAAAATAGTGTGTTTTCTGAAGGCGTTATGTTAGTCTAACACATACAGCTTATACTTGTTCTCGAACTAAGAACAAACAAAATATTAGACAATTACATAATGGTTTCTTAGCTGACCGTGTATAGAAACAATATTATACGTGAGCTTTATTTATGAGGGCATATATTAACAAGAAAGTTTATTTAGTTTTATTCAAATTCGCCATCTTAGCATGTAAAATCAGTTCCAGATAAATTGAAATTAAGCGAGATAAAAAGGAAATTAATTCAATAATGTGCAGAATCCACATAATATCTGGGTGTATCTGTCAGGTTAGTGAAACGTATGGACATGTTTAAATCAGCCTCTATTTTTTACCTTTTAAAGTGTTTTAGTTTTAAAGAATATTATTTAACAAAGAAGCAGAATCACAAATAAAACCAAGTATAAAATAATCATTTTTAAAAGTTTGTGTTACCCTGAAAGCAGGCATATTGCCAGTTGAACGTAAAGGAATATTGTAATAAGAGCTATATTTTTGGAAAAAAAAACGCTCAGTGGGGTGTTGGGCGTAAACAAATATTGATACTATACCATATGAGCAAATTAGACAAGTCAAAAAAGCCGTTTTGAATTAACTACTTAAATAAATGTGTTTTCCACGTCTTTCAGTTAACAATGAATGATCGTATAAAAACGGGTTCTTTGATAGAGTTTGGGGTCTGCGTTCGCGCTCGATTTTTTAAGGGGGCAGCGCCCCATTTTTGTGCGGGAAAATCCCCCCTCCCCGAAAAACATTTTTTTCCTTTTTAAACAAAAAATATTCGGAGAATTTTTTTTTTTAACTAAAAATGTCTCATCATCCAAGAACGCGGAAGCCTAGCAAAGATAAAAGACCGTTAGGGAGTCTATTTTCGCTAGTCTACTTATAATATGATGAAGAGATTTTCTGTCACTATATTAGGATTTATACATGTCCGTCTCCGATTTTTTTCTTAAAATTCAAACATGCACAAGGGCACATCTTTACTACTAAATAATATATAACTAAACAGTAAATAAATTTGACGCCAAGAGAGCAATTCGAACTTGCAACTTTGATGTATTCAGTCACATATATAGGTTTCGTATATCGCTCTTCTAACTGAGCTAACTCTTGAAGATTATAAAAGTCGTTCTGATTCAGCCACTTATAATAAGAATGAACATTTTTTTACAAGAGATCAAATATGTTTCTAAAATTCAAAGCAAAACTTTTTTTGAAAAATAAATAAGTAATTAAAAAATATTTTTGTTTTAGTAAAGAGCTGAAAATATTTTATAAAAATATATTTTAAAGTGTAACACGCTTTTTTAATTTTTCGTTATGTAATCGCTGTAAAAAGTAGAAAAGACAACGCATGGAATTTATCTCCTATTGTAAAAAGAACATTTGTTTATGTAAAAAATACATTTTATTCAAAAACGATCGCCAAGATGTTTAGAAATAAAACAATGTTAATATGGGAGGTATTCTCCCGGAAATAACGTTAGGATGCGAAAAGTATTTTGTTTTGATTTTGTAAGCAGTTAAACATGTTTTATTAAAAGATATTTATGCGTGCAAAGAAAAAAAAAATGTTTTTTCGTTACACAATCAATATTTATTTCATTCAATATAATGGGGTCATATGACACTTTCAAAATGTAAACATCTTCGATCTCAATAATTGATAAGGTTAGTCCATTCGCTACAATCGAATTGGCGTAAGTACTTTAAAGCAAAATTTATAAAAAAACAAATCAAATACATTTCATCAAATTGAATGGCAGAAATACTCTTTTTCAACGAAGAAATGAATCAAATGTTGTTGTTTTCATACAAGGGATAACACTGTTGTTGTTTTACGAAAAATATTTTTTTATTGTTTTACCTTTAGTTTTTCAATGTGTACAATAAAACTTGCTAATAAAATTTCAATTATTTATGAAGATGGGGTAACATGTTTTGGCCTTGTTTTAATTTTGACGTTTCACGTGTAAGATGAACTTGCTACAACTTAATGTTTTCCATGTTTTTATTTACGCAAACAGGGTTAAAATAAAAATGAGTTGAAAATATTTTACTCAAAATAATGGCCGTGACTGAAATTGAAATTCAATCATGTTTCTTTAATTAAGCGCAAAACTTCTTTTGAAAAGTAAATACGCAATCAAGAAGTACGTTTTTGTAAGCAGCTAAAAATATGTAATCTAAATATATTTTCAAGTGTAATAAAAAAAATATTTCTTCGTTAAAAAGAACAAATGTTCATTTTATTGAATTTGTCAGAATGTATTTGTTTTTTTTTTTGTTTTTTTTTAATATACACGTTAGCTTATTTTTTATACGTTGAATAAATGTCGTTTCGATTGTTTATAAAGACAGCGACTACATTGGGCAGCTTTGTTTTAATTGTGGCGTTTCACGTGTACGATGACACTTGCTACAACTTACTGTGTTTATTTTTTTTATTTACTGAAACAGGGTAAAAATGAAAATAAGCTGGACATATTTCACTCGAATTTTTTCCGTGATGAGAATAGGAATTAAGGGAATATCAGAACGCGTGTACAGTGGTATAGTAAAATGCCCATATATATTCATCATTATTAGGATTTATTAGAGGCATGTACATTATGTACACCCCAACAACAAATTAACACGTGTGCACTTGGGTAAATAACATAATTCTGATGTTGAACAGTTACATTAAAGAGAGTAGTGATAATCCACCTTCAAACCAGCGGCAGACAATCCATAGACACTGCCACCAGCACGCAATTAAAATATTTTTAAACATTACCGACCATTTTAAATCTTTAAAAATCACATTTTGAATTTTAAAAAAGACTATATTTTATTAAAATGACCACACTCTTATTTATTGAATATAAACTTTATTACAGTGTTTTTCTTTCAGAAACAATATTTTATTAAATAAATACATTTATTAAAATAGTGTAATCTATTGGTCGTGTTCTGTCTTGAATGAGAAGTATAGCCTGTGTCTAGAATGTAATTCTTCAAAATTGCAGATAAATAAATGCTGCTGTTTACTCAGTGTGCGGACAAAAGCCCACCGGGTATTACCCACCGGACACAAGCCAACCAAAATAATTAAATCTCGCATAAAAGCCCGCCAACATATGAATAAAATAATTTGTAAAAATCAACATAAATGTCTGTATATATATATATATATATATATATATATATATATATATATATATATATATATATATATATATATATATATATTAATATATATATATATGTAAAAATAAAAATGGAATAAAGAATAAGCAATTCAACAACTAACAAAAATAAACTCAAAAACTCATCTTGTAAAGTTCCACCGAGATATTTCGGTCGTGGATACGACCATTTTCGATCAGTTAATAAACTTTATTTCAAAACGGAAAAGTTTTCAAATTCATACAGAGAATGCGATTGGAAGAAAATGTCACGTGCAGAGAACAACAAAACGGGGAGAAAAAGGAATGCGAGGAATGTTATAAAAAGAGAAAGAAAAAGAAGATGAAGAAGAAGAAGAAGAAAGAGATACCAATCAATATATATATATATATATATATATATATATATATATATATATATATATATATATATATACATTAATATATACATATATATATATATATATATATATATATATATATATATATATATATATATATATATATTGACAATTATCAGTAACTCTGTGTCTGTAATTTTTTATTCTCGAAAATTTTTTGAAAAAATTTATCATTAAACATTTTCCGATACTTCGTAAATACTACATTTTTTTAAAGATTAGATAAAAGAATACGCATCCTTTGTACTACTAACCCTAAGTCCGGGTAGTGAAACAAAACTACATTAAAAATTGAATAAAATAATAAAAATTATTTTAGAATGTAAATTAGGCGATTAGTTTTGCATATAATTTTAACATCAAATGATCCACCATATCCGGTCAATTCTAACCTTTTACGACTTCTAACTCATTTACTTTTTCGATGGGAGATAAATTCGATGCTTTGTTTTTTGAGTGAGATTACATGAGGCTTTACGACTTTGCCGGTCAGACTTAGAGTAAGTGGTAATAAATTTAAAATTAGGTTAAGCATCATTAAACAGTCGCAGCTTTATTACCTTCCTTCTATTGTTCTAATAACAGATACGAGCGAGGAATGAACAAATAATACTAGCTTGAATTATATGTATAAATAAAATATACATACCTAAAATAGTAAATAAATTTAATATTATTATACGCAATACTATAACACCAACAACAGAAAATAAACAACTGAATAACATTTTAAAAAACACGCGTTTAAAATCTGATTAGATTTAACATTTCACCAGTATTTGCTGCGGGACTGCGTCCACACTGCCACCTTTATATGCACATTTGAACTTGAGTTGAACACAGATCTTAAGAAAAGAAGATTCCCGAAATATTATAATATCGTACAAAGTTTCCGCCAAACCATTAAGTTGCAGGTATTACATAACATTGTATCATTGTGCAAATAGACGGGATATATGTATAAGTGATAAAAAATGAATAAATTAATATACATATATATATATATATATATATATATATATATATATATATATATATATATATATATATGTGTGTGTGGGTGTGTGTGTTGGTGTGTATGTATACATCGTATTAAAGGAGAAACTATTTAACTCGTTCCACAATTATAGGACTTATTTTGCACCAACTTGTGTGTATCTGTATCCTCTACATTGGATCGCTTTCTGAGTAGCACATTTCTATATTCAAGTAAACAATGCGTCAAGCAAACATCATTAATATTTTATCACCTTATCTTAGCCAGACAGTGTTGGTCCCAACTAAAAAGTGTTTCAACTACTTACGGAAAAGCGTGCGAACGTCGGCTGCCCGATTACCTAGAACAAACGTTTCCATTAAATACAACATCATGCACAACAACAAATAAAATATACATCTACCCACATAATTCAGCCTACCTGAACTGAATACATAACGTGATTTTATACACAGGTTCTTCATAAAAAATGTCGTCCAGCAGTTACACCATATATTACATCAGCACATCAGAAACGTGACTACTGGCAAAGCCGAACTGAACTTGCCATATAAGCACAAACGCATAGAGACAACCAAATATGTATACCTATGCTTTCACCACACTGTTCATACCGAACAAATAAGAGTCAGAAACACAGCCACATGGCTCCCTTCCGTCGCAACCACACACACACTTACAAAATCAAAGATAACGCACCCAGAGCGACAACAAACAACATACAATATTCCACTTCATCACAGACTTAACATACCCCCTGTTACAGAATTTATCACAACTCAAAGAATCAACAACACTACCAAGCTCAAGATACAGGCATATTTTGCAGGGCAGCTTACCTTTCCAAGTGGCTGTCCACCATCAATCACACCGCACGTGACAACAGCACCGCCAAATTCTTTGAACACCGACTCGATCACCTACTACATCCCCCACCCACAAACCGCAAGCTAAACCTTAAATTACACTTTAAAGCATAGCTTACAGTCTATAATACAACAAAAACAAACTCACATTATATAAAATTTGACAAGGTAAGAACAATCCACACTTCAAAACCTAAGAGAAAAAGTCTCATTCTTCGTAATGTCTTACAAACATAAATAATTATGTGTTATCTCACGCGACACATGCGACACACACTTAAGCAATGCCGCTCTCTACACATCCGTTTCTAACATTACTTCCGAACAAATTGAGAACCAGATTAATACAGCTTGGACCAACATTTTCAAATAAAGAAACACCCCTAGTAACTATAGACACAACCGTATTACTCAAAACAGTAAAATCGGTACTTTAATCACGTCATCAAGAATCGCAAGACCGGCACCAACACACAAAGCAGACCCATAGTATCCGGCATTGAAGGACCACTATACCAAATCTCTTGGATCCTCGCCCATCTACTTACACCCGTACTCCGAACTTTCCTTTGAAATGGCAACTTCTCGGATGAATTCATCCGGAGGTTACGTCTACTACCACCAGAACAACGTTAACTCAACCGTTATGTCTTCAACCTTCACGTCGCCCTCTATACAACTGTACCTGCATACCCATTAGTAGACATAATTACAGACTGCATCTCATCCAGCGACTCCTATTGCGTCGGCTTCACAACCACTGATATACATGGGCTTCTAAATATAATAATAGACCACCCATAGTTTACATACAAAAACAAACATATAAGAAAATAACTGGAGTGTATATTGGCTCTGGCCTCTCGGGACTGCTAGGCGTCGCATTCGTCGATGAATTAAAAAGCCATGCCCGCAACTCCTGTCACGCCGTCCTCTTATTCACACGGCACGTGGAGCTCATTCTCAGGTTTTCATCGCCTGAGGAGGAGGCTTACCACAGACCAATACATAGAATTTACAATAGAACACCATAACAGCTTTAGATCCATGGGACTCCTAGATGTCAGCTTTAACATCTCTGAAGAACAACGATAATTACTAAATTTCACAGGAAGTGCACATGTAGAAAGATATATTCATACATTACAGATCGGCCCGCCCTCGTAAGGGTAACATAGGCTATTCTGGGCAGGAACTAACTCGCATCAGTTAGAAATTCAGCATTGAGGTTGACAAAACTACGTGCAGCGAGAAATTCCAACAGGTACCATAAACAAATGGATACCCTACACCCACACGTGAACACCTCAGGATACCCCGGTACCCGGGACACCCCCAAAGACAGACGCAACACACTCATTTTTACACCTGCCTCTTGAAGTTGCAGCATTTCAGCGACAGGATCACCACAATTATCTGCAAAGCTATACGTATGGATAAACTAGACATTCAACTAACACGCCAACAATTGACAACACGAAACACCAATTACAGCAATACTCCCTGCACCCTAACGAACTGCCCCATGAATACCACATACACCTTCTACCACACAAATAATATATATCTCATACAGTGCACAACATGCAACAAAATATACATCGGTAGTACGATGAGACCCCTATATATTAGAGTAAAAGAACACCAACACCAACTCGCCTATTCCTTCTCCAAAAGCATCCACGCATGAACATCATTCAAAATGTATATCCTGGTCAGGGAGATCAATGTTGGCAACTTTATTATAAAGGAATCGATTCTGATAGCAAAAGTATGCCCCCAGATTAACCACCGACTGGAATCAAGATAACCATTTCTAGTTTGATACAGTTTGACATCTCACTCTTTTTGTAATAATTCATCCTATTTAAACTCTTAAATGAATAGTAAAAAACAATAATCAAACAAAAACACATCACCCCATTATAATAACAAATAATATAGCAAATACCCATCCAACACAAAATAACAGAGGAAAAAATAAATGAATGAAATAAATTAGTAAACCAATAAATAAAGAAAAGAAAGTTATGGAGAAATTTTTAAAATATGCTCTATGAATAAATAATGGTAATAAACAACCTACAAACAGAACAACACCTATAATAATATATGAAAATAATGATTCAAATACTAATAAAAAATAATATAGCAAAATAGGTTAAGAACTCAGTTAAAATTGCATGCATAAATAAATAAATTAAGAAAGAAAGAAAAATAAAGAAATAATTAAAACAATATAAGGGATGAATGCTAAAAATATTGTGACCGCCCTCGCGCGAACATTCAATTTATAACATTAACAGTTTATTGACATTAAATGCCGAATAGAAAATAATAAAATGAAATATAATAAATAAATAAATAAATGATAATAGGAATGATGATAATAATAATAATAATAATAATAATAATAATAATAATAATAATAATAATAATAATTATTATTATTATTATTATTATTTACTCACTAGGAGTTATCACACTGGTCATCGTCAGTGGTCACCCACTGCCGACAACCTGTGGTATTCCCTGGAGGCTGAGTGACAACAAGTCTCCTCAGGCCTCCAGTATGCTCCACCTCTTTTCGTTCATCACCGCTGATGACCTTGCGGTAATCGCAACAGCCACCTACCAACGATTTCCCGCTAATAAGGGCCATCGGTCCCCTCTGGGGCCCGAGTGGCAACAAGCCTTCCCAAGGTCCCAGAGCTTTCCGCGCTCTTCCAGTGGAGGTCTGGTTTTGCGCTTTCCCTCCTCGACCCTCTGTCCATAATTTTCGTTGCGTCAGCCTATGCTTGCGCCTCTCTCGTGCGGTTGTATTTTCCCCGGTTCTGTTGTTTTGTGCTTCTATGTGTTTATTCTCCATTCGTTGCTTATGTGGGTTGGTTTCCGCATTCGAGGACATTTCTCAGGATTGTAGCTGTTTTGATCATTACTGTCCTTTGTATGGTCTCAGTTATCCCTTTGATTCCTATTTCTCCTAGTCTTTTCTCCATGTTTTGGGGGACTGTTCCTAGTGCTCCTATGATTATTGGTGTTATACTGACTTTCTTCATGTTCCATATTCCTTTCAATTCTCTGGCAAGTTCAGTATATTTGCTTCTCTTTTCCGTCTCCTTGATCTTCACTCTGTTGTCTGCTGGAACGGCAAAGTCCACGATTTTGCAGGATTTTTCGTTCTTGTTGATTATTATCATATCCGGTCTCCTTGCTGTTATGGTTTTGTCTGTTTGTACATTCATATCCCATATGATTTTGTGTTTTTCGTTTTCTAGTACAGTTTCTGGTGTGTGTGTGTACCGTTTTTTTGCATATTCGAAATTCAGTTGTTTGCACATTTCCCGGTGTACTTCTTTCCCCATGCTGTCATGTCTGTTCTTGTATTCCCTTTGTGCTAGCTTGCTGCATTCACTTATTATATCGTTTCGTCTCTTTGTCCACACAGTCGGCATTTGCTGTTTTCCTGGGTTTTATCTATCTTTGCTTCAATAAAGTTTGTCCTAATCGCATTGTTCTGTGCGGCCGTCAGCAGAGATTCCGTTTCTCTGTTCAGGTGTCCTTTTCTTAGCCATGCCCAGCTGTTTTCATTGGCTTCATCGCTTGTGAGTCTTATAAAGCGTCCATGTAGTTGTTTTTCTTCCCACTTTTCCTTTCTTGTCTTTTTGTTTCTGGGTTCAGTACTTTCGGGTTTGTTTGTTGGGCTGGTGTCTCTTGCTGTGGTGATCAGTCTTTCCGTGTTCTGGATTACATATTTCTCCATCTCTTTTTTTGGTGTCTTCCACACAGTCTTCTATACTTACCAGTCATCTACCTCCTTCATTTCTTTTCACGTAGAGTCTGCCCGTGTCGTCTTTTGGGTGCAATGCATTGTGCATAGTCATTAGTTTTCTAGTTCTTTGGTCAAGGTGCCTGAGTTCTTCTTTGGTCCAGCCTATGAATGGTCCAGAGTATCTTATTAGTGATACAGCCCATGTGTTTATCCCTTTTACTAGGTTTCTGCTATATAGTTTAGTTTCTAAGAGGTTCCTTGTTCTTCGTAGATATTCTTTTCCAATCTTCTCTTTCATTTCTGTATATTTGATTGTGTCTGCTTCCAGAACTCCCAAGTATTTGTAGCTATCTTGTTCTCCTAGCGCCCTCATCTCCTCTTGGTTGGGGAGTTCTATACCTTCTGTCGTCTCCAGTTTTCCTTTTTTGATCTCTAGCAGTGCACATTTTTCTATTCCAAACTCCATTTGGATATCCTGGCTGAATATCCTGGTTGTGTTTATCAGCTTTTCCAGTTCTTTTTTTGTTTTTTACAAACAGTTTAAGGTCATCCATGTACATCAGGTGGTTTATTCTTTGTTCTGTATCCGTAAACCTGTATCCGGCATCACACTTTCTGAGTATGTAGTTGAGTGGCATCATGGCTATTATAAACAGTAGTGGTGATAGAGAGTCTCCTTGAAAAATGCCTCTCTGTATTTTTATCTCAGACAGGTATTGTCCTCCGGCTGTCAGTTTTAGTGTCTATGTTTCCATCGCTTTCTGGATGAGATTAATAATCCTGTCTGGTATCTTGTATATCTTTAAGCATTCAATTATCCATGTTTGGGGGATTCTGTCGTAGGCTTTCTTGTAGTCAATCCATGCCATGGTTATGTTCTTTTGTCTGCCGTTCACCTCCTTCAGGGTCTTTTGATCAATGTATAGTAGATCATGTGCCCCTCTTTGTCCTTTCCGGCATCCTTTTTGTTCCTCGGGGAGCAGTCCACGATTGTCCAGGGATTGGTAGATTTGTTCTCTCAGTTGTGCTGTGAGAATTTTCCACATTATTGGTAGACATGTTATCGGTCTGTAGTTGCTGGGGATCGTTCCCTTTTTGGGGTCTTTTTGTATTAATGTTGTTCTTCCTTCCGTCATCCATTCTGGTACGTCTGTTTTGCGGATACATCCGCTCAGTTTCTGCGCTATTCTTTCATGCAGGGTCGTGAATTTTTTAAACCAGTATGCATGTATTCCATCGTGGCCTGGTGCTCTCCAGTTTGCTATTTTTATTAGGGTTTTCTTGATCGTTTCTTTGTTGATTTCTGTTTCGGTTCCTTCTTCGATTTCCTGCAGTTCATCTGTCATGTTTTTCAACCATTGGGCATTCTTGTAGTGCTTTTTTGGTACTTCCCATATCTTGCTCCAGAATTGTTTTGTTTCTGTTGGGTTCGGTAACTCTGTTGTTGTTTTTTCTCCATTTACGTTTTTGTAGAACTGGCTTTCATTGTTTTCAAAGGTCCTGTTCTGTTTGCTCTGTTCTGATTTGTACCTGTATCGTCTCAGTCTTCCTTCTATTGCTGCTATCCTTTGTTTTATTTCTTCATGTCTCTCATTTAGTTTTTCCTTGCGTTTCTGATTTTTGCTTCTTAATCGTTTCATGTCCTCCTTCCTTCTGTTCACGGTTTTAGCTTCTTTCCGAAGTTTGGTGATCTGGGTTTCCAGTCTGATTTCCCATCCAGGTTTTGTCGGTCCTCTCTTTTGTCCATTCTCTTCGTTTCTTAGTTTCATACTTACCGATTTTGCCCCAGCATATATCAGGTTGTTTAGGTCTGTAATAGTTTCTGTTGGGATGTGTGTGAGGAGTCTGTTTACTCTTTCTGTTTCTGCTTGTAACTTCTTCGCTACTTCATTCCTGAGAGATGGGAGTTTTGTTTTGTTTTCTAACATGTATCGTCTAATGTTCTCCACTTCACTTGCTTCTTTTTCGTTGAGTTCTATCTCAGCAGGTTCTGTGGTTCTGCAGTATTCTATCTCCCCTGGTTCTGTGATTCCGTAGTCTTCAATCTCTTCAGTTTCAGTGTGTATGTTTTGCTCGTCCTCTTTCTGTGGTCTCTCCTTTGGTGGTGTTTCTTGCTCCGTTTCGCCATTAGCCTTCTGTCTGATTTCTGTCAGTTCCATCTCCGAGAACCATCCTCGCTTGAGGATCTGTCTTGCTTGATCTGCTATCCTTTGTCCCGTTGTATGGTAGTCACTAGCAATGTCCCAGAGATGTTTCATTCGTTTTCGGTAGCCTCTTTCTGTATAGTAGCGGCTTTTATAATAGCACTCCATCACCAGTCTGTTCTCTTTTGTGGTCCATTTCTTTCTATATCCTTTCAGTTTGTTGTTTTCGCTCTGGTTTTCCTGTCTTTGGTCTGTGTCCTTGTCGTACCTGGAATCAGAGAGGTTACTTACCTGGTTCTTGTCCGTTGTCTTGTTTCTGAAATGAGAAGGGCCAACATTCGCAGGATGCGGACCGGGTCCCCCATGTTGGCTAACGAGGGAGCACCTGCCCTTCATGACACTCAGGTCTTTCTCCTGAGTCCCACGGCTTGTATTTATATTATTGTGCATTATTCATATTTTTGGTGTGTGTGGCCACACCAGGCCCAGGTTTATTTTGCCTGTGGTCCTGTCACAGGGATAGTGATTGTCACATTCATTTTAATGAGTGATATTGTGCACTACCACACAAAAAAAAAAAAAAATTTTTATATATATATATATATGAATATATATATATATGTTATATAAGAACATGGTAAAGTTCATTGTATACGTAAATGGAATAGAAAATTGAAGATACGTTCCCTCTCACTAGTAAGTGTAAGTAGAGAATTAAGAGAGAGACAAACAAACACTTTAAGCCAGTATTTCTGCAGTCAAAAATCAATAGACAGTATATATCAACATTTAAACACATTTAAGTCAGAGATGAGAGCATTCATGTAATACACATTCAGATTTGGAGAATATTGGCGTACAGAAAAAAAAAAAATTTTTTAAATAAAAAATAAATAAAAAATTCAAAAAAATAAATAAATAAATAAAAAATAAAATAAAATAAAAAGTTAAAAAAATTGGGATTTTCGGTAAACGCATCGAAATGGCCTGGAAGAAAAGATTATTTAACTCAGGAAATACAAATAAATTAAGTACTTAGCTTTTTTTTTTTTTCCTTGCCTATTTTTTTTCCAAATGATATTCAGTAAACTTTCAGTTGAAAGTTTTAGTCACCAATTCCCATGTCAGTAAAATATGTCTGCCACACAAACGGTACCTTCATTAAGACTGGCCTGCCTTCTTCTTATATATATTCATCAGTGGTCAGCGCCTACTATTGTCCCTTACCCCGCCTCCCCCTCCTCTCACTATCCATCTCTTTTGGCCCCCACTATATTTATTATTATTATTATTATTATTATTATTATTATTATTATTATTATTATTATTAAACAAAAAACAACGGTTAAAAGAGAAGAACATACCGAACCCACACCGGCGAGAATAGACCTATATCAAATTCATTTTCCAAAAAAGGGAAATACATTCGTTATATGATAATAATAATATTTAATCGAACATAATTAGAAATAACTAAATTTAAAAGTAACTAAGGCATCATTAAACATACCCAGCTGAATTACCTCCCTTCCATTGTTCTAATTACTATTAAACAGATACGCGCGATGAATTAACAGATACTACTAGCTTGAATTACATAATGTAATTAAATATAAATAATTTAAAAAAAACAATAAGTAAAATTAATATTAATATAACCATCAATATAAAACGAGCAACGTATAATGCAATGTTAAATGGCAGTATTAAATACATGAATTCAAACGGAAAATAGACTTGGTTTACATTTATATTAAAAATAATTTAAAAAAAGATATTAAAACAACAAATATAAAAAGAGAAACACATATTTAGATTTGGGAGAAAAGCTAATTGAAAGATTGAGAGAAACATCGGATTTAACTTGTGAAGGACTGTGCCCTAACTGCCACCTTCCTATGTGCATTTTAAGTTGGCGTGAAGACTGATCTAAAGAAGGGAAGACTTCCCGAAATATTATAATACCGTACGGAATTTCCTGCAAACAATATTGATGCTAGTATTACATAAGCTTGTAACATAATGTAAATAGACAAATATATGTGTGCATGTAAGCAAATAAACACCTAAATAAATATATGTATGTGTTTTATGTGCACATTGTATGAAAGGTGTAACTATTTAACGATTTCCACGATTATAGATCTTATTCTCTCCAGCTTGTGTCTATCCGTCACACCTCTGCATTGCATTGCCTTCTAAGTATTACACACATACACAACCACGCACACACCCATACACATACGGGCATACACCCCCCCCCCACACACACACACATATATATATATATATATATATATATATATATATATATATATATATATATATACATAGCTATTTATATATGTGTATGTGATAAAAATTTAAATAATATTCCGACGTATTGAAAATGGATAAAGGAAAACCAAAAAATATTAGTTATGAATTCATCAACGATTTGCCTTTATTTCAAGACTTTCTTCAGGATCATTTATTTTAAGTAAGAATACAAAAGTATTAATCTATAAAAATTGTGACCCGTTTGTGACGTGGAAATGATGTTTTAATTATTTTTTGTAACGAAATTTAGACGTTATAATTCAATATTTATCCCGGTGTATGACCAATTATCCCTATAAAATCTTGAAAGTAAGCAGAAACGTGGATGTATACGGAAATAATAATGTTGTTTTTTCTTTTTCCATATATATATATATATATATATATATATATATATATATATATATATAGAGAGAGAGAGAGAGAGAGAGAGAGAGAGAGAGAGAGAGAGTAAGAGAGAGAGAGAGACTACTACAATATACATCCAAAGACAGGTATTGAGATTTAATGTTGATGTATGTTCTCTCTTAATGTGTACTGTATAATTTCGGTGGAACACACTATCTATATGATACATTTACAGAAATACAAAGTGTCTCTGTCACTTACTCTGTTTGCTGGAATACACATTTCATAATTCATAATAATAAGATAAATAGTTTAGGATTTCCCAATTTACGTACATATTATTGACGCTTACACGTATTCCGCTATTAGTTATTTTGTATTCAATTTAAAAAAAATAAGTTTTAGGAGTAGTAAACATTGTTAAGTTTATTAAAAATAATCTGACAATTTTTCACACACAGTTGATAAAGATTATATATTTCAAAATTCATAATTATTGGTTCAATATATATATATATATATATATATATATATATATATACATTTTTTGTTGGTGATTTTATTATTCCATTATTTGCGACAAAATATATGCTGTTTCATTAGCGCCCACAATGAACGCCAACTTTTCAAGCGACAATGGAATCCAAATAGCAAAGATTTTAAATTCAACCTCAACCGGAAATTGAAGATGCATTAGAGGGAGGGGGAGGGGGAGACCCCAACAAGTGATATTTGAAAAAGTTGAGTGGGATGATCTCGTATAGGCCTAAAGGCTGAAATAACATCAAATGTTAAACAGGTCAACTTCCTCGATATTACCTTCAACCTCACTCGGGATACTTATGAGCCCTATGCTAAAGATAATTCCTATCTTCTTTATGTCAACCCACTATCAAACCACCCTAGATCTGTAAGTAAACACATCCCTGAATACATTAGTCGAAGGATTAGCAACCACTCCGCCAATATAGATATATTCAATAAACATAAGAACTTTTATGATAAAGCACTAAAGGAGAGTGGATATAAAAATACAAAAATAGAGTATATTCCAACTACACAAAATAACCCTAGTAGGAACGAAAATAGAAATAGGAAAATTATCTGGTATACACCTCCATTTAACAATTCAACTAAAACCAAATTAGGGAATACATTCCTGAACTTAATAAACACTCAGTTGCTCAATAACAACATACTCCATAACATTTTTAATAAGAACACACTGAAACTCAGCTATTGTTGTGGTGACAACCTGGAAAAAATCATAAAAAAGCACAACATGAAAATACTAAACACCTCAGTAACCTCCAATCCTAGAATAACATGTAACTGTAATAACAAATCAAAATGCCCCCTAAATCAAAAGTGCCTATCAACCCAAGTGGTCTATGAGGCATCTATCTGCTCACCCGAAAACCCATCCCAGACTAACTATCATATTGGTCTGGCAGGTAACAACTTCAAGGAAAGATTCTACAACCATAAACTCTCCTACAACAACCCTAACCATCCTGGCCAAACTGGACTTTCACTACACTACCACAAAATAAATACAAAAAAAGACACTCCCATAATAAAGTGGAAAATCTTGGAAAAATCTAGCACCTGCAAATCAATAAACTCACCATGTAGATTATGTTTAAATGAAAAACTGGAAATTATCCGATTTAAAGACAGAAATAAATTCCTAAATAGAAAGCAGAAGGCGTCTATCAACTGTAAACATAGTAGACTCTACCTCCTTTGCAACCCACATACTCCACCTTAACCTCACACCAACTCCCCACATTTTTAATAATGGAAAAAAAAAAATTTTTTTATGAATGATTACATTAACCCCCCTATTATACACTACCTCAAAACACATTATAACCCCCTACCCACCCACCCAAATTTACCAGCCAACCCCACACCAACAAGTCCCGATGAATCTATAAATATATAACCACCCCACTAAACTATAAATAACATGAAATATCTAAGTATTACCTATAATTCTCAGCCTCAATAGTCAGTCATACTACCAATTCTACCAAAATCATCTCCCACCTAAACCCATAACTGGGATAGCTATTAACTCTGATATCACTTAGACTAATCTAATCTCAATTACTTAATCCTTCGATTACTATCTTGAACACTTACTTATTGACTGGTGATTAGTCCTTATTATTGGTAGTGGAACTATAAAAGCCTACCATCACTTGTAGACTTATTTCGCCCAATGACTTCACAAGTAGCAAGATTGTAATAGTAATAATAATAATAATAATAATAATAATAATAATAATAATAATAATAATAATAATAATAATAATTATAATAATAATTATTATTATTATTATTATTATTATTATTATTATTAATGCTATTGTCACTGCGACTATCGTATGTATGATTGGCATTGTTATTATTATTGTTATTGTAATTGGTTTTACTGATACTAAATATGGTAACACCATTAAACTTCTTTTATATAATGATTCCACTAGTATTAATTTTAGCATAATATAATCACAATTAAAAAATATTATCACAACAAAATTCACTACTATTACTAAGCAAGCCATAAATAATTATATTAAAATAGAATGCAAAAGTAGCAATTAATACCCTAAATTAAAATTATCAAACTTTTTATCTACACGATAATTACATATAACAACAAAAATGACAGTTATAACTTCATAATTATAATTCTATTCTCATTATTAAATTAACCCCCTGCCCCCCGCCCTGGTTGGAATTGAGGTCACAATAGCCCAGACACGAGAGATCATCCCACTCAACTTTTTGAAATATCACTTGTTGGGGTCTCCCCCTCTCCCCCATCCCCTCTCAGGTCCTCGCTATAGGCAGAGTTCCATCTCTCTCCCCCTTCCCTCTAATGCATCTTCAATTTCCGGTTGAGGTTGAATTTAAAATCTTTGCCATTTGGATTCCATTGTCGCTTGAAAAGTTGGCATTCATTGTGGGCGCTAATTAAACAGCATATATTTTGTCGCAATTAATGGAATAATAAAATCACCAACAAAAAATATATTTTACTCTTAATTTTCATTGAGCACTCTCATAAACCCGGTTTCAACTTCCTTCAGATTTATACCTCCTGGATATTTGTAACAAGTTAATTATATATATATATATTTATATATATATATATATATATATATATATATATATATATATATATATATATATATATATATACACTCGAAATAGAAACATTTACAAAAGAATCATATACCCATATTACTTACCATGTATCCAATAATATATATTCCAAATGGCATAATGATTCGTTAATATGTTCACACGGTTACCCTGTGAACGTACACACATATATAAAGAGAGAGAGAGAGAAAGATATATACATACACCTTACTTGATACATAAATACATACATATATATATATATATATATATACCCAAAACTATGTGTATGTTTGCGTATATACGGATTAATACTCCAGATGTCGATTTACTATTTTTTTCAATTATTATGCATTATTAGTACTAGTTAAAGTCCTATGATTTAAATATATTTAAAATTGTATTTTAAAAGTTTCCCGAAATATAACGAATCTATTAAAATTCTTCACAGACACTTTTCTGATAAATATCGAAAAAAAAGAGATACAAATAAATAAATAAACAGCTTTTTAATTTCCCCGTGTCAGTGTTGTGCTACTTAAAAACAAGACGATTCATTTCCTTATTAAAGGTTCATTACTCTGTGTAATGATGTTTGAAAATCGCCTGGAGCCTTCGCAAAGACCCACACCGTCTGTCAGCCATTTGCAAAATTGATTTTGGCTAAGGTCATCAGTTGCAAATTGAATATTAACCTGTATAATTAAATCACCACGCTAGCCTACAAAACTGACGTTCGTTATATACATTTTAAATCAACTTCGAACGAATCGCGTTGGATTTGGACTCTTTAAAATAGAACTTAAAATGTGTAAAACTAATAAAATAAAGAAATATACAAATATGATGATTTAAATCTTCGTTAATGTATTTTTTGCTTCAGTGTTCTATTGTACTTCATTTTGTCTTATTTTGACGTGCGTCCAATCGTTTGTGTTGGAGTCTCTGTCAGCCGATCCATCTATCATCTGCCTTTCCTTCAATTTTGAAACAAGATTGTAATTGAAACATGAGCATATTCAATAAATCTATAAATGATAGTTTTATTTCTTTTATTATAGTCTCTGTGCTTCAGATTATCGGTACTATTATGTTTTTTATATTATTTCTGACTACCACAGTTCCATGTAGCAATAGTTTTCTGTAACGCGCCTGGTGGGAATAGAATTCTAATGCCCTATAAAAAAGATTGAATATGTTGCGGTTGAAATTTACCATCTTAGGTACGAAATAAAATTGTTGACCGCTATGCTTCTGCGCTTACTTCCTGTTGGGACAGTAAATGCAGAAGTATATTTTGAGCCAAGCAAAAGCGTTTGTGTAAAATAAACATATTATCATTTAGGATTTGCTTCCGTATCCTTCAAACTTATATAAAGGTAATCGACGATTAAGTGCAATCAAATATTCGCAGGACAGAACAGCCGTGACAAAGATATTCCCTTCTCAACTGAAGATTAATTAGATGTTCGCCGTTATATACGTTTGTTTCTTTCTGAAGTGGATCTGAAATCATTTGATAATGTCCGACAACGCTTCTGATTAGCTTAACAATCATATATATATATATACAGGGTGGGCCAAAATAAGGGTCCTATCTTTAAATTTGAATAACTTGAATTTGAATAACTTCCAAAAAATGAAAGTTAAACTCACCAAACTTTATGTGTGTGTAGACTGACCCTTCCGAGATTTTTTGAAATAAACAAAACAAATTTTAGCCGAAAAACACTTCTTAAAACTTACAAAAACTAAAGTATTGTTTTTTACACGGTTTTGAGTTTTTTAAGCAAAAGTAATGTTTTCTAAATGAGGGTACGTTCCTTAGGGCTAATACGGCTCATGCTTGCTTCGGAAGGGGTCCTTTACTTATTCTAAAAAAATAAAATAAATAAATCAATAAATAAAAAAGTTATGAATTTTTAAAAATAGGACCCTTATTTTGGCCCACCCTGTATATATATATATATATATATATATATATATATATATATATATATATATATATATATATATATATATATATATATATATATATACATTTATATATATATATATATATATATATATATATATGTGTGTATATATATATAAATATATATGTATATATATATATATGTGTATATATATATGTATATATGTATATGTATATATATATGTATATATATATATGTATATATACGAGTATATATATTTACATTTATTAATCAAACTGGAAATATTCAGCAAATCATATTCGCACAAACGATTCTATGCACGTTTGTCTTTTCCTTACAAAGTAATCATTCACCGCTTCGAATTAACTATATTAATTTCCATACATCAAAACATTGGATCAATGCCCGAGCATCTGTTTTAATCGAGTTTCCGTCGTTCTGTCAAAAGAAAATTTTAAATAGCAGTGGTATTTGTCTGTTACAATTAGTTTTTAAATAGTAAGCTTTTATTAATACTTTTATATATGTTGGCCATTCACTGTGTCACGACTAAGTTTGAAATATTCTAATCGTTTTCATAAAAGGGCACGTTAAAATTACTTCAAAAATGATCAGTCTTATGCCGATTGCTTATTTACACCTCGACGTTTGAAAAACGCAACTAAATTCTTAAAATTTCAGTTTCTCTGTTTCTATTAATTTTTTTAAAGATTTCTGAAATTTAATTGTTCTCAAGAATCAGAATTCTTTCATACTTGTGTAGATTTCTTGAAGTTGTTGTGCTTTCATGTAAGTCATCTATAGCACATTTTACAACCGAAACTTATTTGGTCCAAAATGATGTTTCATTTCAGAAATACAAAATAAATACCTCGTCTCTAATTAAATGAACTCGTAACCTTTTAAAACGTGTATTAGTTTGGAATAATTATTTTTATCTTTTATAATTTATATATATGATATAAATAATGGGAAATATATGTTTAAGTCAATTATTATTTACGAAACGTATTAATTCGCGAAATTCAGTTTGATGAATTTTAGTAGTACTTCAAGAAAATATGCGAAAAATGAATCACAACAATATGTTGCCTGATTATTTATGAGGAAAAATATAATACAACTTTTAAATAACATCTTTTAATTTACATAATAAAATAGTCAAATACATGCATAAACATGGTCTGTCTATAATTTGATGAAGGTAACTACATATTTGACAAGAAATGATATGTGAATAGAACCTTCAGTAATTAGTAAAACTATAAATGCATGATATGTATATATATATATATATATATATATATATATATATATATATATATATATATATATATATATATGATAAAACGAAATAGTAGCGGGTCCGATCAAAACATACAGCAAATATAGTATATACAAATGGTTAAACATCTTTCAGATAAGGCTTTATAACCATAACACTATAGTAAAAGTTGTGTACATTAAATATATATATATATATATATATATATAATATATATACATACATACATACATATATATATATATATATATATATATATATATATATATATATACATATATATATATATATGTATTAGTATTTCATGTATCCACATACAATTTTATAAGGAGATATAATTTTTTATGTATGAATTTTCAGTATTTACTTCAAACAGTGCTCGATACTTAAGTGTAAGCTATGTAGTAAATTATGAAAATATATTCATAGCAATGAAGCTACACAGAGGCTCCCGCGTTTCATCCCCGGAGGGAATCTTCAGGCTAAAATGTATGGACTTAATTTTGCCGGGTGTTTTTATATATACACGGCTTGCTAGTTAACCAATCAGATTCTTTATTTTTCTCTCAGCCAATTGTTGGGCTTCCCGCGAACAAAGGCTGTGTTGGTGTCACTCCCTATATTGTCTCCTATTGTTTGTTATCAATGGATTTGCCTATATTCTGTTTCCTTTGTTATGTCAATATAATGGGTGCATTTATTTTAACACGTGGTTCCTTGTATTTCTATTTAAGGTTTTAATTGTTAAATTGTTAAGTTGTTTTTAATCTATTTATTTATTTATCTATTTATTTATTTATTGTTAGCATAAGGTAACTTTAATTATGTGTAAGTAGCTGTTTGCTATTTCACTTCTACAATTTAGTAGATTTCGGGGATCTTTAAAATTTAAGATTTCGTATTTTTTATTCAGGCATAATCTACACGGGTCGTCTAAATTTCTACATGTACTGGTTAGTCTTACTATTTTCCATTCAATTATTGATGAGTGTCCATTTTCTTTGAGCTCCCAATAGTAGTTTGTTAGTGCTGTTTTTGTTCGACGTCTTTGTTTTAAATGGGATTTTGTCGTCATAGTATATGGTCTTAAAATCTAGGGATGTTATACCTACGTAGTATTTCTTGTTATTTGGTCTTTCTTTTGGCAAATATCGTTGCTTGGTATACGATACTTTTAGTTAGGCATTTATTTTTTAGTGGACAAAGATTACGATTTCTGCAGTGACATCTTTTCTCTTCATTGCTAACTTTTTCGTTTCTATTTGGGTGGTTATTATTAGTGTGTTGTTTATTTCTATTAGTAGTGTTTATATTTTTGTTCTTCTTAGTGTTATTTTTGTTATATTTTCCACTTTTTTATGTAATTTGTTATTTTTTCCTCTGTTATTCTCTTTTGGTATTTTGTTATTGTGTGCCTTAATTATCATTTCTAGGTTTTCACAGCAGCTGTAGGATAGTTTAAGGTTTATTTTGATTGAATATTTTATGCAGAGGATTGGTTACGGGGAAGTGTTTTTCGATCAGATTAAGGAATTTGTTGCCTAGTTTAGTTTTTAGCATCTGGTTATAGGGCGGGTTATAGAAGATTATATTTATTTTTATTTTCTTTTTAATTTTTTGTAATTATTAGTGGCGTGTATATATAAAAACACCCGACATAAATAACTCCATGCATTTTAGCCTGAAGATTCCATGCGAGGATGAAACGCGGGAGCCTCTGTGTAGCTTGATTGCTATACATATAATTTCATAACTTACTATATATATATATATATATATATATATATATATATATATATATATATATACATGTGTGTGTGTGTGTGTGTGAGTGTGTGTGTGTGTGTGTGTATTTCGGCAGCAGGTCATTTATTAGACACGCGTCGTTAAAGACTACGGAGTTTTCTCTCTTCGCTACTTTTCTTGTTAATTTCTCGACACGGCGAGCGATTCGTCGCTTTTCTGGTGTTAATAGGTGGATTATAGCACCTAACGTTTTATCGTGGGCCATTCCCCGAGCGCTTTTGGTCTCTCGACCGTCTTCATGAGGTTGTGTCTTATTATTACTAAGAAACGTGTTCAAATACTAACAACAAACCCCCCTTCTTCTATGTAATTATAGACTATAACAATTTTGCCCAAAACACAATGTCTACATATAAAAATCCCACGAACAATAACCCTAATTTGCTCAACTACCATAGCGAATTCCCCCCCCCCAAAAAAAAATATAAAACTGCCCTAATGAAAAACTGCGTCTATCGCGCATACACGATATCTTCATCAAATAACATAGTCTACAAAGAACTAACAAACATCAAACAAACCCTAGTAAATAATTTTCCCAACAGAATTGTCTACCAACAAATACAACTATATTTAATCTCCCTACGCCCAGAGATTGAGACAAAAAAAGCACAAGACCAACGTCACTCTTTTATTTGTACTATAACAATGAAATGCATTCTAACTAAAAACTCGACGAAAAAGCTATAACTAACATAATACAACGACACACTAAACCCACCGACCAACAACAAAAAATACAACCTATAATTTACTAAACTTAATTCAAAACCTCTAACTTAATAATAAAAAATAATACTATTACTAACTCCCTCCTAAACCAAACAAATGTACTGTATTTGTACCAATGCCCATTCGAGAAATGTTTCCCAAGACCCAAACAGACAAACACAGTACTTATATTGGACATACAACTACAACCCCCTCCCGATGCCTTACTCATCACTTAAATGATACTAGATCCAGCGACACATTACCACACATAAAAAAGCATACAGTAAACCGAACTAAGACAAATATAAACATCAACACAAAAATCATACATAAAAACAATTGCATTAACAGACTAAGAATCTTCGAAGACCTACATATAAAAAAATTACAACCCACAATTAATAAAATAGCATTCACCACCGGTACTAACGCCTTATCAGTCTTCAACAATTAATACACAATAATAATTATAATAGATATAAAAAAGTAAATAAATTAATACATTTTTAATAAACGAATATATATATATACGTATGTAAATTAATAGATATATACCTAATAATAAAACTATAAATACGACTCTTAGTAATAATAAAACACAGCCTCCTGAAGACGGTCGAGAGACCGGAAGTGCTCAAGGAATTGCACATGATACAACGTTAGGTGCCATACTCCACCAATTAACACCGGAAAACCGACGAATCGCTCGCCGCGTCGAGTAATTAAAAAGAAAGATAGCGAAGAGTGAAAACTCCGTGGTCTTCAACGACGCTTATATATATATATATATATATATATATATATATATATATATATATATATATATATATATATATATATATATATATATATATATATGATAATTTTATTTACACAGACATGTACAAAATCTGCGACACTGGCATGTCGATGTTATCGATCAACAGTTACTATAAACTGAGATCTCATCAGGCAGAGTTAGAATCCGATCTTAACCTCAGATCATGTTTGGAGAGAATGAAGTAGAGGGATAGAGAAAGAGAAGAAGAAGGAAAGAAATTTAACATTTCAAAAATTATGGCCGTTAAAAAATTAATAAGCTCTATTTTGATATTGAGCACTTTTTATAAACCCGTTTAAAATTCTCTGGATTACCACCCTGTGGATATTTTTCACCTGGATTATTACCATTATTATTATTATTATATATATATATATATATATATATATATATATATATATATATATATATATATAATATGATAAACCATAGACACAATAAATTATTAGTGTTACCTCTTAAATTATCTAGTGTAACCAAGACTTCTGAAGATAGAACTGATCATCTAAACTACAACTCAATCAGCCTACTCCCGATGTTTTGCTAAATATTTTAAATCAGTAATCAATCTAGCGATAGTCCGGCACCTAGTTAATGCTAAATGTTTTTCTGATCATCAATACGGATTTAGACAGGCACAATCTACCGATAATATCATAACGGCCATTTCTGAATGCATATATCATACACTGGGCAAAGCAGGTGAAGCTAAGGCGGTTGTGCTTAATATATATAAGGTCTTTGACAAGGTCTGACATGAAGAGATTCTCCTACAACGGCACTCATATGGTATTACTTAGCCAAATATTTAATATAATTCAATCCTTTCTAACAAAAAGAAAGGCCCATGTTGTCCTCGATGGTTGTTAATCGAAGCAACTTAACATAAATGCTGGTGCACCCCAAGGATCAATCCTTTGACATGTACTGTTCCTGATTTTGATAAATTACTTCCCTGATGTCATTGAGACTTAGATAGGAATATTTGCTGACGACACTTCGTTATACTCTCGTCATGTGGGCAAAACTGACGCGCACATATCTGAATCAATGACTGAATCCTTAGAAAATGACCTCTAGTATGTGGTGGATTGGGGTCAAAAATGGATAGTACATTTTAATGCCGAAAAGAAAAACAGTTGTCCTTCAATAATTACAAGAATCGTTTTTAACCACTGATTGTCATGACAAATAACACCCTATATGGGAGTTCATCATTCAAACCCCTCGGCCTAACTTTCACAGATAACATGAATTGGAATAAATGCATTGAAGACCTTGCCAGGGCTGTTGCAAATAAGGTGGACTTTTCTACCGTGCTAAAAAACATCTCACACCTGACATTATCCTATAACTCTACAAAGCCGCCATCCGCCCATGCATAGAGTATAGTTGCCACATCTGGGCTGGGGCATCATCCACTAGTCTCACTCTCTTAGACAAGGTCCAAAAAAGAGTCGCCAACTTAATAGGTCCGTCACTATCCACTAAGCTTCAGCCCCTGTCTTATCGCCCCGATGTTGTTTATTTGTGCCTTTTTACATGTACTTCAATGGATTGTGCTCTGGTGAACTTGCTGCTCTGTTACCCCAACGACATGAATTCACAAGACCAACCCAAAAACCTGCCAAATACCATCCATTCACTGTTGAGGTTCCCGGGTGCCCAAGAGCTTTCTACTCTAAAAGCTTCTTTCCTCGTGCTGCTGGACTCTGAACTCCAGCCTTGCTCCCCGTTTTCCTTGACAGTACTGACATGAATAAATGTAAAACTAATGTAAACAGACATCTCGCAACACAAGCCCCAATTTAGGTTAACCCCCAAAACTCTCACCCTTTTTATCGTCTACAGTGGCTGCCTGCCTTGTTTGGGGTGAACTATGTTAAAAAATGTCTATGTACATACATGCCTATCTCCTCGTGCGACTGTGTTAATAAGCGCAACAGTTAGTAAATGTTTAATATAAATAACATTTAAATATCGTATGTGCATATATGCATATCTATTAATATGACGGGGGATATATATATATATATATATATATATATATATATATATATATATATATGTATATATATATATATATATATATATATATATATATATATTTGTATGTACAAAATTAACTTCTAAACAAATGAACCGATTATTATAGAGTTTGTACTAGCGTGACTAAGTCTTAATATGGGTTATATTCAGTTTAATTCATTTTTATACAAATGAATTAAGGGGGTATTTAATTGTTTTGTGAGAATTCAGTTAGATTATGTTTCTGTTAAAATTAAACAATATGTATTTTACATGTATATTATAAAAATTCCCCAAAACTCAGATTCTTTGCATGATTTAAAAGTCTATTAGGAGATACATTATTAGCAAAACTTCTCATTTTAAAATAAAAATATTTCAGATAAGCGTTTAATATGATTCATACTCATTAGACAGCAAAAATATCCTCAAATGTCAAATTCCTCTGAAAACCTATCAAATTTTAGACTTTTTCGAGAATAAAAATCATGCCATGAGGTTTTATAAAATTGAATAAATATTCAAAACATAAAGTTATGTAACACGAATTATTTATTTGAACCTTCAAATAGAGATATAACATTAATGGAAATGATTTCTGTAAAGATTCTACTTTAGACACATATAACAAATAGTTTTTCATTTTGCAGAAAATACATTCAAAGTATTAGTTTACTAAATCTTATTCAACTTTTGATCAAATACATCACATCCAGCCTAATAATTATTTGAAAAAAATAATACATATTTGAAATATATGAATGCTCAAAGTTTAGGTTATGCCAACATTATGCCTATGTTACTCCTTTGAAATGCTTCAAAACACTGAAATGTTTGCATTAATTGTTAACTGATGTTTAATATCTATTCTTTACATTTTACAAAATTTGAAGGGATCTACTGACATTAAACCTCCTCTTTGCCTCATTTCTGATAAGATAATGTACACCAAATATAGTTCAGATAAACACCACCCATGCCTTTCAGTTGTATTGTAATCTTTATAATAACCCGTTAAATACTTTACATACATACATTTAATTGTATACTAATTCGGTTGTATTTGTACACACACTTGTTTTCGAAATCAATACTTGTGTCTAATTATAAAATAATATTTCTACTTCTGTTAAATTTTGGTGCATATCAATCTCACCCAACGGAGGTCAAATATATCACGCGTCACGATTAAATAAAATGCATGTTTGTTAGTGAATGCAATCAACAAATCATAGCAACACAATTATATCATAACTCGTGTAAGCCGCTCCTTTTGTTACTGCGGCATTCAGGAACTTAAGTTCCACAACAAAACATAGAAAAAAAGAATATTCTGAATTTGGAGAATGATCATTAAGCTGTTGACGTCGCTTTCTTTTATGTTCATAATCGATTCTTAAGTCATTGCTTTACACGTGCTCTCCGCTCAAAGCTACTTAACGAACTTTCTCTCTCACGCACACTCTCTTTTAACCGTATGACATCGTACTCGTTAGTAAGGCGACATCTCAGTACTAACACTGACCCCTGACCCTGATTTCCTCTGTATACATGAAAGCTTCACTGTGATTTTAAATAATCAAATATTTACTAGCAAACGTAAACTTTACAATTTAACGCTCCTCCTTAAATTATCTTAAAATTTCCACATATATTTTGTTGTACATCAAAAAAGTATAGGTCGCCCCCCCCCCTCCCCCCACTTTTAATAGCTATGTAAATTGATTCGCCCTGTTTGTCTTCTTTCCCAAATTATCATTGGATCTACAGGTCCGATGGCTAAAATCAAAGTGTAGTATCTGTTCTGATGGATACTGCACCCCATAGACTGGTATTGTCTTGGCCTTCGGGGCTTGATTAACGCCGGTCTATGGGTGTGCCCTGTGCAGTTCTAGGAGGTCCAGCCTCCCAGGCTTCGCCTCCCCTCTTTGGGGAGGAGTAAGTTTATTGCTTACTGCCTGAGGCGCCCCTTCCGGGGAATGTCGACGGGGGTGCCCAGGCAATTTTTAAACCCCACTTTCCCGACCCGACATTGGGTCACATCTTACTTGTGGGAGTAAGATAAACACTTGCCTTGTGCCTAACTCCTGGAGAGGAGTAAATCAATACAGGTCCGATAGTGTCCAGCGGCTTTCACTGACAAACTCTTGGGATGTTACACAACGTAGTTTACTTGTGCGCTATATTCTGACTGGGTGCCTTTTGTTCTTCCCTGTATGACTTACGAGAATGCTCGACATTGCCTTTGCCATTCACGTCTCATTTGAAGTATCCCTTTCGACAACATGTATCATTTGTCGCGTTGGTGCCGTATCTTGTATGTCTATATCTTTAACTTAACTCTCGGAAACAGATTCCGACGACAAACACTCATAGCTTCCGATTTGTTATTGTTCTTAATCATAGTTGCTGCGTCTATATTGTCTTTTATTTTGCCCCTTTCCTTTTTTTATATATTCGTATTTTTTAAAAGTTGTTTATAAATCAAACTATTTTCCCTGTATATTTATTCACGTTTCTAGTCGTGTGTTATTTGTATTGCCTTCTAAATATGCATATATATATATATATATATATATATATATATATATATATATATATATATATATATATATATATATATGCGCTTATAATATTGTTTATTTTTTCAGTGATCTTTCTTTTCTTTCTCATTTCGTTTTTTCTCACTCTTTCTGCTACGCCTGTTCTGCTTACATCTTTGCTTTCGCTTCCCGTTAATATTTATGTATCTCTCTCTCTCTCTCTCTCTCTCTATCTCTCTCTTTATCTCTATCTCTCTCTCTCTGTCTTTTTGTACTTTACTCTACCAATTCTCGTTGCTGTGTCACTCTGATCATTTCTTTTCTTTTCCCCCTAAAATAACAAAAGATCTATATTGCATATAACATGCATGACAGTAAAACTACCTCGTGTCTAGCTCTTCCTGTGACTGAGTCCCCTGAAATTTAAATTTAGCCAGACCACAGAGAAAGAAGAATATTCCTAATTTGAATATGACCCATGTATTAAGTTGTTGATCTTGTCTTATATCTTACTAGTAGCAAAGAGGATATTGCTGAGCTAAGGGAATCTGGGCGTCTTTGTTTATGATCTATTCTTTAATAATTTCTTTACACGTAATTGCGGCTCAATATTTTTTAACGAACGCCCTTTTTCTCTAACGAACTCTCTTTTATCCATGTGATCTGACGTATGTTTCTAGCTACATCAGGTTTAGGATACATCTGATTGTCTGAGAGAGCCCCTCACCCTTTTTGTGTAAGTCTTTATTCTGCCCTGAGAATTAAGATAATTAGATATGTACCAGCGTAAATACCCTTTACTATTAAACGATGTGTATACAGTTTTAATCTTCGACAAATCCATTTAGTATTATTAGAGTTTGGATTAAATATAAGTAGGCATATATTGATGTGCTAAGAAATAAATACCGTCATGATTTTCAGTGGAAGATAAGTCCTTTAGAACATATGTTTATACATGGTATTACAGTACACCGATACAGAAAGGCTGACGATTCCATCATCTCTTTGCTGGAACCGACTGTTTGTGTCGTGGAAGGCTAAAAAAGGTTTTAAGAAATTTCGAATATTTCTGTAAATAATGTTTACTCGAGTGTTCAATCTATTTTTATAATACACACTATATCTATCTATCTATCTATCTATCTATCTATCTATCTCTCTATCTATCTATCTATCTATATATATATATATATATATATATATCCATCTATCTATCTATCTATTTATCTTAATCTCTCTCGCTATCTATATATATATATATATATATATCTTCATGTCTCTCTTTTTTTCTCTCTCTCTACATATACATCTCTCTCTCTCTCTCTCTCTCTCTCTCTCTCTCTATATATATATATATATATATATATATATATATATATATATGTATATATATACTGTAATTAAAGTGAGTTTATATAAACACGGTAAAGGACAGTGTTTATATAGTAGTGTTAAATAAATATTAAGGCTTTTTTATTTAGCATCTTATTTGGATTCGTAAAAAATAGCTTATGGCTACACATTTGCAAATATCAAGGTTATTCGGATTAAATACATGTTAACTACGGACATATACATAGTGTTTTTAAAACGCTTCCTGAAGCGTAATTCAAGGTGTTTGGCTGGAAGAGGTCTGGTAATCGGAAACATATCTGCAAATGTGCACCCAAATTATGTTTCTGTACATAAACATTGTATATATATATATATATATATATATATATATATATATATATATATATATATATAATAGTTTTTTTCTACATATGTATATGTTTCGGCTTAATAAAACTGATCAGTGTGGTTAGATAAGGCTATAGCACCGACTGCTAGGTTCGAACGCTAGAGGAAATTACCTTTTACTTCCATCCAAGACATTTGCCCAGTCAGCCACTAAAATAACGTTACGAACTCTTAAGGGAATATATTCATCTAAGATTCTATATACTGTTTATATGTGTTGGTAATGGAAAGAAATGACGCAATATTGCTTATTTCAGAGGATATGTCTTTCTACAGAGTGCATACAATTGAATTGTTAATAATAAATGTTGTATTTATTCATCCCTATACACATATGTTGTTTTCTTTCTTTATCCACCTAATATTTATTATATCGTTTTAAATGTCTATGTGATTTTGTTAACGATTGCAAAGGCATATCATTTGCCTTATCTCATATATGATGTCTGACTTAACCGTTTCTTTTAAGCGACTGAATGATCACAGGCTTTGAATTGTTTGAATTATTATTTAAAGTATTGCGTATTTAAATTCCCGGTTTGGAGCTGCAAGCTTTTAGTCTGGAAGCAAGGGGAAAGGAAGTGCATAATTGGAATTAATCCGACACAATTGTCTGAGCGGAGATTAACTCAGATCACTAGACACAATCTTTTGTTCGTGCAGATAAAAGTTCATTTTCACAGTTGTTTCATTTTGATAAGATGTCCATCGTCTCCGGCCAATTTGCTTACCCAATTGTCTAGCCGGTGCGTTTATTCTCCCATCATTGTTTGCGTGGACAAACACTGTTTAGCCGCGGTAGGTCTTTTGGCTGGCATTCGTGTTGCAGGCTAAGAAAAACAATCTAATTATAACAAAGCGAACAGAGGGGCGTTTAGTCTACTGCCAAAATGGTTTCTTCCGTTTTGTTTGAAGATAAGAACACAGTATGCGATTTTGCTAATTTCTGTTACCGGGTTTTATATATTTGCTAGTGTTTAATGGGAATAAAATGACAATAATATAAATCTATATTTTAGTGGTCACTATTCACTAGTGCCATCATCTTATCTTTTCTTTCTACGTATTTACATACGACAAACATAAATTATGTGTACGCCCCGAACTTTCTATTTTAGAAAAGAATGTAAAACATATATTTGGCGATCATTTTTTGTTTTTTTGAAAGAAAGCAATTTGTATTAGTTATTATAAATCACAACTTTAATTATTATGAAACAAATCGTCAAATATGATTATAATTTATTTAATGATATTTTACATTCGCTTCGTGTAATGATTGTAAACACGGACACCGTAGTTATCAATCGCACTAAAACACAAGACGACATAATTGTTGAATATGTTTTTATTGGAATTATTTCCCGAATACTTGCTATCTTAGCTTAGACATAATATCTAAAACATATTATGAACCATAAGCAATTCAGTTGAAGGAATCTGATCTTTTTTTAATATCATGGTTGGCCAGCTCTAAAATAAGCATTACACATCATTCAGGTTGAACGTCATCTGAACAAGTTCATCTAAACTTTTGCAGCCCATCAATTATTTTGTCTGTTTATATACAAGATGTTGATTAGTTTTATGTACCAGTGTAGATATTTGTCCGGAAAATCGGAATCTATCAACCCTACGGAATTTGCGACGATAATGTAACACTAATATAAGTTCTTATCCCCAGTTTCTAAAATTATAAAGGTTGTTCAAATATATGTAAGGATGATGGTTGTAAAATAGTGTATGTAGTCAAACCCCTAAACCAGCGACTCATTGAATTGGCACATGCACAAATGTCTTATGCATTCATACCTACTGTATGAAAAGATCATATGGAAGGCGTTTGAATACATTTGTTTTGGAATTCGTAAACTTCGGTATTCGTAATTATTTCTGCAATTAGCTGGTAGTCATTAATTCCATATGTAATGTTATAACGTCTATACAAACATAGTTACACAAATTATAGAGAAATAGTTTAAGAAAAAAACAATAACTATCAAACTTCTCTCAATCTTAACTGATCACTGATAATAGTAAACCAGCACGATAATAGACGTGTTAGCGAAAGATGTAAACTAAAGATAAAAAAGAACTGTATATCTCCGACGTTTATTTTACACATATATATATATATACATATATATATATATATATATATATATATATATATATATATATATATGTGTGTGTGTGTGTGTGTGGGTGTGTGTGTGTGTTTGTGTGTGTGTGTGTGTGTGTATGTGAATTCCATAACATTATTTTTTTTAAGAAAACAGAGACGACTCGCGAGACTATTTTAACTACAACTACATGGGGGTATTTGATCCGCAGATTGAAAACTGTCCTAAACCCATAACTTCTATCGCGTTATTTTTATTAGCATACACATTTTACCGTAATAGTATTTTTTTAATTTAGATTTAGTATTTCATCTCGTAGCCGTATATTAAATAAATGATGTTATGTTCTACATTACGTATTCGTTTTGGAACAAGTACTTTCGCTAGTTTCTAAGAGAAAAATGTTTCATGCTTCTGAAGTTTTGAGATAATTAATTAGGAAACTATCACTGAGAACTGATTATTACTTCGTACTGAGGCAAGGAATACAAGTGATAAATATAATGCGTTCTAATAAAATTCATCTGGAGGTCGAATGTTTTATTCTCAGTACGGGCGATACTAACAATATAATAACGAAATACCCACGGTTTCCACACATACCCGGGTGACGAGACGAGGGTAAGCTACTCCGCGCGGATTTGATGAAAGATTCCGTTTAAAATTCCGTATATATTCTCGAGTTCTATAACACGCACCTGAAGATGGTCGAGGTTACATTTGCCGAAACGTTGAGGAAATTAAATTCACGTTGACAACAGTAGTCTGCATAATCCAAATGATATACGATACCGATTGGTTTGGCTATTCGAACGGTGTACCGTGTTGCAATAAGTAGTAGCTATTAATGGTTATATAAAAGATAATCCCAGCTAAGTCCGAAACAAATAATATTTTATTTATGAAAAGAATAACACTGCTTAGACGATACAGGAAATCATATCTGTGAGTAAAAATGCATGCAATTAAAATTTAACTGATTTTTATTCGATGTGTTATCGATGATAATACAATGGAACTCCTAAAGTGAAATGTAACAAAAACAAACAATAGAGGAATTTGTAATTAGTTAATGCAGTTTAACAGAAAGAGGTTTGAACCTGAGATATAACGAATCATAATGAGAAGATGATAATAAAGACAAATAATTTAAATATAAACGTCTGTAAGATAAATACAGCATTTGATAAAAGAACTATCGTTTGTCTATATTTCTTTTCATTTCATTTCCCGGTTTCCTTCTCTCCCGCCTTTCTCTATTTTTACATCTTTGTCTAGCGATCTCTCTTTTTATCAATCTACCTTCTCTCTCTCTCTCTCTCTCTCTCTCTCTCTCTTATTTTCTATGCGCATTATCTATCTCGTTTTACTCCTGCCTTCACATTCATCTGCTCTCGTTGTCTCTCTATGGCTGTCGTTTGATCATATCTACTTCAAACGGAGATCGTTTTCTTTTGCTACTTAACATTTTTTTTAAATAAATAAAATAATCACAAGATGGCAGGCCATGTGCTCTTCAATCGGACCGATGTCACACACGGGGCACTATCATTTTCTCGTACTCGTTACCCCCCATCTCCCATACTACATTTCACTCACTTCCACGTCCACTACTATATATTTGTTTATATCAAGAACCAACTCTCTTTTCTGTCTCTTCTTTCATTCATATATTCTACTTCTGTGTATGTCTCTTTCTCTCTCTCATTATCCAATTTTTTCTCTTTTAATCTCTGTCTAAATAGTTCTTCATCACGTGTTTCTCTTTTCCAGTCTCTTTGTTTATCATTCCTTTATCTGTCTTTCACTCTTTCCCTGTCTGGTATGTCATAACTTTTACTTCCTATCCAACCGTATTCATATGCTGTTTACGCATTGTCGTCATATATGTGATTATATAAACGCACAATATATGCATACATAATGCCTGCTGTTCGTTCTTAAAGGAGTTTTTTGCAGATGTACATTGTATTTTTATTTAAACAAAAACAATTACATTTTTTACTTAAATTACATTTTTATAATAACATATTGAGTATAGCTATCGACCTTAAACTACAAAGTACACATACTTTGTTCCCAATATCTCCTCCGTGATAACCTCAGTCAACGCATCTCTAATACACATCTTTTATTTTTCCGTTCTTTATTTGCTTAAAAATAAAAATGTTAAAATGTATTGTCGTTCCTAGTATTGCTTATTATTTAATCAAATAACCATTTTCTATTTTCCATATTTGAGGCTTATTCTCATAAGTGTATCCCCCTTTCTTTTGAAACCCAATCAAATTAAGAAAGGATTTATTGGTTTATAATTGTTCGTTATTTTATTATTCTGTTCAGCAATTTTCCGTTTTCAGATTTTAGCAAAATTGAGTCCTTTCTTTTTCAGGAACTCTGATATACAGTGATATGAGCATTAACGCAGTAAACTAACTAGATAAGATTTTTACGCAAAAATCCGACATTGTTTTACAGAAGGAAAACCACCTGAAATAGACTAAAATGGAAACGTACATATTATATTAGATTCTTCTCTCGACTAACCAGTAGTTATAATTAATGCTTATTTACAGAAAAAGAACATATGGTGACATAAAGAAATATTCGGTGTCCCCTCAAAGATGATGTAAATACCCATCTGAAAGTTGAATATAGATGCAAGATGTTGCAAATATCGAAAACTATGCATTTATTATGTTTCTCACAAATTTAAAAATGGTGAATAATAGTTGACTACAATTTTCAAGTAGTAGTGTTTGCATGGGAAGACAACACATGTTTTCTTTGTTTTTATTAGATTAAGTTTGGTGTTTACTGACTTCAAGTAACATAGATCTTATTTCTACCGTCTTTCTGTTTTCCCATTATTTCATTAACCTTCTCATCTGTCATGATGATGATGATTTTAATAATCATCCGGACAACACGAAAACAGCCAGCACCACACTGGCTGCTATGTATAATTTTAAGGAAAAATAAATAATAAGTCCCATTTTGATTTATTATGTTTGTTCCTTCCAACTTATAAACTACCCGTCATTCTGTATTGTCCTCAGCCTTCTTACACATCCTACTACAATTCCCAGCAATTCATCAAGCAAACTACCATTCTGTCTCTCTCTCTCATATATATATATATATATATATATATATATATATATATAAACTACCATTCTCCATTATATATATATATATATATATATATATATATATATATATATATATCTAGAGAGAGAGATATATAATAGAGAATGGTAGTTTATATATATGTGTATATATATATATATATATATATATAGAGAGAGAGAGAGAGAGAGAGAGAGAGAGAGAGAGAGAGAGGGGGAGAGAGAGAGAGAGAGATAACTTTTGACGATTCAAAAAGGCGAGTTGAACCCATTAACGTGTCGAACACTGTGTTCGACTAATGTTTCGCTTGTAAATACATGAATAGGTTTGAAGTCTCGTCTTTCTGCATTATTGGTAGGTTGGCAGCATGGTCAACAGTTTTAGATTTTTAAGTTAGCAAGTGACTCTGTGTTCGAACCGTTCGACCAGCAAAACAATTATTCTCCACACGGAAGATTTAAGAAAAAAGGATGAAATATATATATATATTATTTGTCGCTCTTCGTAAAAGTAGAGCACTGTAATGGTAGTATTAACACAGCATGACGTCACTTGCTTTATAATGCATCGTTCCTTCCCTTAAAAGAAGTAGAATGCTTAGACTTTAAGCCCGCCGATAAAGTGTAAAAATTATCATTGTTTATCGCTATTCAAGATTGGCCGAGTGGTTAAAGACGTGGGATTTGAGTTGAAAAGTACTTGTAGTCCGGGGTTTCGAATCGCATGACCGGTTTAAAAAGGAGGAAACGTATACGTACATAGATAATAAACAATAACAAATATTTATTATTTGTCGCTCTTCGAAAAAGTAGAGCAGTGTAATAGTAGTATTAAAACAGCATGACGTCACTTGCTTTATAATGCATCGTTCCTTCCCTTAAAAGAAGTAGAATACTTAGATAAAGTGTTAAAATTATCATCGTTGATTCGCTATTCAAAATTGGCCAAGTGGTTAAAGACGTCGGATTTGAGTTGAAAAATAGTTATAGTTTGGGGTTTCGAATCGCATGACCGGTAATGAATAGTCATATCTCTATGCTGATTAGTGCCGATTTAAACAGGACGAAACGTATAACGTGCATAGATAATAAACAATAACAAATATTTATAAAAATATATATATATATGTGTGTGTGGATGATATTTTTTTAAATATGTATCGTAATATCTATGTTAATATAATCACACATCTCTATCTCTCTCTCTATATATCTGTCTCTCTCTCTTTCTCTTTCTCTGTACATATATATATATATAATATAATATATATATGTATATATATAATATTGAAAAAAAATTGGACATTCGTGCATGTTTATCACACTTCGTCCATCTATCTTTATATACATATATATATATATATATATATATATATATATATATATATATATTCATTTGTTTGTGTAGTCGTGTATGTAATTCAATTTTAAAATAGTCAATTAAAAAGTGCGAATAAGTTTGGTATTTTAGAAACGCACTCATGATCATGAGATTATCTCCAAATACAGTAATGTATTGAGATATTCTACGTGTTTATTTTTTTGTTTGAACATGCTATATAAATATATATTGATTGTCATTCATGCGTGCACTCTTTTGTGTTTAATTATTCAGCTGTGTCGGCATTTTGAAAATTGATTTACTGTTTTAGTATATATATTGGAATACATTACTTTAACATAGTTCATCCCTAACAAGGCAGGTCACCACCGTAAACGTAATGAGCTACTGAGTCTAGAAGGGTGGTGTGAGCATGAGCAGCGAACATGATTTTAATGTTGGGGCAGTGATAAGTAAAATGTGGTTTCGTTCAGGATATGTTGATAGTTTGAGAGTAAATTGAGTCAGAAGAAAAGTATGTAAAAAATTCTGTCACCCCAAATTTCGATGTACTTGCATGACATGTTTCCTCAGATTATCATCGAGTCGAAGTCTTACAATAAAGACGAAACGTTGAAAAGTATATAAAAACATATCTCTTAGTTTGTTCTTTTTTCAATTTCCATATATATATATATATATATATATATATATATATATATATATATATATATATATATATATACATAATGTATTTATATGTAATTATTTTTATTAGCGATTGCAGCATTCGTTGCCATGTTTCTTACTATGATGTCACTTGTCACTCGTAAATGATTAAGATGCAGAAAAGTGCATTATTAGTCGCCATTATCTTTATAGGACTTATTGGCCATTAATATATATATATATTTTTTTTTTTAAATTTTATACGTACATCAATGTAATGTTTTATGTACGTATAAAATTAATAAACAAATGTATATATATATATATATATATATATATATATACATATATATATATATATATATATATATATATATATATATATATATATGCGTGTTTATAATGAGCGTTTGCGTAATTTATATTTTTTGTAGTTTTAAATACATACCAAGCTAATATTAATTGTTATCCTGTCGGAAGTAACCTCACCAACAAATACCGAACATCATTGTTGAAAATGAAAATACACACAACTAAATGATTATTGTTTGCTGCTCGTAGTAATAACATTTCCCCTTCCCTACACATTGTGACAATCTTGCAGGTCAACCTGCCTTTGCCCATATCTGACCTAACCAGGAACATACTAAAGATGCCGTTAGAGTTGTATTTATGATGACGGGTGTCCCCTTTTTTGTCAAAGTGATGCACGAAAAATCAAAGAGAAATGCAGCCTTATCCTCAACTTTAAGAGCACTTCAGTCCAGACTGAGAGTTTTGCAAGGGTTTCATATTGCCGTTAGTGGGTGCCGCCAAAGGCTACACAGTGGTTCGGGGGAAAACGGACACGGGTGAATAATGAGTAGTGGGGGGTCGCACTGGTTGGAAGGAATACATAGCGTAATTATATAGTAACTTTCTAAGATATTGAGCTCGTACATTCTGGAATATAAGATAAAGGAAAGATTAAAAGAAAATCACTAGTCGTATATATATATATATATATATATATATATATATATATATATATATATATATATATATATATAGAGAGAGAGAGAGAGAGAGAGAGAGAGGGAGAGAAGGGGAGAGATGTATATATATATATAAATATGCATATATATATATATATACATATATATATATTAATATATATATGTGTGTGGGTGTGTGCATGTGTGTGTGTGTCTGTGGGTGTGCGTGTACGTATGTTGGGCTGCCTGTGTGTCTGCTGTCAACATACGCACAGCAGGAACATTTTAAATTCCTATTCACTCTACTTATTTATCTCTTACTGTGTCTATATCTCTCTCACATATATATATATATATATATGTATATGTATATATATATATATATATATATATATATATATATATATATATATAGTTCTGAAACCATACATATATATAAGTTCTGAAACAATTGTCGGATACTCCAACTATGTTTATTTTAATATATATATATATATATATATATATATATATATATATATATATATTAATATGGTTCATTTAAGTTTATATATATATATTAATATTAATTGTTTATATCGATACAAGAAAGTATCAATTTCCCCCAAAAAAAGATGGAAATTCATATTTAACTTTTAAATTGTAACCACTAAATATAGTTGTTAATGTATAAGCCAAGTATAACATCTAGGTATAAATTATTTAACAATTTAATTACAATTTTGAGAACGATATTAACGTTAGCACATGTTTCTAATGGAGTCGTGAGGAATCACAGGTACTCTAGGTTGTTATAACTAATTCCGTTTTGTCAGAATGACGAAGAAACAACAGATTTGGGCTTATCTGTAAATGATCCCTACAAAACATGTTTATGTTCGATCAGAGACCGTTAGAAACCAACACAGAAAACGAGTAAAAATTCAGTATACAAACACTAAAATTTGGCTAAAAATATTAATAATATTCCCAGGGATATGACTAAAATTATAACATAATTTATTTACTTCTCTCCGGAGGTTAGACACAAGGTCATTCTGGGTTTTGATGAAAGTGTTTCTGTTGAACGAACTGGATTCTACCAGGCACACGCAGGTGCTCAGTCCGCGTCGTTAACATCTGAGCCACTGTGCCACCATCCGGTATAGAACGAGGGGTCTTTAGAATTAAAATGATTAAAGTAATGTAAACATTGACATACCAGCCTCTGCTTACATTTTGGTGAACTAAAGTTCATAAAAACAGAGAGATAGATCAAATGAAAAGATGTATCGATTAAAATGCGAGTCCAAATTTCATAATTGAATATATTCACTAAGTACGTTTTTCTTTCTTACGTAGATATTACTAACATTGTTTAAATGATATTGCTTTCTTTAAATTAGCACCCTGATGACTTACACAAGCCTCATTACTAATAAACTCTGCGTAGAGATGATGCATATGGGGTTCAGAGATGAGAGCAGGTATAGCTGAGTTTCTCGATTGTCGCTAATATATATATATACACATATATATATATATATATATATATATATATATATATATATATATATATATATACATGCATATATATATATATACATTTAGGCAAACATTATTAAATAACACGGAGTGGTTTTGTTTGATGCGACTTTTTTTTATTTTTTAACTTTTCCGAATTGTCCATCTAATGTTTCGGTCAAATTAATGTAAATATGATCCATGGGTTTCTTGTTCCATTCTTTTTTCTTTTTTGCAAGTACTTTCGATTTGAATCGTAAATCATCTGCACTTTCTTTAACGTCATCAATTTCCTAACGGTTTAAACAGTCAAATTGTTAATCTCTCATATGTGTAGAACGCCATCACGCTCTCATGTACATTTCAACTTTACAGACGCTTTTTCAAGTTATAAACTACTTGCTGTTATAATTCAAAAATGAGTACAACAGTAAAGTCATAATTTATAAAGACACACAACCTAATACGCCCTGAAGATGATTTGACGATTCAAATTATTTCTGTATTAGGTCATGGGAAAAGTAGGCATTTAATCAGTACCACTGGACAGCTATGAATTATTAAACTGTTCTCCTTTTAAAATTCCGAAACAGGAACATGGTAAAGAGCTGATGATCCCCATTTTCTCCATTTAATAATTCACAATTGAAGTTAAAGTATTCGGTTTTTGTTTCACTGTTATATACTTGATCCCATTTCTGTATTTGAAAAAAAATTCCAACGGAAAGGCGGCTTATTCAAGTGTAAAGTCTTCGATATTTTGTGATTTTGTTGGTATCCTTGGGAATTCAAACTACATTTTCTATCTTTATTTTAAATGACTTTTTAAAACTATATATATATATATATATATATATATATATATATATATATATATATATATATTATATATGTGTGTGTTTATGTATATATATATATATATATATATATATATATATATATATATATATATATATATATATATATATATATATATATAAATATTACTAAATTATAAAAATATATTTATCGCCCATTATCCTGACAATTCTCGATAGGGGTGGCACACGGGCGCATATGTGTAACTTAATTTTCTATAAATACTCGTCTTCATCCTACGACCCTAGCTCTACTCACGTATTTGCCACTGTTGCACTAAATACTGAAAATCAATGATTACATATTATAATTATCTCCCTCTGTTTATATTTCTCTCTCTTTCTCTCTCTCTCTCTCTCTCTCTCTCTCTCTCTCTCTAAATATATATATATATATATATTTATATATATATATATATGTATATATATGTAAATATATAGCAAATGCTAACACAATGGGTTACGAGTTGCAACTATATGTTAGTAAATAGGTAATAGTTTATATCTTTAGCTACTTCACAGCGAGCGAAAGCTCGAATATGAACAAAGGAACGATTAAAAGATCCGTGAAAGTTAGCAAGAAAAAAATAGACACCGTATAGAGATTGTTGACATTATAGCAAGAGTATGATTAGAAGACAATACAATAAAAAGGAATATTTTTTTAAAATCTGAAAAGGCAGAAATAATAACAGTAACAATGATAATAGACACAAAAGTTGAAGACCACAAATCTTGTATAAGTAGATGGCTTGCCATTCATCAAAGAATAGAGAAAATGAGTGACCCATTAACAGAGCTGGTGTTGGCGATGGGAAGGCGGTGTAGCAATAATCAACGCAAGGATATTTTTAAATATGGTGAAGCAGCCGCACGGCTTTCCATTTGAAAGTTAGAGTCACCGGCGATTAAAAGAAACATGTCACCGTGAACTCAAACAAGAGTAACATGCCGGAAAACAACAACAACAGCATTTATAGCGAACATAATTATTATAAGAGGTCGAGATATGTATGTTAAAGGCTGAATTGACACCGTCAGCCAGCGTTTTCCTAGCGCATAGGCCAACGAACAGCCATGGACTGGATGTTACGTCTATTGCATTCGCCCATTCGCATAGGTCCTCCGTTTGCGAGGCCACGCGGATTGGTCATATGCTTTAATATTTTCACACATTTTCCAAATATATTAATTAATCATTAAAGTAGGTAAAACAATGTTTGCGCAATTGTTTGATTCGCAAAACAAAATGAGAAGAAAAGAAGGGCAGCTACAACCTTAAGAGGGACGAAATGAACGCGGTCACTTAAAGATGTACTAAGTAAATAGGAGGTAAATGTAAATAACCGTAAGGAGTTATACTTATTTGGTGGGAAACACATATTCGAATACATCCCGATGAATCTTCGACTATCAAATGAAAGAAAGAGATGAGAAAATGTGTATTATTTAAAAGTGCTATGTAGCCATTGTCATCATGTGTTTATAGAAAAAAGTGGTCAAGCTTTCTTCAAATGGGCTACGAATCATCTAAGAATACACGATTGACATGTTCATCTGAATCATAGAGTAAGACTCTTCTTATTCCGTGTTATTTTCTGTGAATTAATATTTATTTCCTAGATGTTCGTTTATTACTAACAATCGGGATCTGTGGCAATTGCACAGTTGTATCCTTCATATGGTGTGCATTACTGTCGTGCTTTACAATAGTGTAATTCTATGGTCGCCAGACGCGATCTTAGACCAAACTATGATATTGTACCACCTGTGCTGAAACTGAAACATGCTAATCTAATTACGTTAGTAACTCTACTTTCACAATATACCTGGTAATTAGGATCTATCTCCAAAACAATTGTTAGGGTTTCTGACACATTCCCATTGTATAGTCGTCCGTCACAATACTAGACCCTACGATGATGTAAAAATGTTCGTACTACCCAGATTAGGGCCCGAGCTAACTTTGACCCGATCCCTGACCCAACCCCTGACCCTTATCTGAACCTAAGCCTTACTCTTACGCTAACCCTAATCACCACCCTGATCCTAAGACTAGCCTCACGACAGGGTCAATGTCAGATTGGGTTTTAATCTAATTTTCAGAGAACAAATACTACACTTTGATTCAAACGCGAACATTAAGAAAAGTTCGAGTTTCACGTTCAATACAAGGTCGACATCATGTGATATTTAAAACATTGTTGTCATTAAATGTTCGTCAATCTTACGATCCCATCTTTTAATAAATAGGTTAATATATTGTATTATTATAGAGATTATATTTTCTACTTTTCTTCATGTATTTGGAAATTAAACTGTGCAATATATTTAGTGTAGTTTTGCTTACATATGCAACGTTCATCAAATAAATGCCTGTATGGTGTCAAATATTTTGTACGGATGCTAATAATGGATTCTAAAAACTGCGAAGTAGTTTGTTGTCGTAATATTTTTGTCTATGTTAGTAAACGTGTTTTTAAGATTTGCTTCTGCACTCAGTGTCAGCTTAATTATTTACACTAATGTACACATTTTGATTTAAAATAATTATTGCAAACCTTACCTTGTAATCGCCTCTTGATTTTGGACATAAAGACGCAGTGAAATTCAGTTGTTTTCTATATGGTTTCAATTGACAAATAAGTATAAACAACATTACACATTTTTGTAAGTAAATATTTTTTATTTGATTAAGATTTTTAAAGTGACCGAAACAGACAAATAATAGGTGATCCGTTAAAATGGACGATTTTTTTATGGTTTAAAGAAGAAGCTTCCATATTAGTTATGAAGGAAACATTTTTCAAATTGCTTCCGTCTTGTTTAAAGCGAATGGTGCAATATTGAATTATCTGACATTTGACCGACATTTCTCTCATGTTTATTATTTTTGTAATTTAAAACATGGTAAACAGTCAATTTAACGTAAGTTAATATAGAAAAAAAGCAGTTATGACAGAATTAACGGAAAATATAGACTTAATAATGATTTTAGAAATAATAAATGTTTTTCAGTAGGTTATTTACAAGTAAACAAAACAATATTCGTAATAGTGTGAATACTTTGAGTTATATATATATATATTCCTATGTTGCATATGCATGTTTCCAATGAAAGGCAAACAGTACGGTCGAAAAAGATGACATTTTATTTTGTTTTTGATAAAAAAAAATAGATACTTAACAAAATGTAGCCGATAAAATCACACTTGTTAAGCTTTGTCGATAATCGTTTAATATAATGTAAATTCATGTAATATATACTATTCTCTTGATCTATAGCATGATACCTTAAAACAGTTATAGTTCGTACGTACGTAACTAACTATTGCATCCATTTGAAATAAAGTAAGACCTTCCTATTGCAAAAAGTTCAAATGAAAACAATAACTGAGAAATAGCTGATATTATGTGTTGCCAAAAAATAAAATGTTACCCATTTCAAAATAAATTGTTCTAACATTTAATAAACTGTCATGATTATGAATTCTGTTGTCTCATCGATTAAAAAAGTGTAACCGAAATTATTTGCATGCTTTGCATTTTAATACTTTTAATTGGTACACTTTCAAAACAGTAAATTAGTTTTGTTTACATTATGTACATTTTAGAGGATATAAGTCTAACAAAATTTAAAAATGTAAATTTCATTTATTTAAACTATATACAGCTGCTGACAATCTGTAAGAAAAAAAGAAAAAGAGAGAAGAGGGTAGATAAGCAACTATGGAATGTATAATCTGTCGTGCTAATCATATATACCGTATGGTATATCATATTTTGATATCATTATCATGTATTTGTTAATATAGTATAGACTGTTTATTACATATTATGTACTCAATATTTTGCATAATGTTCCCTCAATAAAATAAAATGTACTAGCGCTATATTCCTCCGTTTCTCGAGTGGAGACATTTTTCTGGGTTAAGGGATTCGAGAACAACAATTAAAAATACAGACGTGTACACAATTTATTTTTAAATACATTTTTTTATTTTTGTTTAAGTGTTTCATCATTTAATTTTTGATTTCAATAACTATTCGATTATGTGCATTATTTGTAGTATTTGTACTATTGTTATAATCGTAAATATTTCAGCCGTTTTTTAGGTGAGTCTTGTTGAACTCAGAATATGTATGCAATATAGAAAATTCCCCTTTTATTTAATCCACGATAGTAGTTTGCTCTTGTTCCGACGGTCATGACCGGGTATAAGTCTTACGAAATTCGTAATGCATTCTTAGTATTGACCGTATTGAGGAGTTAAACTGCAATCTCCAGAATACTGTCACTCAGACTGACCGATCTAATACGTTTTTTCATATGATATTGCCAAATTCTGAAACATTCGATTTATAATAAATACAAAATACGTTTATGCGTTATTATAAACGTGACATACGAGATCTCTTCCGGTAGTTTTATTCCTACAGAGTTGAGAAAACTTTCTTTGTAGAAAAGCAATCAAAACGAGTATAAGAGTGCAGCACTTTAAGTGAGGAGAAAATAATCAAGTTCACATATGTTAACACAATTTAAAAAACGATTTTGCTCTGCACTTATTGCATTTTTTATGTTAATAGATATTCGATTTATAGTAAATAAAAAATAAATCCATATGTGTTCTTAGAAGTTATGCAAAGGCGAAAAGCAGACACACCTACATAAGCTCTTGTCTTATGATTTAGTTCATACAGAGACGCATTTCTCTTAAATTAATTTGAGGATAATGTTCTCTTGATATAATATAATAGATAAGGCGCAACCCCATTGACACAATAGTTCCGTTAGCTTACCGAAGTAAAGTAACGTAAAGCATGACCAGTTCCAGATGGGTGACTATTTGTGAACACCAGGGCATTTGATGTGTAAGAAAAGCAAAATACCCCTGTTTAAAACACAACCTTAAAATGATTCTACCAAATACGTCACTATAATTATATGTGCTAATGCAATTTTGTCCTCAAACCTGTGGCGAAGTTTTCTAGTTAAAATATGCTATTGTTAGTTTAATCGTAGAGTGCTCAAAATCTCGGGGACATGTCACGAATACTCCAGGGAAGACCAGTTGCTAGTACGAGTGAGCAATCACAGATAATAACCCGTCTACACACTCCTAGTGAATAAATAATAATAAAAACCTTGACAATAGCTATAATTGTAATACTTATCTATTGCGACCAAGCGAGAATACAATACCTTCGTAATCAATTGGCTCCAATCATTCTGGAAGATTAAGTCTGCCATTGTTATCTGATTAAAAACCTTGCCCGGAGATATTCCCGCCGAATGATGAATGTCTATCGTGAGACAACAAAGGGTTCGACGTTTTAAGTAAGGCTATGTAACTTTTCGATCATTTTCTCATACTAGTCGATGTTATATTATTATTTTGACTTAAAAAGTTAGTAAGAAAATCATTTATATTAGCGAAATATTCGATTACAATT
>OY744521.1:143594763-143602263 GCA_963556195.1 Sepiola atlantica
GTTATTATTTCCACTTACCAGTCAATGCTAAACCCATGAAAGAAAGCATGTCTTAGTCATCAACACAAGACTATATATATATATATATATATATATATATATATATATATATATATATATATATATCCGTTCCGTTACATTGCACCGAACAAATCTATTTAAAGTAGTTCGATGATTTTAGAAAGTTAATAACAAGCTACGTCTTCCGTCAAATCTACTTCCATGATGAGGCGTCTTTTTTTTCCTATTCTGACTTCTACAAAAAGTTATGTTCTATTTTATTTTTTAAAGCCTTTAAGGTAAGACGTTTTGTATCTAATTTATCTTTTTAACTTAACCGATCCAGCCGTTATTTTATATGAAAATGAATTTTGGTGCGTACTCTTCAGAATGATCATTTTCAAACCTATTTTAACGTAAGATGTTCATTCTTACAAAATATAGAATCATGCAATAGATACACCGATAAAACATTATAAAACGGTTGGTCAATTTTACCGGGCAACCCCAATCAACATGATTTTTCCGAGATGCTAATTAATAGCTAGACAAAGATATATATATCTTGAATATGAAAAGGATTAATTGTTTGAACATAATATTAGTCGATTACCTTATTATGGTATAATGAATGGTTCTATTAGATGAGCTTTCATAGGGTGATTTAAAGCAAAACAAAATAGAAAAAAAAACGTATTTATGATGTTTATGTTTGTTTCGTCGAGAGAAACAATTCGGTATGCAATCACTGATGTGTCTATATGTTCCGAATATAAAAGTTTAAAATTTGGGAGTTGAAATAATGTTCATGAAATTTTGAAAATCTAATAATATTTACTAAACTTTTGATCAATATATTTATTGAATTTATTTAATGTTACATTCTTTTCAGGAGTGTACTTTATGAATGGAATATGTAAGACTCTTATTAGGCAAATTGAAAGCATTGGGCCTATTTACTTCTTAAATAATATATATATATATATATATATATATATATATATATATATATGTGTGTGGGTGTGGGGTGTGTGGGTGTGGGTGTGGGTGTGGGTGTGGGTATGTGTGAGTATATATATATATATATATATATATATATATATATATATATACATACTATTCAAACACAAATATTAAATTATGTATATCTACAGAGGCTAGCATGTCAAGCTCTTATCAGTGCAAGAAAGTAACACTTTCAGAAAGTCAGTAGTATATATATATATATATATATATATATATATATATATATATATATATATATATTGTTAATATTTTGGATACATAATTTGTATATTTCATTTGTGTATTAATTTTATTTTATTGAATGGATTTGCTGTGTCTAACATGGTTTTACTACGGTTGTCTTTGTTGAGCTGACTGTTTGGTATCATAAAGGGTGTCATAATTAGAACGTATGTCTGCAATAATCTCAGAAGATATGTTTCTACCGGATAATACTAAAATAAAATGTTTGCTTGAAGGACTCCTCTGTGGTATGTTGGGAAGGACAATAAATTAGTGACAGTTTGGAATCTTATTAACCATAAGTTTTAATAAAATGCAGTATTTTCAACTCGTCTTGGGAACTATCGTGCGCCATACATTTTAATTCTTTAAGCAATGTTAACATTTTGTTGATCTCAACTCTCTTATATATATATATATATATATATATATATATATATATATATATATATATATATATATATATATATATATATATTTACATCAATGGGGACATGAAACACATATATACCTACATATCATTTTATAAATAAATACTAATCATAATACGAGCGTATTAATGCATATACAATACGATATTTATGAGAAGAAACTCTCTCATGATTCAGTAAGTAAACTTAACATATGGTAGCGTTTATAACACTTGTCTTTATTGCTTTCTTAAAGTCTCAACGATATGCATATATATATATATATATATATATATATATATATATATATACATATATATATATATATATATATATATATATATATATATATATATATATATATATATATATATATTCCAAAGAATTTTATAAGTTTGAACATGGCGAAAAAGACGATATGATGCAAGCCGACTATCGTAATTTATATAGACATCTTCAGTAACATCCAGGAGTCTTTAAAATAAAGAAGCATGTAAAGTTGTAGTGTTGTTATCAGAACGCTAATATATAACCTGTGATGTATTGGGATACTAAGTATCCCGCATATTTCAGACTTAGAACTTTTGTATTTATAGTAATTAGCAGAAACTACTCGCCTCCCTTGCCTCACTGTATCTGGCTCCAGAATTATTTACAGAAAAAAGCATGGAAACACTTTTAATTTCACATTTTGGCAATTTTGTAAAAAACACTAATAAGATGAATGTTTTGGTTTTAATTTATTATTCAAATGTTGAGGTAATTTACTGTGTACTAATAAGATGAATGTTTTGGTTTTAATTTATTATTCAAATGTTGAGGTAATTTACTGTGTATTAACATATTAACACTTTCTTAATTAGGGAAACAAAGTGTTATTATGTATGGTCCTTTCAATATTCAAAGTAAAGGGAGTTTTCTTTGTATACACATACAAATATATATTCCACATGAAATTCTAGTTATACAATGAAAAGAAATACACGAAAAAGCAAAACGCCAATGTATCAAATTAAAACCAATTATATATGATTGTTAATTTAAAATGGTTACTTTGAGTTTTTTGTCTATTATCAAAAACGGAAAAAAACCTTAATTGAGATCACATAAAATATTAATTTACATTTTTGGTAAATTTTAAAATATTAGAGATGGGATATTTTTTAGTTGTATGGCAAATGTAGTGTGAGTAATCAGCAGAAGCATAACCACCGTCATTATTGGGGTTGAAAAACAACAAAAATGTGCTTGAAGAACAAACTCTATATTTAACTATTGAAATAACAGATTTGTTAGTCATTCTGTTCAATGCTGAGTTCATTTTTGAAAGTAATGTTTTCCAAAGTAAGCTAAGTTGTTTGTTAGTATGAACGTACACGTATGTAAACATGACCAATGAATTTATCTATTATTACTACTTATGATAATTATATTAATATAAACAACACTATGGTGTATATATAAGAACATTTAGATCACAATTAGAAATGTATAGTGAGAATATTAATTTATTAAAACGTATATATATATATATATATATATATATATATATATATATTATACGAAAAGTATTCGATTGTTCATAATAATGCAAATGGTTCTCATGCAATAGATGTAAAAAAGAAAAAAATAGTAAATAAACTTGCTATTTTAAATTTCTATCAAATATATATATATATATATATATATATATATATATATATATATGTGTGTGTGTGTGTATGTATATATATATATATATATATATATATATATATAGTCATCTACGAAAGCTGACACGTCGTCTACAACTAATCAGTGTTGCTTGGGAGGTGACGGTGATTATGTGGATAATAAATCGGAATGACGACCTAGCTGTTCGAATCCAGTCAGTTACACAGTACCACTTTACATTCAAAATGTTTGAAACCTTCACGTGGTTATTTACGTAAGTGCCCGTCAGTCTAGAAATAATTCTTACTAGAAATATATCGGGGAAACCAATGCCAACACTTGAATCTTCTGATTCACACGAAATGAATGAATCAGTGTTGCGTGGCGCTACAATACATGATTTTGTTAATATGAGGCTATTGTGTATTATAACGATTGGGGTGCATACACAACATGTCCTTTATTTTATGTGGCAATTATTTAAATCTAAGTGTATCTACCTTACGTTACCCGGAATTTGTTATACTTCGGTATTTTGTTTTACTGTTTTTAACTATGCCGTTTATTTTACCTAATAATAATTGTAATATGACTTTGGAAGTAAAATGTAATTAGTTATGCTTGGGCATTGTATTATTTATTGAAACCTTGTTATAAAACTAAAATTTGGTTAAATGAATGACTTTTACTCTCGATCTATTTAATTATTGCATGCAAACCGTTTCCAAAACTTTCAACGTTTTTATACATGATTATATTTCTAGAAGTTATTAAACTAGATATGCGCTGGCTGATATTCGGTTTTGGAGGTCGGATTAACAAAAAAGTATATGTTTCAGTCTTAGGTCTGGGAAAAGAGATCCTTCTAGACTGAGAACATGTTTACATTGTCACGATCCTGAGTGCCAATTTTTGTTGAGCTGTCATTTCTCCACATTTGATATCGATCTTTTGTCTAACTCTGCCCCAAGTGGGGGGGGGGGGCAATTACATAGGTTTTTATTCGACGATTTGCATGCTGCTAATTATTCTCTCAACTATTGAAGAGTCATAAAGTAATTCATCGTTTTTTTATAAACAAACGATAAACAAAAAATATCTGATTAGCATATATATATATATATATATATATATATATATATATATATATATATATATATATATATATATATATATATACATACAGGACCGGCGGCAAAGTTAGAAAAGTTGGGGGGGGGGATCTCCTAAAAAGTGGGGATGGGCCTGGTTAAACACATGCATATATAACTTCATTATTGATGACCGTAAAGGTGGGGGGGGGCAAAGTCTATATATATATATATATATATATATATATATATATATATATATGTATATATATATATATATATATATATATGTAAATCACGTAAGGCTTAGTAATACTTACATACATAACACGAGAAATGGTTTTACATGTTTATTTGTGTGTGTTTCAGACATACAGACCTATATAATGTACTGTAAGATGTTCTTTGTAACATTTTTATTAGTTTCATTCACTAATCCTAGAATAATTTCCCAAGTTTTTTTAATGAAGAATTACGTTGTTTATAACCATTGCTTTCATGTATATTATAGATAATATAATACGGACTAACTTTAGCACTGGAAATGGGTCAACATAGTCGATTTCTATGATACGTTCTACAACAATAGACACGCTTCTGTTAGTAAATAGCACAATACTCCCTTGAACAGATGTCCCACTTTTTCTAGGAAGCATATTCAGTAGTATTGAGGAGTAACGAAGGCTTATTTTGAAACGTAAGGTTTCGTCGCCCGTTTTTCCTTTGTTCAGTTTCTAAATCTCTTCCCTTATTACTTTTACACGAACACACACACAGACACACAATACGCATACGCACCCACTCCCATTAACCCGCACACTGATCAAAACCGCCTCCTAATTTCCATAGTTTTGCCTTTCGACCACCCTTCTTTTTGTTCTCCGAACTTGTGTCCTTCATCAAGCCAGTGACCGAACACACCCATTCCGCAAAGCTCCCCTGACAGCCTTAACGCGGAAAAGCTAGTCTGCACCTTGTCTGATTCGCATCCTGCCCCCAATCCATTCTCTTTCGAACCAGATCGGCCTAGCTACACATATCTACAATGACGGACACAGAACAATAGACCGCAAATAAAAAGCCCACGGCTACTTTTCTGGCAGCACGTATACGCATGTCTTTTAGCTTTCCTACATATTTCGTCGGTTAGCCTTATTCTTAATTTCTCCATTCTCTTCGTCTCTTCATCTTACGGGGGAGTGGGATGCCCCCGTTATAAGAAACAACCATGGACCAGAAATGTATTTGACGTTTTCCTATTGCGGAAGTTATCACTCTGTCTCTCTTACATTCTCTTCTCTCTATATCTCTTTCCCCCCATTTTCTCTCTCTCTCTTTTCTGTAAATTTGAAATTTGTCGTAGTTTGCAGTATAATTGTTTTATATTTGTTCTTGTTATTATAAATTGTGTTATTGTTATTAACTAATTTATAGTTTTCAAAAAATCATTATCAGTGAGTGGTCACTGACAATAAAAAGTGGTGTTACATGGAATAATCGTACACATTCGATAATCGTTGCAAGTAATTTTGTGTTACCACAACAGTCGTTTACCATTGACTTACACATGCATCAACCGTTAGTATTGTTCGAAGTATTAGAGGCGATAAACATCCCCAAAATTCCTGTTTTCTCCGCAACCTACTAGAAGTGATCTAATTCGTGCTATCTCGGTTTTCCATCCTGATTCACCCTTACTTGCTACATTTGTCGAACTTATCGTGAGTCGTGTGTTTACTTTCAGGGGAGATCAGTGTTAGTGTACGGGGTTTTTACAGTTGGTTTCCGCATTCGACGATTTTCCTGACGAGTTTCGCTGTTTTATCATAGTTTGTATGATTTTAATTTCGTTTTTTAGTACAGTTTCTCCTAGTCGTTTCTAGTACTCATACAATCATTAGTATATTAATGATTTTCTTCATCCGCTATATTCTTTTCAATTCTCCGGAAACTACTATGCATTTACTATTTTTTCTGTTTCTTTGATGTTCACCTGCCAACTACTAAGACGTCTTAATCTAGTGTTTAGCTTGTTTGTTTTTCACTATTCTTAGGTCAAAACATTTTGCCTTGTTTTGTGCCCGTATATTTACGTCCATGCCCTAAAATATATGCTTTATTCATTTTCCAATGCTGTCCCCAGTTTGTGTCTATACCATTTCTCTGTGTTATTATTATTATTATTATTATTATTATTATTATTATTATTATTATTATTATTATTATTATTATTATTATTATTATTATTATTATTATTATTATTATCATTATTATTATTATTATTATTATCATTATTATTATTATTATTATTATTATTATTACTGTTGTTGTTGGTGTGTATGTTTGTTGGTTTCCGTATTCGAATCTTTCTTAGTATTTCGGCGGTTATAATCGTTACAGTGCGATGTATAATATCAGTCTTACATTTAAGTCTAAGTTTTTTAAAGCTGTTATAGTGCTGTTATAATCATTTGTATTGTAGTTTTTTTTCATGTTCTCCTACATTTCCTGCAAGTTCTGTGGATTGGCTTCGTTTTTCTTCCCTTATGGATTTCACCCTGTGATTTGCTGGAACGGTGAAATCTACGATGCTGAAGAGTGTTTTTTTTCTTCTTTTCGACTATTAACACGCCCGACCTCTTTGCTTAGATGGGTTTCTCTGGTCTTTTTTTCTTCTTCTTCTTCTAGTTCTTCTTCTTCTTCTTCTTCTTCTCATTATTATTATTATTATTATTATTATTATTATTATTATTATTATTATTATTATTATTATTATTATTATTATTATTATTATTATTATTATTATTATTATTATTATTATTATTATTATTTTACTCACTACATGAGACATTATAACTAATCGCTTATTGGCAACAAACATTAGCATATATCCAGTACTCTCTGCTTTTACCATTTCTTTCTCACTGACATACGATGTTTGTTTTATCTAGAAAGTAAATGGCAATGAAATCCCTCAGTGCTCTAGTACTATCGGCTCCTTTCCAGTGGAGGTTTGGGTCGAGCTCAACTCCTCACCCTTCATGACAATTGTATGTGATTTTCTTTACGTGAGATCAGATTATCTTACTTTTCTTATC
>OY744521.1:143607263-143734763 GCA_963556195.1 Sepiola atlantica
AATGTTCAAACTTTGAATCCTAACTGTCATATCCCCTTTTTTCTCATGTTATTCTTCTTCCTTTGTCTTCTTTTCTTCTTATTTCGACACTAATTTAACACTTGAATATAAATAACGGATCTAAAAGAGAGTGATACGTGACTAACCATCTTCCGTTCTAAGTGTCAACAAAGCTGACGAGATCCAGATGGTACTGATGTTGTACTCTTTTTCTTTACATATTAATTTCTTAATTTTTATTTTCGCAATAAATCGAGCACTCTGCTGTGTCTTTTCCTACTATCTTACAAAAGAAGTCATACAACCCGTAACTGGTATTATAGTTAAACACTGTTAGCCCACTCTTGGGAAATACACCAGCATCACATAACAAACCGGTTAAACAAGGATTTACTACCAAAAACCCTGGGAAATAGAAACACACACTCTCGAATACTCTCCAAAAGCCCAATAACTAAACATACACCAGGATTATCCTGACTAAGATAATCGAGATCATAGGGAGGATGAGGTGGAAGGTGTTTGACACTCAATAGGTAAATATCCTCCGGAAATGGAGGTTTTAGATGGTTTCGAGAAGGATCTTCTTAGCATAACCCACAACTTAGAATTTACAAATAAGGCAAACCCGTCACAGAAGACACTAGTGTCTGACATAAAACAAAACTAAAAAGAGAAAATGATGCACTAGTATTATCCCACAAAACCAAAACCAAATAAAAATGACTACATAAAAACATAGCACTAACCAGAAGCTCCATCACTGGTAACTATTAGTTCGGAATGCATTAGGACAATTAATAATTAGGCTACTTAGATGGCTACTAAATTAGGCGTAGAATACAGAAATAACTACTTAGCAAAGGGGAAATCCTTTGTTACCCTAACAGAACACAAATAACACTTCAGACATAACCCCTCCTGTAGATATATCAACCCAGTTAAAAATGGAATATTACTAGCAAGTAAATCTATAGTTACGAATATAGTCACTAAACGCGAAGTTAAAACAAATCTCAGTTTGTGGGACAATACACATCAACTCTTTAATTGGTTCTATAATATACAGAAAAAATATAAATGCAAATTCACACAACTAGACATAGTCGATTCCTACTCATCGATAACGAAATACACCCTAGATAAGGCTCTACTCGTGGCACTTTCACACATAGACATTAGCGAACTAGATAGGGACTCACGTTTACAAGCAATAAACCCCCTACTTTTATTCATAGGAAGGGCCTGGGGTTTGAAAAATCGAACCCAAAGGGCCTATTCGATGAAGCAATGAGTGCTTATTACAGTGCAGACATATGCGACTTAATCGGCCTTTTAGTATACGATACCTTCCAAAATGAATTCACAGACGATGTATTCAGAGATGATAGACTTTCTAAGACACCCCACTGAATATCGCAAACAACATACATAAGTCATTCGACAAACCCAACAAGGTACTCCAATATATCACCCCACTGTCTTTAAAAACTTAATTGATAATACCAGATAAAGGATATCAAACCTCTCATCCCGAAATCATCACACAGGCAGCATCCTATAACAATAAAGCGTTTCCTAACAGCGGTTTCAGGGAGAAGTTATCATACATCCCCAACCGAAACCAGCCACGGGAAGCGGAGTTAGGTTATTTGGTTTTCCCGCCTTTCTCCATTAATACCAAGACGAAAGTGGACCATCTTTTCAGCAGCTGACTTGACAATCACTTTCCCCTACACACATCCTGATTAAGATTAAGTACTCATACACCCCATCTGTAAAAATAATAATTTCTGCAAGGCCCCCAAAAACAGAAGGCACAGATTGCTCATGCGAGGACAAAACAATTGCCCCCTCTGGACGAGAATTGCAAAAGTGATTCTCTAGCATATGAGGCGATTGTCACAAACCAGCGGCAAAGTAGAAAAATGCATAGGCATGACACAGGGAAATTTCAAACAAACATTGTACAAACAGATTTCAAAACAAAAGCAAATACGGCATTCGCGACCCGGATATTACAACTAACAGACGAATTGACACCGTTTACCATTAAATAGAAAGTAATAGAGAGAAGACCTTTATACTCTCCTGACCTGAATAGATGTCATTCGTTTTAAGCAGAAAAAATCATATATTAGATGTCATTATTGACCCAAATACAAACTGGATGAATGTCAGGGACCAAACCTTTAAAGAATATGTACATATGAGACATAATCTAATTGTAAAATGGGTTGCCCGGATCACATAACATACTACCGACAACACTCACTTGTCAAATAACTTACGATCAAAATACCCGCATATACTGATCCCACCCTCTTTGTTCACCTCTTCTACACCTGTAAACCCTCTTTCAACTATCACCCATCATTAAGATTTATTTTTTTATTTAAACATTATTTAAAACTTTTTTTAATTTTTTCATATAGGACATTTAGATACTAAATATTAAATTATGGCACGCAAATAAGATACACTTCTCTTTCTGGTTTTAAGAGGAAAATTCCCCCTTTGATGATACTCAATTTAACAGGGTTAATACAATACCCTAAACTGAATCAATCCACAACTTTACTCTTTCCGTTCTCTTTTTTCGTTCTAGAGATCAGGCTTATTAATACACAATTTATTATACTATAAACATTTGACACCCTTTATAAATTCACTTTTGAAATCATAAGTTGTTGAATACAGATTTTTTTATGAATTTTGTAGATTCAATTTTCTTGGATTGGCTTATAATTAAGCGATAACTAGCGTACAATACTTTTTTTAAATGTGTTGATATCTAAATATTGCGTTTAAAAATTTATTTTGAAATAAATGTTTGGTGGTAAAACATTTAAAGTATTTTAATTCCAGTTTTCGAATTAGAATATTAATATTGGTTTCGTAAATGTTACTCCTAACCCCATACCTCCTTCGTAACACACTATAGACAAAGCTAATTAAATCTTTACAAAGCAAAGAACGAACTGGATAAAAACTATGATTATAAACATTGAATTATAGAAACTGAGACGTAAAACAACTTTATTTGGGATTTTTAGTTAGTACGTGAACAAAAAGGAAATAAATTTTCCGTTATTATAATTCCGCAGTGGGGAAAAACAAATTGTTCATAATATAGAATGTTTGTGCACCGGCTATTGTGTAAGAATGTGTCCACGTGTGTATATAAACGTGTATATGTACACAGGTGTGACAGTCAGTTCACATGTAAGCAGATATATATGTGGGTTTTATTAAGTCCACGTGTATGAGGCAGTAGCCAATTTGGCTTCTCGGTACTCTGTGTCGAAGTGGTCAGAGCTAGGTAGCCTAGTGTAGTAGTCGTCTACATGCCGAGAGAGGCAAGAAAAAGAGGTAGATAGTAGATATGAATTCTACGTGTATGCGCCAGTAGCCATTTCGTCTTCCTGTCTTCTTGTCTTTCTGCTAAGTCGAACCCAGGGCCAAAGGATCGGGAAGTGTCTGTTGCGTCCCCAGACCAAGGGGCGTGTGTTTAGAAGGAAAGAAGTTGAAGAGGCTTATTGTACCGCAGCATAATTGAGAAAGAACGGATGGCGCTAAAGTGTTTACATAGTTATGCTAGCTATCAGAGATTCGCCTAAGAGTGGAACATTGTGTGGTAAAGCCAGGGTAGAGGTAGGTTGTTGAACCAATAAGCAGACAGAAGTCATTTTTATTTAAACAATATGATTGAATTGATTTTCGGTAAAAAATCAAAAGAGGTTTATAAAAGTGAAAGCATGGTTTACCTTGTTTAAATTGCCCATCTGTGACAATAGTTTCACGGACGAAATGTGATTTGGTAAGGACTTTTTTATGTACTTGTGGCGGTTATTTGATAAAATGTTCATTGTAAAACGGGGCAAGTATGTGATCGAATTCAAATTTGTTTGCGTTAAATTACTGTACACAATTTCTTCAAATGTTAGGGTGTTAAGCTGATGCTCCTTGCTATTCAGTTTGTTGACAACATATACTCTTCTGTGAAGAGGATCTTTATTTCTACATTAAAAACTAAATATTGTTTCGAGTCAGCTTCGGTATTGTGAGCGTTTTCAAATTTATAATCCGTGGAATAGCTGCAAACTATTTTTTAAAATGTGAAGTTTTCCTGTTGAATGAAGGTCATTAAATATATGAGATTCGTTTTGGGCGTCAAAAAGAAATGTAGTCTGGTCGAGAGTGTTGTTTTGCGTTAAAAGAAATGTAATTGTTTATTATGTCGGCTTTATTCTTTTATTTTTATCTATTACCGTCATATACCCCATTTCTCATGAGTAATGACATACATTCAATAAAAAAACATATTCTTAACATTTTTAATTAATTTATACTTTAAGGATTATAACTTTATGAACCTTAATATAAATAGTTTCATATGGCATTAATATCCCGCTTTCATCTATTCTAACTGATCCTTTTTTTACGTCATCTTACAATCTATGTATTTCACTTTTTCCATTAACGGCTAATCTTATCTTATTTTCTGTCGGTGTTTAATATCTGTAGCCGACAGCCAACTTTTTATAGCCCTATATTACACTATATTACTATCTAACCTGATTCACACTTATTCAATGTAGTCTATTTAATTGCATGCAACGTCCTTCCTTTTTACACACTTGCTTTTAATTAAGCTAACTCTAAGCCTGATCCCTGTACATCGATCCCCCTACAAGGGCGAGACTGGAAACGTTCACCTATACAGTAACAGTATTTGAAACAATATGTCCATACCTCTTTCTTACAACTTCTTAGCTATACAGAGTACTGTTTCATTTATTAGTACTCATTAATTTAAACGTTAGACAATACTTTAATTAAATTTAATACACTTTAATTTAATTTAATTTGATTTAATTTAATTTAATGTTATTTAATTTAATTTAACTTAATTTAATTTAATTTGATTTAATTTTATGTAATTTTAATTTTGATTTTGATTTCAATTTTAATTTATCTTAAATTAATTTTTTTTCTATTATGTTTATATTATTATATTTTAACATTAATGTTTTATATTTTAATCCCATTCAAAATGTTATTGTAATTTGTTTTACTTTTAACTTTTAATTTTTAGTCTGTTTAGTTGTTTAGTTTCTGTTCCCGAACTCTGGTACCCAACTTTAACCTTTTGCTGATCTCGACATTATTTTCAATTTAACCACTTCTCGCTAGTCTTTTCGACACAACCATGATTCCCTTATTTGAAATATGTCACATTATTTTCTTTTCTTATGTTTTTAAAATATATATGTACATGTGACGCTGGCCTGTATCTAGGCGCTCTCGCATCCAACTTAACCTACTTTGCCTCACCCGCCTAACCCTCGCACAACCGTCTAGTTGATATCTCCTCTGTATTTAATATATTTGCTTAGCTTTTAATGTTAATCTTAGTTACGGACTTTCAACCTTTCCCTTTTGGCTCGTTAGTTTACCGTGTTTAGTTCTTAAAATCACAAATATTTATACCACTTTGTATTCAAATCCATAACCACTGTAAAGTCAATGGGGATCTGTAAAAATGCCTTTCAATACACAACTTCCTTTCTAAACTTTTGCACTGCAACCTCGCTTCAACCAAATTTGTTTGGGGATTATGGGGGTCTGACTTCTCTAAAAGTCTACACTCTATACAATCTTTCCTGGAATTGCTACTAGTTTCGCGACACCTTCAACGGTAAACATTTTATCATATATGAAACTATTATCTTTCCATTGGACATTTTCTACATTTTCCTGCTGTATTTATCTTAAATAATATTTTATCTTTACAAATTTTTTTACTTTAATAATTATCTTACCAAGTTATCTCTCTGTATTCCTCTGATGATATAAATTCAATTATTTAAAAAGCCATGGTTTTAGGAAGAACCATATATTTTTTGTTTTTAACAACTGAAGATGTAATGTATTTTGCAGGTTTACAATTTTGATTCTCGTCTTTTAGTTGTCTATATAATTGCTATATCTAGTATATCTAGCATCAATTCTTACATGAGAGGTTATAATTTGAGCATATACATTCTCTTTAGTTTCCTGTTCTTACTTGATATATATATATATATATATATATATATATATATATATATATATATATTCAAACAATGCACCACAGAATAACATTTCTACTTGCCAAATTTACTAACAACGAAAACACATGTAAGTAATGACTCTATCCGTATATACGTCTATAGAACTCCGCATAATATATGAGGCCTCTCCCCTAGCACTTTAACTTTCATATTATCATCAAATTAAGTATTTATACACAATATCAGAACCCCGTCTATCCCCCAGATATATTATAGATATTACATCCACATCCCCCTACCAATCCAAATAAAACTTACACTCGCACCCCTGTAATCACTAGCTATCACATATAACATCAATTATTTGATACATCCTCATTTGTACAGTTTTAATTCAAATTTGTAAATACATTAAATATATTAAATATATTATTAAACACCTAGATATGTATTTATCAGATACACTTAAATATAAAGAAAAAATATAAATGAACTAGATGTTTGCCTAACCGATTCGCACAGACCCTCTGATAGGCTAATACACGTTATTAGATCACACCTAACATAATTAATTGAATAAAAATACCCACACTAACTCATACAGGCACGGAACATGTAACGATTATAGCAACCATATATTGATCAATCCCCATAATGTGACACTCGTTAGGAAACCTTTTCACTAATAAGGATAACTATTAACCCAAACTTACGTTGCTGATGAACTACAATTATAACTACAGATTTACACTCAAATATAATAACCCCTCACCCCTAAACATTTAAATCATTTTGCTCAGTTTTTTTTAAAATTTACTTCTTTACTCTCAACTGTTGCTGTCTTTTTGCATTGCCAGCTGTTTTATAGTACTTTGATAGATATGCATGTGTTCCTATTCGCGATTTAATCCAGTCGCCAATTTGCCATTCACTACTGTAACGATTTTATTTGTAAGTTTAGTTTTTCAATTAAAAAATCGTCACCAACATAGATAGATTTCAGGGATGATTTTTTCATCAAAATCTATCTTAACTTCATCTCGCATTAATTAACTAACGATGGAATTTCTGTTGATGGTTCTGCATGATGCATTTATTTTCGTTTGTTTTCTCCACTGTCAATTCTGTCAGTTCCCTTAGTTTCGATGATGTTTCTCATTTGTATCTATGTATTTTCGCCAATATATGTTTCCTGGCGTGTTGTTCTTTTGCTTAACTTTCTCTATTATAATTTACGTGTAGGTCTCGATTCCTCGGTGATTTTCCGATGATAAAAGTCGGTGACCTTCCCGGAAGACAAATGTGTGGACAAATTGAACGTCACATACATGTTTAGAAGAATACATTTTTACGGACCATGGGTTAGAACAATGTTACATGTTCATATATATGCATGATAATGGTTTTAGCGACATTGATTTGATAGTGTGTACCCCCTTTATTCAACAAAACCCAAGTTAATAGGGGAGTGCTATATATGTGGTTATTAGAAAGGCGCATCTCATTAAGTTAACATAATTTTATGGGGAAATTTTATTAGTAGTAATAACACAATCATCACCACAACACCTACTACTGCTACTGCTACACGTAAGGTAGTCGTAGTAGTAGTAGTAGTAGTAGTAGTAGTAGTAGTAGTAGTAGTAGTAGTAATCGTGTAGAAATAGTAGTCGTAGTAGTAATAGCTCTGTTAGCTAGGGCTGATAGTTTATGTGCTTTCTGGAAATATCAGTTCTCTTTCTATATTTTTTGTTCAAATTCCATTTCAACTTAACTGCGGTTGATTAGCGTTTAGTGGTCATGTTGCTTGGTTACTGCATTCTCAGACATTCAGTAACATTTCGACTAATTGAATCAGTACTGTGCTTTGTACAGTCGCACACTCTCGTTTTGATATTCTTCATGTTACTTATTTCGGTCAGCTCTCTGGCCAGTTTCACCTATTAGTTTATTTTTTTACTATCGTCTTGGCGGTTACCATGTTAACTGCTGAGAAGGTAAATTCTACGATTTGGAAAAGGTTTTTATTATTATTATTATTATTATTATTATTATTATTATTATTATTATTATTATTATTATTATTATTATTATTATTATTATTATTATTATTATTATTATTATTATTTGTACTTACTAGGAATTCTCACACAAATCATCGTCAGTTATTGCTCGCCGACAACAACCAGTGGTACTTCCTGGAGTCCCTAGCTTTCCAGTATTCTTCACCTCTTTTCAGTAAGAACCGCAAATAACTTTCCGGTATCGCAACATCCATTACCATTGACTTCTAGCTGGTAAGGATCATTGTCTTATCTGGTATTTGCGTGGCAATAAGCCTCCTCCAAGTCCCAGCATTCTTCGCACTCTTCCAGTGGATGTCTGCTCTGTGCTGTCCTTCCTCAGTCTTCTCATCCTCCACGAATCTCTTCAAATAGTTTTTTTGGTGTTGGCCTAGGCCGGCACCATTTTTAAAAATTATTTTATTATATTATATTATATTATATATGGGGATGGGCGAGTAGGAAAGGGAGAGTTTTTGGTGATTTTGTAATTGACGATCATTGGTTCATTTTTGTGTGGAGTTTTCTGAGGTCGGTGTAATTTATTAGGGGGGAGATTATGAAGTGATGTTTGTTGCAGTTTCTGTTTTTTGGTTTGTGATGTGGGGTTCTCTGTGTGGTTTTGTTTTCTTCCTGTTGTAAATTCAATGTGACTGGTAACCCTTTGTACCTTATGCGGGCTGGTTTCCACATTCAAGGATTTTCCTTAAGATTTCAGCTGTTTTGATGTTTGCCGATTTTTTATGGTTTCGATGGTCCCTTTAATTCCAATTTCTGTCAGTCTTTTCTCAAGTTTTTTTTTTAGATTGTAGCTGGTGCTTCTACGAGTATTGGTATTGTATCGACTTTTTTCATGATCCACATTCTTTTCATCTCTCTTGATAATTATGTGTATTTACTTCGTTTTTCCGTCTCTTTGATCTTAACTCTGTGACTGTTGGAACGGCGAAGTATACAATTTTGCAAGATTTTCCCTTATTGTCGATTATAATAACATCAGGTCTTCTTGCGTGTATGGGTTTATCTGTTTTTTTATGTCCATGGTCCAGAATAGTTCCTATTTTTAGTTTAGCAGTACTGTTTCTGGTTAAAGTTAGAACCATTTATCTGCGTATTTGAAATTCCATTGTTTACACAGTTCTCAGTATACTTCTTCCTCTACATAGGCATGTCTGTGTTTGTATGTTTTTTCAGCGAGTTTGCTACATTCACTTATTATATTATTTACTGTTTCGTCGCTTTGTCCACACAGTCTGCATTTACTGTTTTCCTGGATTTTATCTATTTTTGCTTTAATATTTTTTTTTCCGATAGCATTATTCTGTGACGGCATCGGTAAAGATTCCGATTCTCCGTTTAAGTTCCTTTTTCTTTGTCATGTCCAGCTATTTTTGTTGGTTTCTTCTCTTGTCAACGTCTACATAGTTTTTTCCCCCACTTTTCGTTTCTTGTCTTTTTGTTCTTGGTGTCGGTGCTTCTCGAGTTGTTCCTTGGAACGGTGTCTCTTGCTGCGGTGATTAGCTTTTTCATGTTATGAGTTATGTATTTCTCCAGCTCTTTTTATAGTTTTCCACACACTCTTCTATACTTACAAATCCTGTTCTCTGTTTATTTTATTGTATGTAGAGTCTGCCCGTGTCGTCTCATGGGTGTAGAACATTATGCATGATCATTAATTTTCTAGTCTTCTGGTCAATGTATATGCGCTCTTCTTTAATCCAGTCTATGAATGGTCCAGAGTATATTTTTAGCGAAACTGCCCTTGTGTTTTATCCGTTTACTAGAGTATTGCTATATAGTTTCGTTTCTATGAGTTTGTTGTTCAACGTTAATATTATTTTCCAATCTTCTCTTTCATTTCTTTAGATTTGATGGTGTCTGCTTTTCGATCTCCCCCATCTCCTCTTAGTTGAGGTGTTCAATGCCTTCGGTCGTCTACAGTTTTCCTCTTTTCATTTATAATAGTGCACAATTATCCATTCCGAATTCCATTTTCTAGCTCTTTTTTGTTGTTTGCAAATAGCAGTTCGTTTATATACATGAGGTTGTCTAATATAAGGTAACTTCTGTAAACTTGTATCCAGCATCCCATTTTCTGAATATGTAGTTGAGCGGCAACATAGCTATTATACACAGTAGTTGTGATAGTGAGTTCTCTTTGAAAAATGCCTCTCTGTATTTGTATATCAGTCAAGTGTTGTCTTCCAGATGTCAGTTCTAGTTTCAATGTTTCCATTGCTTTCTGGATAAGATTAATAATCCTGTCGAGTATCTTGTATATTTTTAAACATTCAATTATCTATGCTTGGGGGATACTTTTGTAAGCGTTCTTGTAGTCAATCCATGGCATGGATATGTTCTTTTTTCTGCTTCTTACCTTTTTCAGAATATTTTTATCTATATATAACAGATAGTGTACCCTTCTGTTTACTTTTCGGTATCCTTTTTGATATTCAGGGAGTACTCCACGAGTGTTTAGGGGTTAGTAGATTTGTTCTCTTAATTGTGCCGTCAAGAGTTTCCACGTTGTTTGTAAACAGGTTATTTTTCTGTAGATGCTTGGGATTCTTTCTTTTTTGCATCTTTTTGGATTAGCGTTGTCCGTACGTTGGCCATCTATTCTGATACATCTGTTTTGTGGATACACACTCTCAGTTTCTGTGCTTGCCTTTCATGTAAGGTCGTTATTTTTAAAACCAGTACGCATGTATTCCATCGTGGCCTGGTGTTTTCTAGTTTGCCATTTTTCTTTAGGGTTGCCTTAATTGTTTATTTATTAATTTCTGTTTCTCTTCCTTGTTCAATTGTGATATAGTTCATATTTCATGTTTTTCAGCCACTTAGCATTTTTGTTGTGTTTTTAAAGTTTTTCCCTATCGTGCTCCAGAAATGTTTCGTCTCTCTCAGGTCTGGTTGTTCTGTTGTTGTTCGTTCTCCGTTTACGTTTTTGTAAAACTGGTTGTCATTGTTTTAATAGATCCTGTTCTGTTTTTGCTGTAAAGATTCGTGCCTATATCGCCTCAGTCTTTCTTCAATTGTTATATTTTGTTTTAATTATTCATGTTTCTTATTTAGTCATTCCTCTGTGAACCCGATTTCTGCTTTTCCATCTTCTTCTATACTATTTAATCCTGTTCATGGTCTTAGCTTCTTTTCGAAGTTTGGTGATCTAGGCTTCCAGTCTTACTTCCCATCCGTGCATTGTAAGCCCATTCTTTTGGCTAGTCTTTTTTTAAATTTTAGTTTCATAGTTATACATTTTGTTCCTTCATAAATCAATGTTTAAAGGTCTGTGATAGTGTCTATTAAGATGTATGCGAGTACTTTGTTCATGGTCTATGTTTCAACTCATAATTTCTTCCAATCCTCGTTGCTTTGAGGTAGGAGTTTTGTTTTATCTTCGGACATGGTTCGTTTGACGGGTTCCACTTCTATCGGCTCTTCACCAGTGAGTTATTTGGTTTTATAATATTTGCCAGCTTCAGTGTCAGTATTTATTTTCTGTCCCTCGTCTTCCTGTGTGTTTTCGTCAGATGGGGATACTTGATCTTATACGCGAGTTATCTTTTGTTTGATTTCTGTTAATTCCATCTAAGAGAACCACCCTCCATTGAGTATCTGCCTTGCCTTATCTGCTATATCTGTTTCGTTGCGTGGTAGTCTATAACATTTTCCATAGATCTTTAATTTGTTTTCGGTATCCTTTTCAATGGGGTAGCTACTCCTTTAGAAGCATTCCATTACTAGTCTTTTGTTGTCTATTTCTTTCCATAGTTTTCTGGTTTCCTTTTTTTAGGCCTGCTTTTTTGTGTTTAATTCGTGTCCTTGTCATACCTGGAATTAGAGATGTTACTTACCTGTGTGTTTTCTGGGATCTTGTTTCTGAAATTAAAGGAGAACATATTCACAGGATGCAGACCTGGTCCCTCCATGTTAGCATCGAAGAGCACCTGCCCATTATGACACTCAGATAGTTCTCCTGAGTCCCACAGCGTGTATTTGTAGACATTTTTCATGGGTTGTATTTTTCCAACACCAGACCCAGGCTTAGTTTACCTGTTACAATGTCACAGGGATAGTGTTTAACTCATTTTCATGAAGAGTAAGATGAACTACCACATACACATGGTATTAAAATGTTAATTATATATATATATATATATATATATATATATATATATATATATATATATATATATATAATGTTTCCTAATCACTTAAGGCTAAGTTTTCTAGTACACGCGAAAAAAGTAATAAAAATATAAGATATCCATATTATGTGTGTCTGATAAATTGAATCCTTTATCAATACAAACTCCCCCTCCCATCAAGTGACTAATTAATCATTTTTTCTTGGTTAGAATTCCTAGAACCTTCTCTCTTTCACTCATATACAGTCAAGTTTAAGTGGTTTAACTTATTAGTTAAAATAAAAAGTATAAAATGTTAATAATATTTTAAAGAAAGCAGCATACCGTCATGATATCTCTTCGGTAAACAGGTTCGAATTTCCAATGCGTATCGGAACTTATTAAATGCAGAAAACTGTCTTCCCTCTCCCACCACGTGTCTAATTAATCTTTTTTTTATTATTTCTAGAACTTTCTTTCTTATACCCGATTGACAGTCACGTTTAAGTAGTTTAAATTATTTGTTAAAATAAAAAAATAAAATGTTAATAACATTTTTTTAAGAAAGCACCATACAGTCATGAAATCTATTAGATCATCATCATCATCATCATCATCATCATCATCATCATCATCATCATCATCATCTTATTATCCTTCTCCTCCTCATCCTTATTCTTCTTCTTCTTATTATTTTTCTTCTTCTTCTTCTTAATCATTTATTTTGCGCTACCGGATGGAAGAAGCTAAACGCCAGATGCATTTATCCGATTATCCATTTTTTTTTTATTTCAACGATTTTCCATTCGCTTCATTCTTACTACATCACGATAAGAATCAGCACTTAATTTGCAATATCTTGCACGGGCTTTCTTACTTCCTTTCATTTTTATTTATTTAGTTCATTTATGTATTCATTTTTTGTAACTCTTTCCACAACGTGACTTCGATTACCGGTCGTATTAAGACGGGGCTTAAAATGGCACTTGCGACATTTTGAGTGTCCAACCGGACGCAGGCCTTTCGGTGCATTGAAGGGTCACGTGGGACTGGACGGTGAGTTTGACGCGGTGAAAAACTTTTTTTATGTGGGCCAGGAAAGGTAGCATGTAGTCTCACACGAGTGGAATGGTAAGTGGATCTGGGAGTCGTTTATTATTGTAAGAACCGTCTTGTTGAACCAGTGCGAAGTGATGGAGACATTTCCGGTATAGGACGATATTGGATATTCAAATGGATATTAATTAGATGCGAAGAAATGAAGGCTTGCTTAGAGAATATGCTAAGGTTTCTCTGCAAGGTCGGTTATATTTATAGAAAGACGGGTAGACAGGAGGAAATTAGCTGGAATATGTTTTTTTTGTCTTTTTAGTAAACTATGATATAAACGTCTGCGTTTATGTGCAAGTGTTTCGGTAGCTTTTTTAATTATTTGGACGTGTATGTATCTTTGATTAACCACTTAAAAACTTAATTGTATAGTAGAAAGGAGCTTTTAATACGAATATTCTCTGAAGCAATCGATATCAAGGCATGGTTTAAGGCATAATGCTAATGATTATAAAGATTGGGGATTCGGAGAAACAAAGTAACATCCTTGAATATCGAATCATTCAGTTGGGGTTCGCATAGATATAGTGAACTGATGAAAGTGAGATTGGAAGGTATTACGAAACTATAAATGTATGCAATGAGCTACATACACCTTGCAAAAGTGGGGTGCAATACAATATTTAAAAAGTACAAATAGTTGAAAGTTATGTACATGATATCTGTATATTTAGATAAAATTATTATATTCATGAATATTTAATTGAACGTGACATGATTTGTTTTGTCGCTTAGTTTTTGATTTCCAAATTGTGAAAGAAATATTTTATACTAACTGTATGTAACGGACATTGCCCATGATAAGTTTTAGGTAAAACACAATTAATATATAGTCATATTTACAATGTTCTCTCATCGTACTCGAGAATATGTTTGCTAAACTCGCTAATCTATATGGAATTTCGAACGGAACCCTTTTTAATTTCACGATAGTAGATTGCTCTCATTCCGTCAGTTTAAGGAATTAGTAATTGTATTCCTAGTATCGCTCGCACGAATTGGACGTTAAACCCCAAGTAGACTGTCATTTGGAACTGACTATTACTTAGCATTTATATTCGTTATCTCACAGGTCCTATTTTTCTATATATTACTACTTATTACTATATATTAGTACATATTACTATATATAATTTGAATTATGCTCTAATCTTTAAATACTAGATTAGAATAATATATATATATATATATATATATATATATATATATATATATATATATATATATATATATATGAAGAAAGAGATATATAAAGAAAGGCATAATAAGAAAGAGAGATGGGAGAGGGAGAAAGACAGAGAGATAGAAAGAAAGTAAAAGAGTGATAGAGGGTGAGCGGGAGAGAGTAACTATGCATTCAGCAAAGTTATGTGTAAGTGAAAAACACAGCAACACACAATATATTAGTTTTATTAATACACCGGTTCTGTTACGTAGGTGGACGAAACTATCGTTATGTTTCACATTGTATTAATTTAGTATACATATTTGGTGATATCTTATATCCTATTTGAACATGTTAAATATATGAGAACATATTTCATATGAATATAGAGATCACAGTAAATTAAATATTGTATCAGACACGCCTTCTCAAATTGTTTACATTATATAGCCTGTAGCGCTTCGATTTTATTAGTAAATAAATACACGGTTAGTGTGTGATTTCAAAGGTTTAATTTCCAACCGCAAACGTTTGGTTAATGCAAAACGAGATTTAATGAGCAATATAGCCTATTTGTTCTTGTTAAACTATACTGGTTTAAACATGACAATGTTTGAATTATTAAGCTGTTGTTTCTGTAGTATTTGTTGTTATATTGATATCATAGGAGATACTTGATATACATTTACATCCAAGTTACAAAATTGAAATATACATGTTAATTTATTAAGTTATTTAGTAAGATCTGTTTGGAATGTTATTCTCTTAAATGTAATAGCAAGTTGAAATATCAACTGAATAGTATTTATATACCATCTGTATTTAGACACGTTTAAGATCAGCCAATAATTATTATAAATGCCATCATCAATAGCTATACTAAATGATTAAAAAACACTGTTTAATAGATTAAAACATAACACTACTAGGAGTATTTTATTTACATTTTGGCTTAATGATCTGTCTGAAAGTAACCGTAAAAACGATTAAATGTTAGCAGACAAACTCACGAGGAGTCCATTTCATAAGCTAAGGATCTTTATATATTTAAAATAATGGGAAAGAGTTTCATAGTTTGTAATATTCTTCGTGGCTACTTCTTCAACGTATATTAGAATGTTCTCTATAATGTTCGACTTGAGGCTGTGCATGAAACTCAACAGCTGACTCTGATCTGCTTTCATCTTTGAGGGAGGATTTTCCATTTCTAAATTCTGTAAACAATTTTCCCGATGTTGGTCGATTAATAAATCCTTCACAATTTGTTGACTGAATATTTTGAGTCACTTTAGTTATAGAATGTACAGTTTTAACAGCCATAATGCATTATGTGTCGAAAATACTTATGTTTTCTTTGAAGTTATTTTAACAGTAAAATATCAATTAATTTTCATTTAACATTACATATATATAGTGTGTAGTGTGATTAGCCCGTCGGCCTAGCAGTATAAAAGGGCAGCTGTAATATTTGGATTTGGAGTTTAACTAGTTCGTTTATACATATCGATGAGTGATAATACTAACACGAAAAATCAGCATGTCTATGTATATAAAACATATTTATTTATTTTAATTAATTCTCTAAACGCCCCGTAAGTCAAGCACCTTGGGAGAGATTAATTCTGAATCAAATCATATATTTAAAATAATGGGAAAGAGTTTCATAGTTTGTAATATTCTTCGTGGCTACTTCTTCAACGTATATTAGAATGTTCTCTATAATGTTCGACTTGAGGCTGTGCATGAAACTCAACAGCTGACTCTGATCTGCTTTCATCTTTGAGGGAGGATTTTCCATTTCTAAATTCTGTAAACAATTTTCCCGATGTTGGTCGATTAATAAATCCTTCACAATTTGTTGACTGAATATTTTGAGTCACTTTAGTTATAGAATGTACAGTTTTAACAGCCATAATGCATTATGTGTCGAAAATACTTATGTTTTCTTTGAAGTTATTTTAACAGTAAAATATCAATTAATTTTCATTTAACATTACATATATATAGTGTGTAGTGTGATTAGCCCGTCGGCCTAGCAGTATAAAAGGGCAGCTGTAATATTTGGATTTGGAGTTTAACTAGTTCGTTTATACATATCGATGAGTGATAATACTAACACGAAAAATCAGCATGTCTATGTATATAAAACATATTTATTTATTTTAATTAATTCTCTAAACGCCCCGTAAGTCAAGCACCTTGGGAGAGATTAATTCTGAATCAAATCAAGCCACGTAGTCTGTTTCATTCTTTAGGTAAATTGACCACTAACACTTTCTATGTTGTATTGTTTATGAATAAAAATACAAAACCTAGTTCTTTCGCATTTAAAGTCGAATTGTCACGATTGGGTTCGTAATATTCGGATTCGGGTTTTGAATCGTTCCACCGACGAAACACTTTCATAATACATACTGATGTGTGTTAATGGCAACACGAAACATATGTATGTATAAGTATAATACAAACTATGTATTCATTAAAAATAAATTATATATATATATATATATATATATACATATAGTAAACTGCAAAATATGGAGAAGGTTGTATTAATAACTAGCATGGCTTCCCGTCGTTTCTCGGGCTTAGGAAATAGCTTAAACACCTGTATTTCTCTCCAACTCTCAATATTACCCCTCGCTATATATATATATATATATATATATATATATATATATATATATATATATATATATATATATATATATATATATATATATTGCCCATTCTGTGCTCTCTTGTCTTCTCCATCTCTTTCCCATTCATATAGCTTCTTCCCCTATCACCGTTTTTATGCTATGCAGTGATTGCAAATAAAGGCTATTTAAGTTCATATTTTACACTAAAGTTCGATGGACGAATTTGCTTTAAATGTTGACTCATTGACTAATTCTGAACCTGGTGATCCCTCTTCTCTAAATTTAATTGAAATTATGTTAAAGAAAATACAGTTGTGAAATGCGTTCCAAACAATTTACTTTCGTTTACTGACACATCGTTCAGGTTGGAAATTAGCAGACGTTTCAATTTCAGATGAGAAACGACAAATTGCAAACTGATCTATATCATAAATCGAGCATGAACATATTTCTTTATTAAAAAGATGAATCTATTTGTGTGATAAATTTATATTTCATAATTTTTTTGTAAAGCAACGATATATAACACATAAGCGTATTTCATATTTAGAAATGCTACTAATAATGTTTAAGGTCTCAATTATGTATCACCCGTTAATCAGATACGCGGTTGATGACCCATATGGTCGTCTGATCATCGACACGCACTAACCATCCGTTATCTAGTGATACCTGTGTGTGTAAATATTTACATAAGTAAGATACTGCACTCTATAAAAATCATGCTGTGACGTAATACATTATTGGCACAAGGAGACGTATGAATCAACATCATTGGATATAAACATGCGTGCAGTATTTTCCATCGAGTGGCAACCGCTTAATAGGGTTGTTTTTATTACGACTAATAGCAACTCTCCTCCCATGTTTATATTCAGTTCACCAACTTGTATACGTTTGCCTACAGCACGGATAAAGAACTCCGTCGCTCGCATACACGCGTGTTGTCACAGGAACACAAGAACATACATATCTACACACTAAGGTTTGCTCAAGTAAACTCAACGGCAAACAGTACCGTGTATTGTGCGCATGTTCCATATGGCGTGGCAGTAATCACTAGTACTATGTAACTCAGTACTAGATACCATATTCGTTGTTGATTAGCGAATAACTGCAAACATTACCATGTTTTTATAACAATTAAAATACAGGTAGAACTTAAAACGGTCATACACATAATTTTCACACGTACATAAACTATGCATACAAATATACATACACATCTCCATGTTATAATTGAAAGATATAGACAATAGAAGGAGATATCTCGAGGTAGATAGACTTATATATAACTTGATATTTACAGTCTGACACATATGTATATACGGGCCACATATTCATATGCAGATAGGTGTGTGTGTGGGTGTGGGTGTATTCGCTCTACTATGTGCAAACACTATGATCTAAGGAAAATACGAATGCGAATGCGAGAGTATTCATGGTACATAAAGGGATCTTCTACTAACAATGATTATCATGATTACAATGCGATACTTTTTTCCTATGAACTAGAAAGCCGGACGAATAGGCTGTTCGACCATCACAGTTCGTGGCGTATGAATGTTCGGGGTTCCAGCATTTATGTCAATACGTTAGTATTATAAAGCCACATTGATGAGTTTGTAAAAAAAAACGAAACACTTGTGCTGGGGTGTTAATATTAATATAATACATGCATATACTTAATTATAGTATAAGCATTGATTGCGATTTTCCCGTATCACGTTTTTCAGTGGGGATTACATATGGTGATTCCTTCAAGCTGAGATGCGAAATTGTAATAATAGCAGTACTGGTTGTAGAAGTTGTAGTATTATTACTTACTAGTGTCATGGAAAATAGTGGGTATGGGCTTTCACAATTTTAATCCACTATAATCAAATTCATGTGGCGGTGTTGTCATGTAAGCATACGATAATAAGTCGCTTTCGACAAGCCGATTCAATATACAAACATAAGGCTCTTTATTTTCTCTATTCCAACGTTTTTTATTTATTTTCCAAGAACTATTTCACTATTTGCATCCCTTTTCCCTACTTTTACTCTCTCTCTATCTCTCTCTCTCTCTCTCTCTCTCTCTCTCTCTATCTATCTCTCTCTCTCTCTACTTTCTCTTTACTTTATCTCTATATTTATGCAATGCATTTATCTATTCTTCCTCTAACAAATAATATGTCCATTCTATTCCCATTTGACTCGATCTTTATCCGTTTGTGTAAATATATATGGCTGCATAAATAACAATTATTTTACAAATTATTAACAAATCTATTCATCATTGAACGTTATTAAAACTTTTACACTTATACAACTTGTCCGAATAATGATTACACTCGGAATATATATATATATATATATATATATATATATATATATATATATATATATATATATATATATATATATATATATATATATATATATATACAGATATTTATATATATATATATATATATATATATATATATATATATATATATATGATAATTTTATTTACACAGACATGTAAAAAATCTGCGACACTGGCATGTCGATGTTATCGATCAACAGTTACTATAAACTGATATCTCATCAGTCAGAGTTAGAATCCGATCTTAACCTCAGATCATATTTGGAGAGATGAAATGGAGGGATAAAGAATTTAAACTTATATTGTAATGTAACTTTGTGAAAATTATATATATATTATTTTATTATATAAAAGCGTATACATATTATTAGTATGATTGTAGATGCACACCTTCACTTAAATCCCCCCTGCAAGCAAAATAATAAATAAATTCTACAATTTTCGGCAGAATACCCTGAAAACTTAAAGGAGAGAAATCATTAATTATTTCACAACTTAGAATGAGGAATCAGATTTACATATAAATTTAACATAAAATGAGTTCTAATTACTGAGACATTCAAGCGTTTTAGAGAAGTTAACCAAACATTGTTATAAATTATACGCGTTTAGTTTTGTGGGGTGATGTATTATTTTTAATACAACTACGAATAGTTTTACGACGTTGCCGCTCAGAATTAGAGTTAAGTATACAATTATTAAATGAAAATCACTTAAAACTTAGACTGGTCCGGAAATGATGATCATGTTACGTCAAATTTATAAACGAAATTGATTTTCCACTCTATATACTTAAATTGGTTTCTCTCTTTCCGCCAAGTTTGTGAATGTATTCACATATTATCATCTAAAATAAATAGAATTAATTTAGGGGACCGGTTTGCTGAAGATGTTTATCATCAAGTTGGCCATTATTATAGTAGATGTAGTATTACAATTATTATCTGTATTTTGTGTGTGTTTTTACAGTAAAAATAAATATATCAATTGCATATCTGTTGTCTGGACAGTAGCAATAAACTGCTACATGTTTATGATTAGGGCAAAAACATAGCATTCATTGATAGAGGGAAGGTAGAGAATAGTAAACAATACATTCCTGATTAATTTTCTAAATAGTAAAATTATGTTATTACCCCGCCTTCTCATTTTGCATACCACTCTTTTTTATTGGCTTTGTTTTAAAAGAAAAATACATACTTTGTTGCCTCATTAGTTTCAATCTTTTCAAGGTTGCTAAAATATATGCGGACATTACACAGGCGGTTTACGGTCATTCAAAAAATAATAATAAGCTACCAACTCACAAATTAATTATTTCGAAATGTAAATAAAACCGGAATCAGTAATTATATCGGAATCAAGAATTTAAAACAGAATCGGTAATTATATCGGAATCTTAAAAATATTGGATATATATATATATATATATATCATTACATGTATACATACATATAACATAACAATGTGATATAATATATTGTGTATATACTTTCATTATTTTCTTCAGAAGTACTCAATACGAAAATCGTAATTAGTTGTAATATGAATATATATATATATATATATATATATATATATATATATATATATATATATATATATCGTAAATAAGCTCCAAAAGACGTTCATGTTTGATTACCGCTATAAACAATCAGGAGGAGTGTGTGGGGGGTATTTTTGTAGACAGTTATAGTGTCAATGCAGTACAAACGACACATAAATAGATTAATAAGAAAAGCGTATAGATATTTAAAATGATTTAACTTATGTATGTATCAGCTCACATGTCAACAATATAAACTAGAAATAAATGAAAGTTTGTGGAAAGAGTGACATTGTATGAGAAATTGACAGGAAAAAGAGAGTGCCTTGACAGACAAAAATAAAGAAGCGTTTGCAACCTAAATATGACACCCTTTCCTGCCATCAAATGTTGTTTGACATGAGCAACCGGCAAACAAGTATGTCCACGCTTGTGATCTACATGAACAAAACTCTTACGAAAGAACAGGGAGTGTCACGAGACCTTTTTGCACGTTCAGAGTAGCATCGGCGAACGTAAATACGTAGGAGCACTTTCATGTTGGGAAAGTATAATGTATTACATCGGGGAGAAGGCAAGTATTAGAAACGCGCCAATTCCTAATAGAGCCGCCATCTTTTTATTTTCGTTGAACTCTTTATTATTTCTTTTTCTCTGAATATACGTAATTTCACCTTTACTTTTTTGGCATTTGCGTCACTTCAGAAATGCTATTCTTTGTTTGCTTAGTAATATTGTTAAATGCGGTTTGTGTTCAGCATATTTCTTTTTGTCCTATGAGACTACGAGAATATTTTCTTATGCACTCTCTAACGTCCTCAATATGCGTGCTTTAGTACTGCCTACGCTTTCGCAATCTTGATCCAGTATGGAATCTACATTGTGTAGCATTTATGACAACATACAAAATGACTCTTCCCACCGTGTTTCTATCTTGTTTATGTAGAGAGTTGCATGGATATACAGCAGCTGTATAAAAGTGATATACACCGTCTTACAGATCATTTATCCTACTTCTGCCTAAACAACGAGTTGATAACAATAATTCAAACTTGCAACTCATAATAAAGGCACATTTTCATAATCAATATAAATGCACATTATCACACTAAAATGTATATGGTACACAGTGAGTTATGATAGAGATTATATGTTAGGAACATCAAATAATTAAATGGTGTACATTGTACTAAAGGATTTTTAAATTATCAACATTCGCTTCCATTTCAAGAAACTGTTTTGTTTACTCTAATTCAACTATCAATAACATCTCATTTAATTAAAAAGGTTAGCAGTTTTATATATGTGGTCGAGATTCTATGTATTTTATCGCATGTATTTTATATCATGGCTTCCCAGCAAGGTTGATCAGACACTTCTTCCCTTAAAAAAAAAAAGTTTTGGACATTAGATTTATTTTCTGGTTCAAGGTTTAGTTGGTTCGAACTATTTTTGTTATGAAATATGTACTTCTTTCCTGTGTTATTCGTCTGTCTCTATAAACATGTATTTGTTATTTTCGTTAAGAATGTATAAACATATATATATATATATATATATATATATATATATATATATATTAATACATATAGAGATACAGAGAGATACAGAGAGAGAGATTTGAAATTCAACTATTATTCTAAATATATATTTCAATAATTATAGGTAAGTGGTGGTCGAAGCAGGAAACGATCTCGTTTTCTTTTTGTAATGTTTCATAATTATTATTCAATATTTCAAACGCCCTCGGTATTACGCTGGGAATGACGAGTTTGGTGTAAAAAAATGAATGTGTAGTCGTCCATGTGCAGAGTATAAATATGCAAAATAAAGTGGGTGATTATATTATTATGGGGTAGAAGCGACAATGTCGACTAAGTGTTGTTTAAATTTGTATAGATGCTCTTATGTTAATAGTGTGTGTTTATTTAGTTATTTACGTATAATAGTTGTGTATAGATTATCTGCGAGACTGTTAGCGGCCACATCTGCTTGTAGTTTTAAATGTATATATATATATATATATATATATATATATATATATATATATATATATATATATATATATATTCATCAGCGCCTTTAGCACCGAGTCTTACAGAATTCCAACGAAAAAATAGCAAGCTCGTCGTAGAGGAATATATATTAACAGGAAGAGCCAGAGAGACAAATATTAGAAAAAGGAATAAGTTAAAAATATAAAATAAAAATAGAAATATAAAATGATAATAATAACAATAATAAAACATTATAAAAATTCTAAAAATTCTAAAACATATAAAAATGAAATTAACATAAAAATAAGAACAAAACTAAAATAAAATATAATATAAAATATAACAAATAATAAAATATAAAAAGGAAAAATAAAATAAAAGGATAAATAATAAAAATAAAATAATAAAAATAAAAAATGAAAAAATAAAATAAAAATAAAGTAAAATATAATAAAATAAAAATAGAATTAAATAAAAATAAAAGTTATTATAATACTAAAAAGTATAAAAGAATTTAAAAAAAATATAAAAAATATATAAAGAAAGTTAATAAAATTATAAATAAATAAATAAAAAAATAAAGAAATAATAGTAAACTAATAATATAGACTAAATGTAAAATAATAAAAAAATTAAGGTAAAATTTAAAAAATAAAGATGAAAACATAAATACCAAATAAGGAGATGATAATAAAAAATAGAAATAAAAACTGAAAATATAAGATAAATATAAAATAAATATTTTATATTAAAATAAAATAAAATAAATGAAATAAAAGTACGAATTAAAAACAACTTAGAAATATAAATTAAAATAAAATAGAAATATAAATAAGTTTAGAAAACAAAGGTTGAATATTATCAAGGCTTTTTTCTAAAGGTTTTTAAAGAACACATCCCGCAAGAAGATGAGTAGGGCTACAGGAGAGGAGGAACAGCACTTTGGAAGGTATGGACAACGGTAATTTTTAGGGGGAGAAAAACACCTTATAAAAAATTATCATAGGAGAAGGGTCAGGGGGACCAATAAATAAAGGATGTGATAGAATAGGAGTATAGTTGGGATTATACTAACAGCATTGCACAGACAAGTGCATTTGTACATGCGAGATATGAGGGAGGAGAAAAAGTTGCTTATTAATTCTACTGGTTTATAAGGAGAAGAGAACCCGCTTTACCGGAAATAAATATCATCTATTTTCCATTGTGGTCCTATACCAATTCGGCGTTCAAACCAATAAGTCAAACTGGAATGACATTAGATGTGGGAGGGTGAAGTATTTCAGGAAATATTATAAATAGAATCCGGCTGTTAGGACTTATTTTGAGGAAATTCGAAGCAAACAGAATCTGTGTTTTGATGATCGAATATAGTTCCTGGATGAATTGGTTGGAGGAAATGAATACATTGATGATGAATAAATTGATTTAAAGCCACATTCCATTGGGGAAAAGATGTGGTCATACCTGCGAGGCTTAAGTCCTTTTAACTTTATAATTTCTTTTACATACGTTTTATGAATACACTCCAGATGGTTAAGAGAGTCATAACGGCCATTTGTATTTATTCGCTCACGGTAGAGTTTCTCGTGGAAATCAGTCGCATGTTACTGCCATTGCTTAAGTGCTGGAATGAAAGTGCCTCACGTTTGAGATTTAATTTCTTTTATATAAAATGGCTGATCTCATATACGGTGTCAGATTAAAACCTTTTGTTTCATAGACTGGAGAAAACCATGGACCGAAGTGTTTTTGTTTTTTTTTAAGTTATAATATTAAAACGGTAAGAGGTACGTAAATGTTCATAATTACTTGAGCGATCAATATGAAAATTTGAAAAGAGCTGCTCGGCTCAATGTATGGATACAGTTCGATTTAGTTTGCCACAAATGGTGCACATTTCGGTGGGTGTCCTTCGTCGACATTCAAATATCTCCGCTTGTTGCAATTATAGAAATACGTATAAAACATCGAGAAACATATATTTTTTTAATTTTTTGAGAATGCAGAAATGTTATTAGAAACATAAAGTTAGTACGACCTCCTATTTAAACATAAATATTAATCATGAGCATGAAATTAACTGAGATTTATTAGACAATAATAAGCGACGATAGCTCCAGCAAGAAGTTATATGTGGCGTTGATTAACTGGTCCAACATATAGAAGCCATTCTCTAAACAGCAGATATCTGATTGTGTCAGTAAATTGTGTAATCCAACGGAATTACTCCGGTTGCTGGAGTTTTCTATCTGATTCTTGAAATCTGTTTTGGTTATTGTAATCGAATAGATCATTTTTTTTTCGACCATATGAATACCAACAATGTCCTTTTTTCAGACTAAGTCAGGCCACCATTTTTAATCTTATTTAATTACACTGTGAAATCAAAGTACACAGACAAATTGCATTTAGTTAAATGAAACCCATTTACAATTGATGGTAATCCCATAAAAAATCTCGATGAATCTTTGTTTATATGTTAGATAATTAGAACATTGGAAACAATGTTTACTGTTTACATGATATGGTATAACTCTGTGTGGATCAACATATACGTATATTTTCATATAATTTTGTATTTGAAAATATAAGAGAGAAAAAGACAGATACAAGAAAATAGGCGCAGATTAATTAATAACATACTAATCGAGTGATTTGATTATAAAATATTCGATCATTTGGCAAACTAATACCATATTATTAAACATTATTTAAATACACCTTGTAAAATGACGACGGAAAGTTTGCTATGCACGCATACTTGTCTACACGTTGCGACACACATATTCCAGGTAATACAACGCCTGATGTATCAATGGACACACTTCTGTTGATGTCGCATTGAAAGACAATAAAAGTTACATTACGATATGGAGATGTGAAGCAAATATGTTCGGCATTCCTTGAATTCTGAGAAAATTACAAGTAACATATGAATGTACATAATATTCGTTCAGTAAAACAATTCTAAAAATAAATGATCTTTAAGGAATTAAACATAGCAATGTAAAAATGTGTTAATTTAATGCACACAGTAAGATGTATCAATGATAGACATAGATCTACGTCTTCTCAAAGGTCTGAGAATATATATATATATATATATATATATATATATATATATATATATATATATATATATATATATATGATTATCATTTTAATAAAACACTATTTTCATATTGATTAAACTATATTTTCATGTTTAAACTAATTATCAGTATGTATTATATAACTGTAAGCCGGTGGAACGATTCGAACCTAATACCTGAATAAGTCAACCCATATCCTTCACCACTAGGCCGTCGTTATAATTAAATGTCTAATGCGGAAGATATAATCCTTATATTTTTAATTCAAAACATCGTAAGGGAAAAAACAAACTGTTCCTATTTACATAAAAGGATGGAACTCCCAACGTCACAAAATCAGAAACTCAATTTAATTTATCGCAAAGTGTTCAACTTAAACTGTGCTTAAAAGTGTAATGATTGAACGTATCATAACTGTACAATATATGCGGTTGTAAATGAAATGAGAATATGCGACTGTAGCGACGCTATGTATCAACACACTATATTCTAAGTTAGACTGATCGCACATATTCTACGTTATCGTAGCGTTATTATAACGTTGGTCTGTATACATTCATGTAAACGTACATAATCGTAATATAATATTAATAGTTATTTCTCTTTGTCAAACGTTGCATTTTATTGTATGAAAAATTTTTCTTTAAAACTGTGATTGTTACATCTCAAGCCTCAGAGCGACAATAATGTTGAACGGTAGTTCTGCTAAGCGTGTATACTATACTTAGTGTTGTGAGAAAGACATGAGTCACATTGATCTGAGGTATGAATATATTTTTTAAATTTTGAATATGGTATATGTCGGGAAAGTATTAAAACAAAAAAAAATGATTGGTGATTCTACTGCAACTTGCATTTATCGGGTGGCCAATATAACTGCTAATAGTTATAATTAATGAGAATTGAGATCTGCTAAGGGAATTTGCATTGATGAAATATAATAAGGCATTTTTTCAAATTACCTGAAAAAATTGATTTTACAATCCATAGTAGCGGATTAAATAAAAGAAATAACTTAGTATATCTATGTACACACCAAACACATTTGCAATTAATCTGAACTAGAACTGATAAGGCATGTCGTCCATATTGTTTATATAGCTATAACCTTAAGTATATAAAAACTATCAAGTCAACGCAGTAGATTGTTTTAAATCGAGAAAGGTTTATGCAGGTCTTCATTTTGTAGAAAATGCATATTTCTTATAAATATGCATTTTACGTATGAGAAAATGTATAGCAGAAATGTTTACTTGTATGTGTTGGCTCTTTAATGTAGTAGACAAAGAAATGCGTGTTTACGTATTCATTATTATACATTTATGAACATCAAAATGTTGTCTTTTACTTTATCTGACTAGGAATATTTTTCAATGGCTTACATATTTTTTATCAGCAAAAAATTAATTTGAAACTGTACGCCATTTATCATTGCAGCAAATAATTACAGTACTAAGAGTGAATACAGAGTCTGCGACATTTACGCAAGTGTTATTGCTACATAAGTAAATAATGGACTCTAATTATTAAATATGGGTAAATTAATACGGCATCTCTGAAAACATTTAATATTTATTACATCATTTGCTGCCACATTCATCCAACTACCTGTGTGAAACAAACATTTTCCTCATATCTTCTTAAGTGAGTCAACTATACAGTGCCGTTTTTTTCACAAATAACCGATTGTTTTGATAAGAGACACCCATTTTGCTACTAAGGAAATGACTATGTTCCTCATTAATGATCTTTGATACTTTTTTGAAACACAAAACCAACACTGTCTTTATAATTTTTTTTTTAAATAAAAGATAGACATCTTCCCATAAAACCCCTATTTTACTCAAAACACGTTGATGTAACATAGACAAACAAAACTGGCATACCTTATTAACTACGGGTATTTAATTACAAAATGCATTGTTTATGTTTCAATTCAACCACAATAATCATAGTAAAATGAAAACAAGAAAAGCGCATGTGAGAGAGAGAGAGAGGGGGGTGACAGGACACAACGAGAGATACATGTATACATCCATACATAACAGTTATTTCCGTAAACAACTTATACTTTAATAACTTCTTACTTTGGCCTTTATTATTGCCACTACTACTACTACTACTACTACTACTACTACTACTACTACTACTACTACTACTGCTATTACCAGTACTAGCGCAAAAATATGTTGATTGGGCAAATACTTTTCGAATTATTTCATTTAAATTATCTTTTTTCATTATATTGTGAGACTCAGATCCTTATAAAAATGGTGTTTTCCTGCTTTATTGTTAACTACCCAACGATTCACTTACTATATACTAAAAAATGTATGCATGCTAGTTTTTGCAAACTACTAATACTACTACTACTACTACTACTATGATAGAGAGATACATGCAGCAATATATAAACTAAATGAGCGAGCGAGTCAAATCAACAATTGCATATATATATTTATGTATATATATATATATATATATATATTTATATATATATATATATATATGTATATATATATATATATATATATATATATATATATTCCTAATAGAGCGACAAACAACAGCTGATGTGTTAAAAAATGATTAGCACTTACCTACTAACACTAATAATAGATGCCGATAGACATGCCGATTAATGATCTTTTAGCAATAACCTATTACTACTAAGAAAATGATGTGTTTCAATGCCGTGTTTTGATGAAAACAATAGCTTGATTTTAAAAGTTATATTTTTATACAGCCGGTATTTACAATACATCCACCATAACACATTTAAACATTTTTTTTTCAGAATAGTATTGAATTTATTTACATAAACAAATAAAAATACCCCGGATAATCTTGGTAAGGGTCAGCTAGGATAAAAGTATTAAGAATATGTAGTCGATAATCATATTTGTCATTCTTTATTTATGTTAACAGCTTGGTGTCAAATTATTTTTTCTGTGAGTGTATAATTGAATATTCTAGCTAAACATGTATATGTTATAATCAATGACACATCTCTACTGGTCTCTCAATAATAAATGGGGCTAAAGATGCTGCCTCGAAAGACACAATTGAAATAAATTAGATTTATAAGCTTAAAGCTTTTAGTACAATTAAGTACGTTTTGTGATTAATTTTTGAGTAGTCTGAAACGTGTAAATCTCGTATGGCTTTTCTCTCGATTTTACCAATATATACACAACATGCTCGCCTATATGTTTGCATTTCCTTGACATTTTTGCATTTACCTACAGTATTTTGTTGTCATATTTAAATTTGTCGGTTTTTATTTGGTTTTACAGTTCTTTTTTTCCTAGTAATGATCTTCCTACTATTTGTACATGTTCTTCCCCCCGCTCAATCATCTTCCTTTTTCTTTTGTCTTGTGTTTTATAAGTTGTTTGAAATTCTCGCCCTATTTTGCAACGGTTTCAGTTTGCTTACTTGTATTTGTATTCTTTTTTCTCTTCCTAATATCACCCTTTCCCCTTTCGTGAATTTGTGCATGTTCGTGTTAGGGTGAAATTCCTGACCCTAAAAGCGCCGTACAAATAAAATGATGCGACTGTCTGGTCCTGTCATCGCAGTTTTTATTGAATCTCAAAACCACATGTCACATCTCTATTTCATGTGTCCGGATAGTTGGAGCATCCCTACACACCGTGATAATTGTTGTCAGTCACAATAAATACAATAAAATAGCTACTGAACAGTGATGTTGTAGCATTACATTTTCTGCAAAAAAGCATATTTAAACAGGGCGTAGTGCTAAACATTCAATTCACCGCCGCGTGTTATAGATACCAACAAGTCGGAATACATCTCTTTATATAAATATATGTAATAATATTTCTCCTGTGGCCTTCATGTAAGAAGTCGTGATACTAATTGCAAACAAATTCGTTGAACACAATTTAGGTTAAGTTTTATTTCATTGATTTGAAAAGTAAAGAATTGTTCTATTAGAGAATGCGCTTGGAACAAAAAAAATCGAATGAAGAAAATAAACTCAAAGTGAGCGTTGTCAGTGGGTAGCGAAAAGCTCCCCGGAATTAAATAAATAAAATTCAAGTTAATTGTAATTACTAGATTAATATTACATAGTAAAGAAGTAATTGATTGTTTATATCTTCACCGTGTTGTACATAGGCGATTTTTAAGTATAATAAGAACAGTTATGTCTGATATTTTTTTTACTGTAGTTGATACTGATATATCGGTTATTTTGTTATATTATCTTCCTGACAGTATGTGGAAATTATATAGAGAGGTAATAATCGATGTTGGTGTATCCGTTTCTATCTGTTACTGATGTAAGTATATTCGCGTGCAACGTGTGTATATGTGTATACTATAGAAGTATATGAGATAATCAGTTGCATATGTTTACGTTCATGTGTAAAACTGCTCGATAAATTTAAGTTGTGAGTTTAATATAGCATGTAATCAACTTTATGTATATTAACATATTTACTAGTGATATATGAGTTAGCTTGTTTGCGTGCGTTTCATGATATGTGTGTATACATGTATATATTTGTCATGCATGCACAGACTTGTGTCTGCGTGACAGGTTTAATCATTTCCCCTTCATTTGACATTTTCATTTCAGTATGAATTATGGTAATTTGTTTACCTGTACAAACGGATATTAGAAACAATTGTATAAATAAAAGTGGTAGGTTATTATCGATGTAAGAGGCTTCCTTAGCAAAGCGAACATGTATTTCACTTAAATAACGAACAGGATTCAAATGTTTTTTGTAATACGATAAAAGCGTGTCTTTAGAGGTGTTGAAGGTAGCAATCAACTTTGCACAAATGCACCACGTGCTCCAAGTATGAGACAGAAAATCAGCAATATGTTTATAACAAATGTTCTTTTGTGCTATCATAGACAGATGTGTCGTCGACAGAAATGTCACCGAATAATCGCAGAACATGATTTCGAGATCATTGAGTAACACGATGAAGAGGCTAAGACCTAGATTGGATTATTAATGCACGTTTGCATTCGTTCTATGTGCTTCATCTATCCGCACATAAACAACTACGTTTATAGAACTATCGGGGAAAAACGTGGAGGTTTAGACGTGGTCTCTAGATACCCCATTGATAACAAGCTTGTGAAGCAAATTTGGTGCCAAACACTAGCTTACACGTATTAAACAGCCTTGCGCCATAACAACATTCACTAGATGATCTTCTCGAATGACGAAATTAGACGCACATGTATTAAACACTCTATACATTAACACTAAACTATTTCCCAAATATTCCGTAATATAATATATATACAATATGTATACAATCAGTGTTGCTTTTACTTCAGTTTTGCTTGCAACAAATCCTTCATCAGATGATAACTCTGGACTCACCTATGTTATTTAGGTCGAAACAGCATTGCAATTAAGCCAGATCGCTCACGCGATATCTCACTATACTACCGTACTTTGTTAAATTGTCGTCACCCTTTCTATTGGTATATCCACGATGATGCAGATAGATTCTTGTCTGGTATTTTGTTCATGTATTATTCCAGCACGCGAAGGTGTAGTTTGTAACAAACCCTTAGCACCCGACTTCGGCAGGAATACTATATTTTTCAGTCATTTATGACTAAATGTTCTTGCAGATCTTTATATCTTTCCAACTTGCGCTGGTATCTCCAGTCAAACTTATTCGCAAATTGAACCATTATCTCGTTATTTCGAATCACGCGACAAAATTACAATATCCGGACGCTGATCCGTTAATGTTATTTAAGTTAAAAATACGGCGTTCTAAATCAAATACCACGTGCCAGTGTGGTTTGTTTGTTATGCATATTTAATATAACCTAGGGAATTAAAATTAAATTGTGAACATACAGGAATACATGTTACATTTCTAGATTTAGATATACAAATTGAGGATGGTAGATTTATTTATAAAATGTTTGATAAAAGAAATACTTTTACCTTTAATATCGTTCGTATGCCGCATAAAAGTAGTACCTGTCCTATGTATATATTTTATGGGCGTATAATGTCCGAATTTCTAAGAATAGCCCGCGTTACTTTAAGGTTAATGGATTTTATACCTCCAGTCACTTCATTAGTAATAAAAATGCTTAAACAAGGTAGAGATAAAAATAAAATATTTAGACAATTAAATAAGGCAATAACACGCTATTCTGACGCTTTTAAATTATATGAAATAAATCAAAAGAAATTGATAAAAGAAATCCAAAACTCTACTATAAAAATGTATAACATATGTAAATAGTCCATGACGAAATAAATAAATAAATAAATGTATATATATATATATATAAATAAATGTTTTGAGGTACAAAATTTATAGATAACTTTAAAAAAAATACGCGGAAATCTCTCTAAGGCCCTTTCGACTATCATCTCGTCAGGAGAAAATCGATAGTTTTAATTAATAATAACGTCGAAAGAAAGAGCAAAATGGGGAAATTGAGTGTGCCAAAATTATCGTTAAGCGATTAAAATTCAATTTAATGATTTCGATTAAAAGTCGATTAAAAGGCACTACGTTAGGGGATAAAAAAAAAAGAAAAAAAAAAAAAAAAATTGGGAAGGAGTTCAAAGTTCCCCAAAGAGATTCAGCGATCTTACAAATTCCTTCTGCCGGCACAAGGAAGGTTTTCGAATGGCAATAGAGACAGATTCCAATATTTTTCAAATGGTTCTTGGAATCTGCTCGATGCAAGACCTCAAAACGGTCTATTTTATAGCCACTGGCACAGCTAGGGTTTTCAACCAAATGCTGGCCAATAGCAGAGTCCAAAGAATTAGAGGAGGGGTAACACAAGGACCCTACCCTTCCCTGACGTATTTTCGATGGAATGTGCTGGTTTATGCGAGTCTGCAAATGCAAGGAAGTGCGCCCTATATAGCCAGCATCACATTGGCATTTAAATTCGTATACAATATTACTATAATTTGTATAGGGCACACTATCCTTGCGGAAGGAAGGAAAAGCAGGTCTTGTAGCATAAACTAATCGTAGGAAACAGAGTAGAAGCAATTGCTAATGCTATCAACAATCTGTTTACCTAGTTTAATACTATTTCCCCCTATCCAAGGTAATTTTAAATAAATGGGGCATTTTACAGGCCCAAATATTTTAGGGGATTTAAAATCAGCAACCTTTTTATTAATACAATCATTGATAAGGTCCTCGGGATAACCATTATCAATGAATATATCCCTGATCCTATTAAGTTCACATTCTAATTTATTTGGAGAACAAATAACGAGAGCTCTATGTACCAAAGTATAAATTAAGCCTATCTTTCTAGACTTAGGCACAAAAGAAGACCAGTTTACATATAGGCCCGTAAAAGTAGGTTTCCTGTAGATGGAAGTGAGAAAGCCACCCCTTGAACGTTCAACAAGAACATCCAAGAAGGGAAGACAATTATCTTTTTCACTTTCCATCGTAAACTTTAGAGCCTCATGAATAGAGTTTAACTTATGAAAGAATGCCAATGCTCCACTCTGTGAAGAAAACATCGCAAAAGTGTCATCCACATATCTAACATAAGTAGTGGGCATCTTTACAGACCTAAATAAAACGGATTCGTAATATCCGACGAAGATATCAGCTAAAGTGGGGGCCAATGGACTACCCATTGAGACCCCATCAACCTGACTATACATAATATTATCGAAGCTGAACTCGACTGATTTGGTACAAAGAAGTATCAATTCTATGAAGGTCTCCCTAGGAAAACAAGGGGCAGTCAGGCAACCTTCATAGAGAGCGTCGGTACAAATAGTTATAGTCTCATCTAAAGGTACATTAGTAAAGAGACTAGAGACATCAAAAGAGCACATAAATGATGTCTCAGAATCCGGATCTAACCCACGTAGAACTTCAGTAAACCGATAGGAATCAGGGATGCAGTGTGTCGTGTATAGATCACGCACAGGTTGCAGGATTACTAGGAGCCACTGAGCCAAAGAATGTTGGGCGGACCCTATCATAGATAATATAGGTCTAAGTGGCACCCCCTCCTTGTGTATTTTTGGAAGACCATATAATCTAGGTCGCAATGACCCAGAGGGTCTGATCCTATCATAGACCTCTTTCGGAAAAACCTTCTTTTTAAATAAAGAAAGAAGACGCTTCTGCATCTTGATCTCGTTCTTACAAGTATTATCTGCTGACTCGACAGGACCAAGTCTACAGAATTTAGTAGTGTCGTTAAGAATAGATAACATTTTGTTAACGTAGTCACTACGATCCAATACCACAACTCCAGCACCTTTGTCTGGTTTACAAATGTAAATGTCCTCATTAGATTTTAACGCTTTTAATCGAAATCATTAAATTGAATTTTAATCGCTTAACGATAATTTTGGCACACTCAATTTCCCCATTTTGCTCTTTCTTTCGACGTTATTATTAATTAAAACTATCGATTTTCTCCTGACGAGATGATAGTCGAAAGGGCCTTAGAGAGATTTCCGCGTATTTTTTTTAAAGTTATATATATATATATATATATATATATATATATATATATATATATATATATATATGAAATATTTTTATAAATATATATTTTTAATTTTTAAACATTTGTAGACAAAGAAAATAACCAAAGGGAAAAAAGGGATGTTATTATGATGGAATCATCTAACTCTGTAAAACAGTAAATACTCACTTTGAAAGGAACAACACAGGTAAGGAGAAACAATATTTTAAAACTTTAGAAAAACAAATCTGGAGGCAAAACTAAATCAAATATTTGTAAACTTTTTAAATTAAAAAATAATTATTAAATAGGGAGGTGGTGTCTGATCAACACTGCTGGGATGCCATGATAAAGAAATACTGTTTTGTTTTTAAAATCCCGAAACAGTTTTCCTGGTAAACAACTGACGATCCTTTGTATAAAAAAACATATATTAAAATATATTTATATTAGAGTAAATTCTTGGAAGTTAACTAAAATAGTGATTGCAGTAGATTGATTGACTTACTAGACTAAAATCTTTCAACAAAATTTTTTTTTTCAGTTTTGAAGGTTAATAGAACTTCCGAGACTATATATCTATATCTATCTATCTATCTATCTATCTATATATATATATATATATATATATATATATATATATATATATATATATATATATATATATATATAATGGACATTTATAATCCATTAATCGTATATAATATTGAACGTACACGGGAAAATGCGTGTAAATTATCAGAGGGATCTCTGTCAATTTGATCGAAAAATATAAATTCGCTTGGGGTCAGATATATTTTTCATTTTTATATTTTTCACCTTTGAACTGTTCAATTATTTTATTTTACTGAACTGCACCTGGTTACGCGAACCGGGTAAATATAATTGGTTGGGGTTACTCGGTGCATTTTCATCTTTGTGCACCTGCTCACCTTTTCTTTTCAAACACTCGTTGCTGACCGAAATAAAAAAAACGATATTAAAAAAAAAACTATTGTAAATAGGAAATAAAATATAATGTTTATGTATACAACATGGCATATTTTTCCCAGCCTGCTGTTGTTGCTATGTATACACGTGGAAATTACACGTAGGCAAGATGGCGCAATTTGTTAGATTATAGTAGAATATGTCTACTATTGGGTGAACTATTCGGACTCTATATTAGCTAAGCAGGTTTGTAAAATGAAAATAAAGTTTCATGTTGTATACACACAACAAAGTGTAGTATCTGTTCCGATGGATACTGCACCCCATAGACTGGTATTGTCTTGGCCTGCGGGGCGTGATTTACGTCGGTCTATGGGTCTGTCCTGTGCAGTTCTAGGAGGTGCACCCTCACAGGTTTCGCCTCCCCTCTTTGAGGAGAAGTAAGTTAATTGCTTACTGCCTGAGGCGCCCCTACCGGGGAATGCCGACGGGGCTGCCCAGCCAATTTTTAATGGGCAGAATGCTCACCTCTCGGGCGCTGGCTTTTCACACCCCACTTTCCCGACCCGACCTTGGGTCACATCTTACTTGTGGGAGTAAGATAAAACTTACCTTGTGCCTAACTTCCGGAGAGGAGTAAATAAATACACACAACCCACGCACGCACATTTATATATATATATATATATATATATATATATATATATATATATGCATGTGTGTGTGTGTGTGAGTTTCATTATACTTTGGTCGAAACTCTCAGAAATCAAAGGCCCCTTCCTAGCGCTAATACTTGATATCTATATGAGATACATAGATATTCGAATATTCTATTAAATTATCTTTTATTTCTCAACTGCTTAGTTAGTAAAGAAGTTACTGATATTACTTATCTTCTCCCTATTTGACCAGTTAATTATATTATGGTATATATTTGTTGTGGTCTCTTCGTCTTATCAGATTTTAGGAAAAGAATTCATCTAGTCTTGTGGGGTGTCCATTTTAGTGATGTTTACATAAGCAACATCACTTGGGGAAGATGCACTTTTTTCTGGTATTAGCCAGTTATGGATAGCCATATCGAGGCGATCTTATTTGTGGTGTTAATACTATGTCATTTTGGACAACATTTACTTGTAGGGAGAAGACTTCTCATGCCAGGTTGTTCTGTAAAACCCGTTAACAGAGGGACCTTAGACACTGGAGGGCATGTGTGTGTATAATATGATCAGTATGAAAGTAATAATCCAGTATAATGAAGGATGACAAAGCCGAAAATTGTTTAACGTTTCGTTTTTACTTCAAGGCGTACACGTGATGACGGAGTTGTAAGAACACATAGAAGTCTATATTTGAAAATACGTGGTGTGTCTATGACGTAAAAATGATGTATTTTAATTTGTATTTTAACGTAACATATACGTTAAAATTCAAAATTTGTCATGCGTCTATGATGTCAAAAGTATGTTACTCTTTCCTTTTTTGAACGAAACATAGCCTATATAGTTCACAATATGTCGTTCATTATGAAATGAATTAATATGTTGTTGTGATCTTTGTGATATTAGTTGTTAACAGTAATATTTTTATTGTGATCGGATGGTGTAAACAATATATATTAGTTAATAAGTAAAATAGATAGGCTTGATAAATGTCTTATTGGGCGCAAATTATAAAAATACAATAAATAAAATGCACCCCAAACCCATAATGGAAGACTTACATCAAATCTGTTGTTAAAGTCGCTGAACAAATGGTTGGATTATTCTATTGCGCGAAAAAAATACTAGTTCCTAAAGCAATGCTCTACCTGTATAAATTACCGCTGCCACCTTACAGATAAACATATTGAACTCAAAATCAAATTGGGTGTATTCTCCTTCCATCTCTTTTGCCCCTGTCTCACAGAATAGACATTGCTAGTCTTCTTCCACTCACTGTGAATTGCCCGACTGAGCTCTGACCTCTGGTTCTCCCTGCAGAACATAAACAGCACGACCCGTCTTTTATAACTGACCCACGCAATGCTATCGAACTGCTTGCTAACAGTATATGATATCGTCATATACTACTTCAATGTAAAAAAAATACTTTGTAATTTCAGTAATTACATTCTTTCTATTCAAGTCATTGTATTCAGTCCTCATAGTGTATTGTTAATCATCAGGCTTACAATCATATTATCACTTATGCTCGAATGGTGTGGACTTTGTCAAACGATGATATATTAGTATCAGAAATAATAACTCTGAGCAAATGATGCTTTTCCGCATGGATAGTTTTTGGTTGATATTAAATAAATGTTTGATATTGACAGGCACATAACACTTCACCTCATTAATTAAACTTAATGGAAAAACCTCCGAGCCGATTTTAACAACAATATATTTTGTTTTTATTATTCAGGTTCATAATTCCACACGACAGGAGGAAAACAGAAAAAAAAGCCATCTTTTATTTGGTTAGAATTGTTAATTTTAAAAATCTCCGTTTTATATACATTCACCAGTTTTCTTTTCTATTACATAGGCAGTTTTTAAAAATTCTAATACTGTGATATTATCACTCTTCGCTCGATGCAAACAATAATCGATTGGCATCTTTTCCGTACACTTGTTATTGACACATGTACATCTCAAAATCGTCAGATAATCGTTTGCGTCGTCAGTCATAAAATGTATCTGTGGAAATACTCAACAATAATCATGTATTGATATGCCGAACATTCAGTATGTTAAACATACTATATTATTATCATTATTATTATTATTATTATTATTATTATTATTTTTATTATTTCTAGCGGGGCCCGTGTAAATTACGCGAAATGATGTTTTTAATATAAATTATCTTGTTCCTAACCTATACATGTTTGAATAAAATATTATAAGATTTGGACTTGTATATTTATTTTTAAAAAATTAACAATACATGAAACAATTTACAAAACTTCTTTATATACAATATTTCTAGTGAAGGTAATATTTCGACGACTAAACCTTACTTTGTAAATGTGTTCGATTAAATTAAATTTGGCTCCAATTGATAAATATTTATTAACTCCTCTCCAAGAGTTAGGCACAAGGCCAGTTTAATCTTACTCCCACATGTAAGATGTGACCCAAGGTCGGGTCGGGGAAGTGGGGTTTGAAAAGCCAGCGCCCGAGAGGTGAGTACTCTGGCCATTAACAATTGCCTATGCAGTCCCGTCGGAATTCCCCGGTAGGGGCGCCTCAGGCAGTAAGCAATAAACTTACTTCTCCCCAAAGAGGGGAGGCGAAGCCTGGGAGGGTGGACCTCCTAGAACTGCACAGGACAGACCCATAGACCGGCGTAAATCAAGCTTCGAAAGCCAAGACAATACCAGTCTATAGAGTGCAGTATCCATCGGAACAGATACTACACTTTGATATTAGCCAAAAGGCCAAGCCAATTAATGAGTAGCATACAAAGATTCGGAAAGTCGTTGCTTTTGATGTAAGCATGACAGACAAAAATCACACACACTATTGTATTAATATGTGTCTTCCTGGTTGTTCCCTCCTTACCTCTCTTCCCCTTCCCCCTCGAAATGTAGAAACTAATCTTAGAGGTTGGTTGGGATCGAACTATAAACCAGTCAGGCAGAAGTCAAAAATACTTCGTCGCTAACCGTTGCGCCAAAAGGAAATACTTGAAATGTTACGAAAATTAGGCGAGTTGAATGTTTTTCAAAATCTAGGTGCGGCACGCAGGCGCAGAGCTTTTGCCGGAAGCGTGACACACGAACACACCCGCTATTGTACTAATATATATATTATTATTATTATAATTATTATTATTATTATTATTATTATTATTATTATTATTATTATTATTATTATTATTATTATTATTATTATTATTAACACATGCACGACTACTGTGTTTCAGCAAAACGCCCGTTCTCTTCAGGAATAGCAGTAACGATAAATGACCAAACATCAACGCGACATTTAAAATATTTGTACACATGCTGTTAGAATTTGGAGTCATGCCAATGAGAACTAGCGATTTCATTAGTTACGAAATACCAAATATTTGCTAACTACTTTTATATGAACGTATGTAGGAAGATAAGTATGCTGGTATTAGTTCGACCGTAATATATGGCGACCTGGCTACTCAATTTGCATTGGTTATTACACCAAGATGTAGATGAGGTATCCATCCTTTCTTTCATTATTTCACTAAAACTTTATATTGACTTAATAATGCTGAGTCGAATTACTTACCATTTCTTGAGGCTTTTGTACGATAACAACTGCGAATTGAACTCACCATATTACGTACTCGGCCGAAATATTATTACCATGATACAACTGTTTTATTTAAGTAGACTATTTGTGTGTAAATTCAATAAATTACGACAACGATATTGTTATACTATTGTAGTCTTTTCGCCGAGATGGTTGGCATGAGGAACCATTTAGTAAGGAAGGTAAATAAACGATACAGATGCTAGAGCACTTTTGTGAATTTGTCTGTTAAACGAATCTTCCTTTCTTATTTTTTTATTCCCTAGAATTACCTAGATGTAACTAAATATTGATTACGTTAGTTGAGCACGGTTCTGAAGAAATCCCGAAACATTATATCATACGGAGTTTCTACCAGACCATATTGATACAGGTATTACATAACATTGTAACATTGTGTAGATAAACAGAAATATGTGCGTTTGTGAAAAAATATATATGTGTATGTATACATTGTATTAAGTGTGAAACTATTTCATTTGTTCCACCATTATATACCTTATTTGCTCCAACTTGTGTCTATCCGTCACACCTCTGCATTGTATTGCCTTCTAAGTATGACATTTCTATATACAAATAAACAATGCTTCAAGCAAACTCCATAAACGTCTGATTACGTCAGTGTTTTATAGAGCTGATCAAAACTATATATTATGCAATTCCATAAATAAAATATACATTTTGAAGATTAAATTGAACTCATGTTGTTATATATTGAACAAGTAGACTTATTAGTATCTAACATGTTTAGTTGAGAATACGAAGAAAATACATGATCCTCCGCTGATAATTTGATGAACACGAGATGATGATTGCCATACTGTGGGAATTAATACAGATGAATAGGACGTAACATAGCGCAACAAGAGAGTGTGCGAATAGACGAGTACGTTTGGGTGCACGTAGAGGGTAGACCGGTAAAACGACATTGGCTGACAAAATATGATTTAATAGTTGTTTTCGATATCTATCTTTCTTCATCCCCTTCCTTCTCTCTCGGTTTCCTTGTGTGTCAACTTAGATAAACGTATACTCCCTTCAACCAGTTTTACTTCACTTTGGTTCTTGAAAGTATAAGTGAGGAACTTTGATTCCAAGACGCCAAACCTTCAGTCTGAAGGACCATGCAGAAACGCGTAGAAGAGCATGCAGTTAGCAAAATATAGAATGAAGTTGTCAATTTACATGTTTCTCTTACGATTACGACAAATTTATTTCTTCATGTCCGACACAAGGCTGAAACGAATCATTGTTGATATTTAAGTCCTAGTTCAAAGAAAATGCACACTCGTTTAATTTCCTATTTGCATCAGTAATACTTGAACTTAAAGTAATAACTGTGTCCCCTTAAGGTGTCTGAGATCCCCCTTACGCCAAGTTCAGATTTAAGGAACTCTATTTATTGTTAAGTCTAACTTATATGTTATGTAAATATTATGAGGTATCGGTGAAGACAAATGCATTTAAGTCGTCAATTAGTTATCTCTTCGTGAGAAAACTTTGAATATTGATTGCAATATAATCAAGCAGAAATCTAAAATTTCAGGATGCTTCATTTTTTCGGTTTCGCCGTAGACATTTATCAGTATAGATTGTATCTAATCAAATCACTTACTCTGAAGGCAAGTCGCATAATTTTAAACGGGCGCCATGAGAGCTATTTAATTAAATATCCTAGGCACGTCTCTTTGCCTGAAGAACATATCGATAATTTGCATTTATTCGACTGTGTTTAAATACACTTGCATCAAATTAGTAAGAATATTATTCATTCGAAGGGTTCATAGCATTTTGACACTCTTCGGTTATTAAATGACTGGCCAACTTGTATCGCCAAATACATTTAGACGATGGAAAACACACTAAAATGACGGACACTATAAAGTATAACGTCCATCCTACAAGGGTTATGAGCTAATAAACGGCTTCGTTTTTAAGAGGTACTATATATATATATATATATATATATATATATATATATATATATATACAAATATATATATATATACAAATATATATATATATATACAAATATATATATATATATATAAATATATACAAATATATATATATACAAATATATATATATATACATATATAAAGTGCTACATATATATATGTATATATAAACACATATATATACATACATATACATATATATATATATATATATATTTATATAAATACATATGTATATATATGTATATATATATATATGTAAATACATATGTATATATATATATATCTATATCTATCTATATATATATATATATATATATATATATATATATATATATATATATATATATATATATATACATATACATGTACAGTAAGCTATGACACTATATTGATGGCAATAAAGCTACACAGAGGCTCCTGCGTTTCATCCCCCGGGAGAATTTTCAGGCTAAAATGCATTTTAGCCTGCAGATTCCCCCGGGGAGTAAACGCGGGACCCTCTGTGTAGCTTAATTGCCATAAATATATTTTCATAGTTTACTACCTAGCTCTACTTACGTATCGAGCACTATTAAAGTAAATACTGAAAATTGATACATAAATAATTATATCTCCTTATAAAATGTCATGTGGATACATGAAATACTAATATATATGTATATATATATATATATATATATATATATATATATATATATATATATATATATATATATATATATATATATATATATATATATATATGGGAAGAGAAGGATGAAGGTAATCCGACGTGATGGGAAAATGAAAAAAGAAAACCAAAAAATGGATGCTTTTTATGTGTACATCAACGTTTCGTCTTTATTTATAAGACTTCATCAGGATGATAATATAGAGAAAAAATGTCATGCAAGTACAGATACATGTAGGGTAGACATATTGGGAGGGAAAATAAAATGAAATAATGGCCACTACTGGGTGGACATCTGTACTTGTTGGAGAATAAAATGAATGTTGAAGAAAATGAGTGGGGAAAAAATGGAAGGATGGGGTGAGCAAGGACTACTGGTTCTGGTGGTAAGAGAAAGAGGTGGGGGATGAGCAAAACGCTCTCTAAGACCATAACTGTCGCCCATCCACCAAAATCAAAGGCCCCCCTCCCTCTCTACCTATCCTCCTTTCCCTGCATACACCCCCCATACACAAACATTCCAACTTACTTTTCCCCTTCAATCTTGACCGCAGCCATCTGGTCAAACACCTCCCCCCCTCTTCCTCCACTCCCTCTCTGCCATCCACTTTACCCCTGCTCAGCCCCCACCTCTTTCGCTTACCACCAGAACCAGTAGTCCTTGCTCACCCCATCCTTCCATTTTTCCCCCACTCATTTTCTTCAGCATTAATTTTATTCTCCAACAAGTACGGACGTCCACCCAGTAGTGGCCATTATTTCATTTTATTTTCCCTCCCAATATGTCTACCCTACATGTATCTGTACTTGCATGCCATTTTTCCCCTATATTATCATCCTGATGAAGTCTTATTAATAAAGACGAAACGTTGAGGTACACATAAAAAACATCCATTTTTTGGTTTTCCTTTTTCATTTTCCCATATATATATATATATAAATATTACCCATCGTTAAAACTTTAAAGTCAATCTTCAGTGGATTACTTGAAAATTTTAAAGATCATATATATATATATATATATATATATATATATATATATATATATATATGTATATATGTATATATATATATATATATATATATATATATATATATATATATATATATATATACATATATATATATTTATATATACGTAAATATGATCTATATTTAATACTTTCCAGTCATCCACTGAAAACTGGTTGCTGTGTTTATAATACGATGTATTATTTCTGCTTTATATAGTCTTTATTGATACATACTATTGCAATTGTATTTATTATGCTTTGTATTATATTATTTTATAGGGAGCAGTTTACACTTCTTCTTTTCTCTCAGAATTATTATTATTAATTTTATTATCATCACTATCAGTATAATTTCATAATTTTGCCATATTAAGACGTATGTTACGTACTTGCCATATAGAATACACTCTATTACCGAACACTGCTACACTTACTACTTAAATAACAAGACAATATATAATGTTATAATAATTATATGATATATGTATCTATATATATATATATATATATATATATATATATATATATATATATATATATATGTAAATGAAACAGTAATATATATATACACACACATACACACACAAACACACACAAAAACGCACACACACACACACACATATATATATATATATATATATATATATATATATATATATATTGAAAGAGATACATAGACATACAGAGCGTGAAGCAGGGAGTGCGAGTTACTAGAGATATAGAGACATACTGCTATGGAACAATGAGATTATTTATCATTTAAAGTTATAAGATTTATTCTTTGTACTTCAGTCATCTTCTAGCTTAAATAGCTGAGCTATTCAATGAGAATCATATAAGAATCCTGAACGAATAGAGACATGAATAGAGTCTAAGACGGATAGGTATGTAAGTGGCTGACGTGTCCGACTAAAAAGCAAAATAATCCGATTCCATGCAAAGTTAGAATTATTTATTCGACGAACAACTGAATCAGATGATTAATTTCTCCTGCCGGTTCCCATCAATTGAAAGAAAGAAGAAACAAAACGCTGAAAACAAACGCGTTAATTAGGATCGGCAGACACAGCCGATGTGGAGACGGATATTTATGATCGATGATGCATCAAGCACTTTCAAAAGTTAAGTCTTGTGTCTTATTTCATATGCTAAAGTGTGATAACTTTTTTTTATTCATGGGTGTAACCGCTGTCTTACAATGAGATCCAAGTTTCATCTTCAGTCTTCGGATTTTGAATCGCTGAAACCGTATAAATAAAGAAAACTAGAACCATTAGCAAAAAGACGGCAATGTCATAGTAAATATTATTTTTATTCTATTACTTTTATTATTATTACAAGTAGAACACGTAGTCGTAGATGATACTGTGGCACAATGCGTGACATTTTGGGGAGCTAAGTTCTCCCCTTTATATTCGTAATTTTTGTGCCAGACTTATTTCAAAAACAGTAATTGTATGCGTTTTGAAATCACTGAGTGCACCTGTGCCTCAGTCGTATAGTGAAAGACGGAAGGTCGGCGTCAAACTAATTCAATGACAGGTGCATGTGATGAATTCAGAGAGAGTTTTCAAACACAAAACAAAACAATTGACAAGGGTGGGCAAAAATAAGGGTCCTATTTTTAAAAATTCATAACTTTTTTATTTATTGATTTTTTTTTTTTAGAATAAGTAAAGGACCCCTTCCGAAGCAAGCATGAGCCGTATTAGCCCTAAGGAACGTACCCTCATTTAGAAAACATTATTTTTGGTTAAAAAACTCAAAACAGTGTAAAAAACAATACTTTAGTTTTTGTAAGTTTTAAGAAGTGTTTTTCGGCTAAAATTTGTTTTGTTCATTTCAAAAAATCTCGGAAGGGTCAGTCTACACACACATAAAGTTTGGTGAGTTTAACTTTTATTTTGTGGAAGTTATTCAAATTCAAGTTATTCAAATTTAAAGATAGGACCCTTATTTTGGCCCACCCTGTATATATATATTCCCGAAACATTTTTTCATGGTAAACAACTGCTGATCTCTTAAAATAATGTTAGAAACAAACTAACATAATAACTGTAAAAAATAAATTGACTATATATGTATATATATATATATATATATATATATATATATATATATATATATATATATATGTGTGTGTGGGGGGTGTATATTAAGTAAATAAGTTTAAATATGTTGGTAACATGAATGCAAAACTATTTTTATTTTAAAAGTGTTTAATACAAATTAGAGTTATTATTAAGTAAAATTAGATAAACATTAGAAATAGTATACGCGTGTAAAACGATCGAAACATTGGTTGATCCGCGTAGACTTTTTCTATTACTAGAATATAACTTATAGTTTTGGCCCTGCAAAAGGACAGGAATAAAAACAGGAAGTCAGGGTTAAGTTAAAACAAGTATATTGGAGAAAATATAATACAATAGAGAAATAAGAGTGATGATACGTAAGCTTTGCCTGCCAGTATAGACTGGGATTAATTCAGGTATTTAGTTCTTTTCCACGGCAGGATCATATGGGACAAAGTCGGAAGGTTGGTGAGATAAAGCCAGCGCTCTTAAACGAGGACACGTTTGGCCTATAACAAGTGCCTGGGTTGTCCCGTCAGCATTTCCCGGCCAGGGCGCTTCAGGCAGTACGCAATAAAATTACTCCACACCAAAGAGGGGAGGACATGCCCGGGAGGGTGGATCTTCTAGAACTGCAGAAAACTCAACCCCTGGGCCCAACAGATTAAATGCCACCGAAATGGTTCAGTCCCTGCCGGACCGACTGTCAAGAACGCATCCTTGACAGGTGTTACCAGTCCAAAGACTGGGAGTTGCTCAACACTGAGGTTCATGTGTTCACAGTATTTATGGTGAATGGAAGGTTCCAAAGTTCGTTACCTCCTCAGGAGTCATCAGACCGTGTCCTTGTTTGGATCTACGCTATTCTGAGGTTGCATGAGATAACTGTATATCGAAAGTGTTGTATCTGGTAACCATAAGTTATTTCTGGGACGTGGTGTCATTGTCTTGATATAGCCGTTTTCTAATTTTGTTTAAGTGTCTCTTATCATAGAAGTGAGGGCTTCTATCAAATTCAGATATGCTATCCTCCAGATTTTAATCTTAGACGTCTTATTTTGAAACACGTGTTTTAACTTGGAAAGATGTGTTTTTCTTTTGCCTCGACATTCATCTTCTATAGTCTTTAGCTTTTCTAACACATATTTTAGTTGGAACTTCAGCGATTCTAGTTCTTAAACGATTAAGTCATCCCTTTAACTTTCAATTTGTTATCTAAAGAATGTGACTTAAATTCTTTTACTTTAGTATTAACTATTTTCAGCATGAATTTTGTGTCTTTATGGTTTTTTAATTTCTGTTGACAATTTAGATTGTGTTCATACGCTTTATGATGGTTTAAAGTACATGTATTTTACGTTTTATCTGACTCAATCATCAGGGGTTTTTTTTCTGGCTGAAAATGTTGGTTGGTAACCCCCAGAAATGGTAAATCTGTAATAATATGTGTAAAATAAGTTATTTGTGCTTTTTAGTATGAGATTTTAAAAACTTTTTTCCTCGTTCTGTTTTAAGTAATGTCGGTAAGTATGTTATCCTCGAATTTGGTTCATTCACCAGTCACTGTTGAGGCGATTTTGATTGTTCGTAGCATAATAAGTTTTCACAACCTTCTCTATGTTTTAAATGTTGATAATTTAAACGTCTGAACCAGACTCCCATTGTAATTTTGCGTGTTAATTGATGATCTCTACTTTAAACTATTTTCTCATAATTCTGCCGCCATGTTTGTTCCTTTTAAGTGGATTTAACCTGGGTTGTATTTTTTTTATTTGTATAGCAATGTGAACTCTTAACTCACACTTTTTTACAAGTTAAACAGGTTTGAAAACGAAATAATAATGATGGGGGTGACACCGTAAACACGGGGCTTTGCGGTAGTTTATCCTATTTTTTCTATAGCTGGTTTGTTAGTGTAGAGGCGTGAACATATATTTCTTTTTTATTTGTTTTTGCAGGAACGTTAATTTGATTTTTTATGTAGTGTTCTAATGTGTGCAATGTTAGACTTCGAATCCTGTTCAACACTTATAACTATATTGTCAGTCTTCAGTTAATTAATGCAGTATTACGTTAGGTTCCATTTTTAATTTATATAGAACCCTCCGGCTGAGCTCAGTATCTTTCACTGAAACTAATCCTTGTACGAAAATGAAGCATTTAAAAATGTCACTACTAAGTTCAGCAAATATAAATCGTCATAGTGTTTATTAACGATTGATGCGAACGTTTAATAACGGTTGTCTGTTTTGACAAGTTTCAAATACGTCCAGCGTGTGAGAAACAAATGAAGAATTGACACTAAATAATGAGGTTAAAAGATTAAGAGCTTCAGTAAAAGGCAAGTCGCTTTTTTTCGGGGTAAAATGAAATCCACGAATGTAGTAAGGTTGGTGTTGTCAAATTTTGGGAGCAGTAGACGAACTTCTTTAGAGTCTCTCCAATTTTCACAATCCTGTTTGTCTATATATTTATATCTTCTAAAATACGAATAAACGGTTTATCATCGTCTAGGTAATAAGTGAAATTGTCAATTGCACTCAAAACGGCATTCTGCGAGATAGTATTATCGTTTTCATAACTTTGATCTCTAACAGATACTGTTTGCATTAATGCTACACTTTTTTAGTTTTGTTCTTGTAAGCTTCTCGTCGGCTTCTTTTTTCTAGAGGCTTTTCATTTCTGTTTCCGAAAAAGCTTTTGAAATGTTTCGTCAGTTATCTGCAGCTTTTCGTCGAACCTTTTTTTGTTCTACTACAGCTTTTTGTAGCATTTCGTCTGTATGTTTGTTTTAGTTGCATTTGACACTTCACTAGTTCTGGTATTTTATCTTTACCATCTTTCATATTAAAACCGTGCCCTTTTGAGATACAGCTTTTTAGAAGTTTTACTTTTAATATTACGGTTCTAAGCGTAATCGTAAAAGTAAAAATAAGTACACACATTTTTTTTCTTGACCAATTAAATCAACACTTTTTTGAGTTTGCTCATCATGTAACCATAGAATTTGCGGTCGACACTTTAGTCAACAAAGAAAAAATATAACAAACGCTTGTAATTATTTTCCTTTCCACAGTAGAACTTTTCCTTTTTTGGAGAGGCAAGAAACAATTCATGTATTCCCTTTCTGTCAAAATTTAACGATATTGTTTGGTAAAAAGGAAACAACTGCTCTTGATGAGAGAAACATAAGTTAGTCATTTACATGTATTTCTGCCACCGATAAAGTTAGTTTTTAGAACTAGGACGGTGTCGTGTGAATGAGTCGTTGATTTCTCTACGTTCGCCTTTTTAAGGCTCCTCAAATAAACCCTTGATATATATACTGACGCACGTTGTGGCGTTCATTTTTACTCCGCTCATCCTTTTAATGAAAGATGTCTACGAATCCACAGACCAGCTGCAGCCCGAATTGCTTTCGATACGTTCGACGAATTTTTCTCCAGCTGTATATCATGACCAACCCAGACGTCGAATAGCTGGCAAGGAACATCAGTCCAGCTAAAGGGCTTCTGCAGGGATACAACCTTCCAGGAACCAATGCGCAAGCCTACAGATTTATCGCAGTTAATGTTGGCCTTTGTTACTGTTTCATACATTCTGATTTCCCCTGAGACGAAATTCACCTACATTGACGTTTTTTTTTTTGTTTTTTTTTGTAAAACTTAATTATGTTCTACAAAACCAAAAACAAAAACAACAGCCCCTCTCCCTTTCTCCCTCTCCTTTTTTATTTTATTTTTAGAACTTGAAGCATAAATCTTTTACTATAATGACCAGATTCGGCATTAAATAATCCAAAAAGTGTTGATATGCCGTAAAACAAAACTACCAAACCAAAAACGATGATTAAACATTTGAAGATATAAAGAACTTGAAGCATAAAAAACTTTTACTATAATGACCAGATTCGGCATTAAATAACCCAAAAAGGGTTGATATGCCGTAAAACAAAACTACCAAACCAAACTACCATTCTGATTTCTCTGTTGACGACACTAATCTCAGTATTGCTCATTATAAGCACAGTTAAGCTGTCAGCAAAGGTGGAGTACTTAAAAGTGGTGTAAGCACCTGCCAAAGTAATCCCTCGCAGGACCGGATTAACACTTAGCCTATGAAGGAAGGGCTCCAACACAAGCACATAATGCATCGGTGAAATCGGACATCCTTGACGAGGAGAACTGGATACTCTGAAAGGCTCAGACGTCAGACCATTCACTTCAACAAGCACGCCACGGCTCGCATACAAGAGGCGAATCCAAAAGCGAAATTGCGGGCCAAAACCGGCCGCAGACAAATCAGCCTCTAAATACAGATGCTCTATCCTATCGAATGCGTTGGACTGATCTAAATTGATCAGCGCGGCTTCTGTATCGACTTTATCTAAAATCAAGCGTTTTGAGTGCAAATTAGTTTGAATGGCTCGACCTTTTACAGCACAAGTCTGTTCAAGGCTAATTAGACCAGCCAAAACAAGCTGAAGTCAATTGGCTAAGATTTGACCAAAATCTTTAACCTAGCATTTAGCATCGTAAAGGGCCGAAAATTATCTATTTGCCTAAGCGTAACAATTATACTACACCCATAGTCTAGTACTGGGGAATGGTCCCGTTCATAAATCACGAGTTAAATAAAACTGTCAGCAAGGGAATAAATAGTTCGACAACCTCAAATACACCTTGTAGGGTAAAACATCAATCCAGGAGTCTTGCAAAGGCCAACCCGCTTAAAGCTTCCTGAATGTCTTCTGTTATGTTACCTTTGAACTCAAGAGTAAAGTAAGCTAAATAGAGGTCGGATTGTGCTAAAGAAAAACCGGGTTCTCTGGTAAAAATATCCTGGAAATGAGAACAAAACGCCTTCAGAATACGTTCATTTTTAGTCACGAAACGTCCATCCGGTAATGAGAGACGTGCGATATGTCGATCAGATGCGTGTCGACGCATTTCTGCACGCAGTCGACCGGCCATATCTGTTGCTTCTTCATGTGTTTTTTTTTAACCTAGCTCTAATTACTAAAGCTTAGTTTGTTGGAGTAGCCAAGGAAGCCAGCTTCGCCTTAATTATAGTAAATTTAGCACTACCCCCCGCAACAACCGCCCTATCTAATCTAGACTCTAGTGACACTTTTGCTGCCCTAGTTATAGATTGAGTCGTCGGCTAAAATCGACAGTAAAGAACCTTATTACTTCCTTAAAGTTAATCCACTAATTATTCCACAGTACAGCCCCGCCAATTATCGCTGTAAGGTAAGTAATACCCGTTTCTGGCAGCCCTTCACATCGAACAACGAAGTATAAGGCTCCCAGTACCCAGCTAATGAAAGCCTAGGTCTATCTAAGTTTACACAGACTCGAACAAGTCTCTGGTCCGAGTAAACTATGTTATTAAAACTTGGACATTCTAATAATTATACGTCCACTCTCCTAATTAAGAACCGGTCAATATAACTCGCTAGTTGTATTGGACCGGAGCCATGTCTACTTGTCCAAGTCCATACTCTATCACGGGGCTTTTCATTCGGGAATTTCTCGATTAGATCAAACTTATGGAGAAAGTCCAGAAATGCCTTAGTATCCCGATCTTGGTTAGTTCCTCTAGCCTGATTACGATCTATATCGGGATCCAGGACCGTGTTCCAGTCTCCCGCTAAATGACCGTCTGATTTGTATTCATGAACTGCTCAATCCGTTAGCATTGTTATTGGGCACATACGCCTTAATGAGTCGAAATGACTTATCTTTTATGGTAATATCCAAAACGCACAGCTTTTCCCCCGGATCCATGGAACAAGTGTGACACGACGCATCTGAAGAATTACTTACTAGCCAGGCAACACCCCTTGAGTGATAATCAAAGCACGCCGAATAGACGTGAACACCTCTAACCAGCGCACTCAAGTGGTCACCTGGAATTGAGTGAGTTTCCTGAAGCACTCGGTTGTACGGGTTCACCCGCACTAAATCGCGCAAGCCAAACCAAACGATATATCATACATACGTTCAATCATAATAACCATATATGTGAAATGATCAGTACAAACGCTTCCGATATCCGATTCATTCAGGTATTTAATATCATCCTACACCAGCAACATGTGACTCAAGGTCGCAAAGTCGGGGACAAGTCAAGCCAGCGATCGCAAAGAAGGAGCACTCTGGCCTAGAAAATTTCCTGAGCAGCCCCGTCGGAATTCAGGCAGTAAGTGATGAACATACTTCACCCCAAATAGAGGGAAGCAATGCCTGGGAGTCTGCACCTCCTAGGACAGCACGACAGATAAAAAGTCACCGAAATGGCCAAGTTTCTGCCAGACTGATTGTCGAAAACGAATCCGTGACTGGTATTACCCCATCCAGACCTCCTAAATCAACTGAAGTTAAAAAGCGAATAAACGGACTTGGGTTGAATCGGTATTCAATTCTTTTCCAATGCAGGAATATGTGACACAAGGTCGGAAAGTCGGGGAAGAGTCAAGCCAGCGCCCCTAAATAAGGAGCACTCTGGCCTAGCAAAAATAACCTGGACAACCCCGTCGGCATTCCCGGTCAGAGCGTCTCAGGCAGTAAGCGATGAACTTACTCCTCACCAAAGAGAGGACGCAATGCTTGGGAGGGTGTACCTCCTAGGACAACCAAGGACAGTATACCTCATCCCGGCATATAAAAGGCCACCGAAATGACCCTGTTCCTGCCGGACTGATTGTTGAGAACGGATACTCGACTGGCATTTCTCCATCCCGACGTCCTCCGAAGTTAATGAGAGACTGAACTGGCTGGGGCTGAGTCGGTATTTAATTCCTTCCAACTGTAGGAATATGTGACACAACTTCGGAAAGTAGGGTTAGAGTCAAGCCAGCGCCCCTAATAAAAAGAGCACTCTGTCCTAGCATTAATAGCCTGAGTAACCCCGTTAGTGCGCTTCAGGCAATAAGCAATAAAACTTACTCCACCCCAAAGAGGGGAGGCAAGGCCTTGGAGCGTGCACCTCCTAGAACAACACAAGAATGTATAGTTCAGCCCGGCAGATAAAAGAACACCGAAATTACCCTGTTCCTGCCGTACTGATTGTCGAGAACGAATCCTCGACTGGTATTATGCCACCCAGACGTCCTCACTCAACCGAAGTTAAATGGAGACTGAACAGATTCTCTCGGCATTCCTGGTAAATTGAAGAGTCCATAGTCCGTTTTAGATAAGGTACCACACCACTTCAGCAACACCTCTCCTGAGTCCGTACTATATATATATATATATATATATATATATATATATATATATATATATATATGTATTTATATGTAATTATTTTATTGGTGATTGTAGCGTTCGTTGTTATTTTGCTTACTATTATTTCGATTGTCTCATTTTCCTAAGTGATTAAGATGCAGAAAATTGCATTATTAGTCGCCCTTAACTTCAAAGGTCGTATTTTTACCGTTAATATATATTTTTATTTATTTTATACGTACATAAAAGTAATGCATGGACACGTGTTTCTGGCTCACATCCGTCATCAGCATGGTTAACTTAGACGGAGATCGAACCTTCGATATTGATGTCTATAGTCCAGCGTTCTATATATATATATATATATATATATATATATATATATATATATATATATATATATATTCATTCATTGTTGAATATAAGACAACCCATCTTTAGATATCCTTTGGTAGATCCTTTCAATAGTCCGAATAAAAATCTTAGTTTCGGAGGGGAATTGGCTGATGAAGTTGCCATAGTTTGGATTTATCTCCTAAGTAAGGTCGAACCAATCTGCGCTCATCTTCGGGGGAATGCAGGCAATCAGGTATATTAACTAAGATCCTTATTCAATCTATTAAAATAATCTATGAAAGGATATATATATACGTGAGGTGTCTCTTATATTCAACAATAATTGCCTGCTAGAGAAGATGCTGCCTAGATATACATACAAACACACAAACACACACCTCCATATATATATATATATATATATATATATATATATATATATATATAGTGAATGCTTTTATTCAAACATGTACAAGGTCTGCTACACTGGCATGTCGATGTTATCGATCTACAGCTCTCAAGAGCTGAGGTCTCATCAGGCAGAAAATCGTTTTTTGATTCAACTGGTTGCTGAATTCCAGGGAGAATGAAGTCAAGCAAAAAAGAAGAGGAGAAAAAAATAAAAGTCATGTGACCGATTTTCAAATATGATTGCCGTTAGAAATTACTATTTTCTTATTTTTATCTTTTATATATTTTATATATATATATATCCAACGCTGCAGCTCAGCGTTGGATATATATATATAAAATATATAAAAGATAAAAATAAGAAAATAGTAATTTCTAACGGCAATCATATTTGAAAATCGGTCACATGACTTTTATTTTTTTCTCCTCTTCTTTTTTGCTTGACTTCATTCTCCCTGGAATTCAGCAACCAGTTGAATCAAAAAACGATTTTCTGCCTGATGAGACCTCAGCTCTTGAGAGCTGTAGATCGATAACATCGACATGCCAGTGTAGCAGACCTTGTACATGTTTGAATAAAAGCATTCACAATACAGCTCTATATTTTTATTGAGCACTCTTTTATAAACCCGGTTTGATTCCCTTTGGATTTCTACCTTATGGATTTTTACCCTACCTGGATTACTATTTGCTCCATTTACTGTCGAGCACTCTTTTAACCGAGATTATTCAGCTAACATGGAAAAAACCAACTTTAACACCTCCCTCAAGAACATTCCAATAACAAACACCCGGAATTATCTTCTAATTCTAACAATGAAGATGGAGGAACTCTTGAGGAGAATGAAGTGGAAAGCATACTTCTTCCTAAACGGATCTACCAGTAACAACAACAAAGAAAAATACGGCTTCAAAAACCAAGGTACGGCACCGCGTATCGAATTACTTGATAACTTTGAAAATGACTTACTCAAAATTGTTAAGGACGTTAAATTCAACGACAAAAAAAACCCATTCCAGAAAAAACTAGATAGAATAGTCAACGAAATTAACAACTCCAAGCACATTCTAGTTAAGGCAGACAAAACTCAAAACTTTTATAATCTCACCAAATCAGAATATTTTAAACTACTCGACAATAATATAACTAACAATTACAGAAAATCAAACACTGACTTAGTCCAAAACATAAATATTAGTAGCAAGGAAATTACTGACAAACTCAAAATTAGTGATAGGGTTAGTAAACTAAAAGTAAGAGAAGCATATATACTCCTTAAAGACCACAAACCTGACTTTCAGACAAAGCCAACAACTAGACTAATTAATCCTACAAAACAAGAAACCGGAAAAATTAGCAAAATCATTCTACAAAAAATTAACAAAAACATTAGATCAACATATAAACTCAACCAATGGATCAACACGACCGATACAATTAATTGGTTCCACAAAATAAAAAACAAAATAAATTGTTCCTTCATCCAATTTGACATAATTAATTACTACCCCTCAATTTCTAATGAACTCTTCGAAAGCGTCATGGAGTTTGCTACTCTTCTCTCGGATATTTCTGAAGAAGAGATTAACATTGTAAGAAAATGTAGGAAAACAGTGCTAATTAGTAAAAAAGATCAATGGACAAAGAGCAACCAATCTGGCTCTTTTGATGTTTCGATGGGTCTTTCGACTCTGCAGAAATCACCGACCTAGTTGGTTTATACATCCTCTACAACCTAACTAATGATATAGATATTGAAGACATTGGCCTATATAGGGATGATGGACTCTTAGTAGTCAGAAACTCTAATGGGCAAAGGTGTGAAAATATTAAAAAGATTATTATTAGGGAGATGAGGAGGATATGCCTTAAAGTTGAAATAACTTCCAACATTAAAATAGTAAATTTCCTAGATGTAACTCTCAACTTAACCAAAGAAACATACGAACCATATAATAAAGAAAACTTTAACCCAATCTATGTACACCCCCTCTCCAACCACCCCAAAACTATCATTAAACACATCCCTAAATCTATCCAACATAGGATAAGCAATAACTCATCAAATGAAACAATCTTTAACAAACATAAAGAATTCTATAATAAAGCACTAAAAAACAGCGGATACAAGAATACACAAATTAAATTTAATAAACCTGCAACGATTAATAATAAAAACAATAAAGCAAGAAACAGGAAGATAATATGGTTTACACCTCCCTTCAATCAAGCAGTTAAAACCAAACTTGGTAAAAAATTTCTAAACCTCATAAACACATATTTCCCACCAAACAATATCTTACATAAAATATTCAACAAAAATACACTTAAACTAAGTTACAGTTGCAGCGAAAATTTAGAAATGATAATTAAAAAACACAATAACAAAATCCTAAACAGCAACCTAAACCCTGAATCAGATAACAATAAAACAACTAAAGTAAAGTCCTGTAACTGCATAAATAAAAATGAATGCCCCTTGCAACAAAATTGCTTAATAACAAAAACAATTTACCAAGCAACAATCTCAACTAAGGAAACTCCAGATATAAAAAAATACTACATAGGTATGGCAGGTAATACTTTCAAAGAAAGATACACCGGCCATAAATGTTCATTCAACAACCCAAGCTACCAAAACAGAACATCACTCTCAAATTACCACTGGGAACTCACTAATAAAAATAAATCACCAATTGTAATTTGGAACATTATCAGAAAAACTAGCACCTGTAGCTCATTAAACTCACCATGCTATTTATGCCTCGGCGAAAAACTTGAAATAATTAAATTTACTGACAGAGGAAAACTTTTAAACAAAAAACAGGAAACATCGATCAACTGTAGGCATAACAGATCACACCTCCTCAGTAATTTGTACAACCCCCCCTAAATAATACCATTAAAACAAAAAAAACCAATACCCAACAAGCCCGCTAAAATTAACACTTATTAACACTTCCAAATCAAGTAACTTTAACCCTCAACTACAAACACAGTACAACCACCCCAATCTTTGAATAAATACTATAACATGTAAAAGTAAAATTTTTTTATATATATATATATATAGGTGATTCTTGTGGACATATGAGTGGGCATATGTATGAAGATATAAAATTTTATAACTATTTATGTGTGTATGTGTGCATCTGTATGCGCGTATGTATACGTATACATATGTACACATACATGTGTATCTGTGTGTTCATGTATATGTGTATGGGTTTGGGTGCATATATGAATGTTTGTGTATACATGTGCATATATGTATTTATATGTGTGCACGAGTGCATGTGTGCGCTCAACACCCAGCTCACAAAACTACTTATTACCAAAACCAATTTTTAAATATTTAAATAATTATATACTGATCACTTTAATCAAAATTACTGGCCCCCACCATTTCTAATCCCCCCCTTCATAGACCATAACTTGCGTTAACAATTTTAACTAGAACACCTTACCACTAATACTATAACAGGTGTTAACCCCACCATTAATAATAGGATCACAACGAATAATAACATTTATTTATTTATACCACTGAAATTAATCGATATATAAATTCCATTAAAAATAAAAGCAATTACCAGTATGTTTTATTAATCCATCACTAACTATTATTTATAATCGAAATACATTTATTCATACTCCAAAATAATTAAAACTAAATATAATAGTATAATCCATCTATATCAATGTCATAAACTTATATACGATCCTTACCAAGAATAATTCCCAATATATTTTAACTCATTAGTACCTAGAACTAACCTACTAATATTACTGCCAATAATCCATATATGAATCTTACTAAAAATAAAGACAATTACCATTATGTTTTATTAATTAACTGATAAATATTATTTAAAATACATGTAACTATCCATCAAAATAATCAAAATTAAATGCCAATTGATCAAAATATAACAACATAATTTATCAACAATAAGGCCATAAATCCACCAATGAGTTTAAACTAAAATATCCCCGTAAGCTGGGTGTCATGTAATTGTTATATGTCTGCATTGACAGGAAGCAGACACAACAAATTTGAAACCCCCCTCCCCCCCTTCCTTCATCTTCTCTTTCGATCTTGTTTAATCTCCCCCGACCCCCATCTTTATCCAGCCCAGCGCTGAATAAAAATAAATATGAATTTAACTCAGAACCATTCCCGCAACAAATCCTAAATGGCTATAGACATCCACCCCTAACACCCCTCAACCCCTTTCTCTTTCTTTTTCTTCCACCCACCCCCCTAACTAAGCGTTGGATAAAAATACAAAATAAAAATATAAACAGCTGTAAATTAAACTTTTCTGACAGCAATTGTATCTCTTTTCCCCTTCTCTTTTCTTTTTCTTTTCCTCGGCCCCCCCCCCCTTTCTACCCCAGCTCAGCGTTGGATATATATATATATAAAATATATAAAAGATAAAAATAAGAAAATAGTAATTTCTAACGGCAATCATATTTGAAAATCGGTCACATGACTTTTATTTCTTTCTCCTCTTCTTTTTTGCTTGACTTCATTCTCCCTGGAATTCAGCAACCAGTTGAATCAAAAAACGATTTTCTGCCTAATGAGACCTCAGCTCTTGAGAGCTGTAGATCGATAACATCGACATGCCAGTGTAGCAGACCTTGTACATGTTTGAATAAAAGCATTCACAATACAGCTCTATATTTTTATTGAGCACTCTTTTATAAACCCGGTTTGATTCCCTTTGGATTTCTACCTTATGGATTTTTACCCTACCTGGATTACTATATATATATATATATATATTGTTTCAACTGTATATATATGTTGTTCTATGTACAGACACTCACACATGCACTCACACTCATTATATATATATATATATATATATATATATATATATATATATATATATATCGAGAAAGAGAGAGAGAGGGAGAGAGAGAGAGTGAACGAGAGAGATAATGCGACTACTATATATATATATGTGTGTATTTGTGTGTTCATGTATATATATATATATATATATATATATATATATATAGAGAGAGAGAGAGAGAGAGAGAGAGAGAGATAGAAGAAAAAAGAGTGATAAATATGTGACGATTGTCCAAATTTATTTCAAATTTCAATTGTTCAATGCAAGGTGTATTCAGTAATAAACTAGTGTTTATTATTCTTTCCTTAAGCCTAGGCTTTTCAAAGATCGAAATCTTATCATCCGAGGAGAAATACAGATGGATAAGTTGGCTTTCGAAAATACCAACGTTCGAATATTTGAAAAATATGAAAATTATTATTAAAAATTATTAAAATAATTTTTGTTGTATATATATATATATATATATATATATATATATATATATATATATATATATATATATATATACATATATATATATATATATTCATTCATTAGTGACTTAAAGGAGGAGCATTTTAATTAGTTTCAGTGACACTTACATATCTGTCCTGAATGATCGGGTAAGCTACTACCTCTGTTTATCGTCTACAACCATGATACAAAGACAATTTCTTCATAGTCGAGAACATCCATGTTTTCGCATTTTTGTTATTCTTGACCGGCCACTATTTCAAGTGCTGCTAATTATTTGATCTGGCGTTACTTTTCATTTCAAAGGAAAGATGGGCTTTTTGTTTTAAGATTATTTTACTACGAGCGTTTTGTTTGCATGTAAATTTTCGAAATTCATTTCATTTTAACCTCATTCGCCAAAAGACTGTTAAATGTATCAACACTTTTAGATGACGTACTCGATCATTCAGGACAGATGGTAGTCGATCAATCATCGTCATTATAGGCAAAAAATAAACAACTGATTTATTTCAGAGAATCACACCTATTTCATCAGCTTCTAACTACCCATCCGGCGCTATTTTGTGAGCCAAGGCAGTTAAGAAATGCCTGACGATAATAATCTCAGGTATAAACAACATATGCGATTAATATTCTGGCTAGTGGCATTATCTAATATACAAGTGCCTCGACTTCGTGATCAAAGGATCGATTTTGGCAACGATATAACATGCAGCACAAACGACTACGCTCTCAAAGAAACAACAAAGGCTCAATACCAACGAAAGTATAACAACGTCTAATTATGAAATATTCTCTAGGAGATATTATATCACATATATGAACGAAATATAAGAAAAAAAAACAATACCAGCCTTGCTCGAATTAAATGCTTATGACATTATATATGTACTAGCTGGCGTTGTTGGATCGCTATTAACTAGTTGAAATACTAACACAAATAGTAAAAAGCTCATTCATAACTTGCTGTCTCTGATTGTGTTACAAGCGCAAATACCCACACTTCACCCAGACTATTTAAACACGAATTGAGTTTGTTTTAATGTAAGCAGTAGATTTTGAAGAAAATAATCCTCATATATTTACTACATGTTTGATACCCACGTTTATAAAAAGTCGCCAAATGTACTTCTGTATAGATAACTGAGCAGAGTCACCTTTTATTGTAAGCTATTAATGGCTGATTAGAGGAATTACAACACTTTGTATTGGGATGTTGTTGAATTCCGCCAAAATATATATTCTTAAAAAATGGATTTGGCTTTAAAAGATGCATATCAATTTGTGTCCGTGACAGAAAACTTATACATATGACAATATGCACATTTTGCAATACCCGTTCCTTTGGGGGACCCGGTAGCATCAAACAAAACACAACGATAGAGACAAAGACGTGATCGAAAAACTATGTTTATTTATTCTTCACCACCAGCTGGTGTAAGTTGTGTACACACATATATGTAATTAAGTATTTTTTTGTCAGCAAACGTCCGTTGCCATTATTGTTCTTTCCCTTGTCTTACTAAGAAACCACTTTCTTTACCTTGACGGCGATTGGTGTTTTACTCTTCCCAACTTAGATTATTTTCACGAAAACCAGGCAGAGTGATTTACGTTGCAACTTAGATGTAAACACGACAATACGTTTTGAAGTAGTGTCCTCCTGGAATCTAGGAAAGGCTTGTCAACCCCACGCTAGTTTTTTTACGGCAGTTCGGCCGTGGTGGTGTAACCTTTCTTCGGGACTGACCCACAACAAGTTTTTCTCTATATCGTCCCAACTCGATCTCTGCTACGTAAGTGCTCATTCTTCCAGTCTTTAAAACCGACGTTTAAATTTCTCCTTTGCACTTCGGGTGCCTTCTTTTTCTGGCCTCGTGAACCTGACTCTTTTAAAGGTTACCGAGTCGTTTTTTTCATACGACGTCATAATCCGAAATGAACTCGTTGACATAATACACCTGGGCTCGTTCAAAGGTCACGGATTAAATTCCGTGGTTCTTTTAGCCTAATTGACAATCTATCTAGTATTCGGTTTTTCTTCATTATTACGGGTCATGACGTATTATGCGTATTACTGAACATGTCTGCATCATCATTTTACACACATATTACATCCCTGTCGAATTATTTCTGGAAAATGTAACAATGCGGAAAGTGCACAGTTGTTAATTGAAAAGAATAACTCATGACTCAGTGAGAAAATAGATATTTTGAAGTTTAATAATGTAAACATTCGAGAAACAGTATGGAAAATGTGGTACACATATTGACAATTATTTTCACCTTTGAATTGCCTTATACATTTGAAATTATTTTTTAAATAGTTGCATTTAACATTAGTGAAAAGACGTGCATGTTAATTCTCTGATGAGAGTGACCGAGAAGGGATGTGGAAATTCATCAATTGGCAATAGACTAAGAAATTTAATAAGAAGGAGCAGATAATGTGTATATATATATTTCTAAGAAAATGGAAAGTAGACTTTAATCAACGCATCAAGCTTAAAGAGCTCAGTATGAGCAAAACACAAAACACTATATCTAAAGTGGCATCAGTATATGTTCCTAAAACTAAGCTTTACTCATGTATTAGAGAAGTAATAACGTAAATAATGTAACAGATATAGATACGACATATATTATCCTATACGATCAAGTATATTGCAATCGGGTTGACTTGTTTAAATCAGAAAAAAACGTAAGTTTGTAAAGAAGGTTTAACATTAAAAATAGAAAAGCAACATTTGAAATCTGGTAGCTATATGCCCCTGCCTCCCCTCTCTCTCTCTCTCTATCTCTCTCTGTCTCTCTCTCTCTCTCTCTCTCGCTCTATGTCTTTATCTCTTAATGGTTCCTATTTTCATTTCTAACTTACTGTTAAATATATGACACATACGTGATAATCTTTCCTTTTGTTTAAAATCGACTAGTCGAACTATCTTTATTAGTAGCTTACTCTATTACTTTCGAGTGTTAATAAATACAGAGAGAGGGAGAGAGAAAAAGAGAGACAGAGAGAAAGAGAGCTAAAAAGAAAAGTTGATTGATAGAGACGGTATAAAATAATGGCGTCAGTTCTAAACTTAATACACATAAACATAATCAAAGTGATAGATAAAATGTTGCTATTAGATGGGTCCCTGGATAAATTATTTGCAAATTACGACTAATTAGAACAATTGAACTGCAAATGTTTCAAACATGATTCAATTCATTAACTGACAATTTACAAGAACGTCTTTTGTGTGATAAACACATATAGTAAATATCATAAGGAAAACACACGTTTATTAACTCATTGTGGCTTTAGTAATAGATACATTATTGACTTGTATTTAAAAAAAATGTCTAGTCGTGTCAGTATTACATGTTAATGCATGAGATACATATACTATCCGTCGTTGAACCGTCGGAATTTGGAGGAAGATGTGATCTCAATAGATAAATGTTACAGTCAAAACTTCAATAAGCCAATAAGAGAGATATATAGAGACTGAGAAAGAGAGAGAGAAAAAGGCGGAGAGAGGGAGAGAGAATAAAGGCATACTTCCTTAGTAAAACATTATCGATCATATCTAGTAACACACATTTCTTTTAGTGTGAGGGAAGCGATAACAATCAACGAAATAACATATATTTGTCGCCATAACAAAGTAATGCAGAACGGTAAGATTACTAGTAATATATTTTGCTATTTATATGTTTAAATAAAGGATTATGATTTATCTTGCTGAGGAAAATAAATTAGTAGCAAAACTAAAAAATCACAAATTATTACTAGTTAAATCATATTATACGAGAGAGGAGATATACTCTCAATATATTCAGGTAAAAAACGAACTGTGTTAGTCACGTAACATTGTAAATTCAATAACATTGAGTTAAATAGGATTAACATGTGATTCATATTTGAAATGTACACGCTATTACTTACGTCAAGCTGTAAACTAGATAACTCTTTTTCATGTCATGCCTTGCAATGTTTCTGTAATATTTTTATGAGAGTTCTACTAACAAAGAAGACAGTCGGTTTTACAACATTGAACGAACAATGAACAAGAACAGATGTGGAACAAATAATCGGGGACGTCGTCCTTACTGATAACAACTCGGTCGTCTTCAAATCGAATGTCAACAAATTATTGTCATGAACCGTCCATAGGCAATCAAACAGAGTCAATACTGTTGATCAATGTTAGTACTCACATATTGGTCTTCATGATTCTGTTGGCAATCAGTCCCGCACTATTTGCGCTCATCCTAAAGTGGCTACTGGCCTTGATAAATTATTTGCTGAAATATTCGATTCCTACGAGTTTAATATTAAGTTCTGATCATTAAGTTGTTTACACATGAATAAGGAAATACGTACTTTTACTCTCCAATTGATATCAGAAAAAATAATAGCGTAGAATGTAAATTCCAAGAGCTATTTCGCATATAACTTTCACGTAATATGATCCTCTACTTCCGGTGATTCTACTTTTTTACGGGAATCGATATTTTGATGTGATTCCACGTGGTTTTAGGATCTGGCCAGACTGACTAATGTTAGTCGTAAAATAATGATAGTTAACTGCCTTAATAATTAGAATTACACGAACATTTATGATTGTTTTACGTTAAATAAGGATACAAACATAGTCCACCACACTAAATTCGAAAATAATTGTCTTGTTTTCTCTTCTTTTTCCGTTAAGTGTTTAAAGATGTTAGCATGTAATCGCCTTGAAATAGTAGAATCTCATTTTATTTGAGGCGTGATTTAGCTGAGGGTGGTTATCTATAAATTAAGCACACTTTGTTGTTAAAATAATGGGAACACATACTTTTTTTATCTATATGCCCAGATCCCGTTTAATTATTGGCCGAATAACAGGTAGGTTTTACTATATATATATGAATATATATACACACCCATATATATATATATATATATTAGGGGAGGTCGATTTTGAAACTGTAAATTATCGCACTCGAAGAAAGTTGCCAAATAATGTCAAAAGTTACCACAAGAAATATTTTTCTTCAAAACTTTGTATTTATTTGAGCATTGCAACTTTAAGATCAAATAAATCGAAGTTTTTTCTCACAGCCTAGATTTCACCGGCAGAAGTGTCGCCTTAAATTAAACCCGGGTTTTAACAAAAAAAAGTAATACATTACTTAATAATAAATATTTTAAAGTTTATTATTCCTTTTCTTAAGAAATTAAATGTACATATTCAAATTAAAAAGGAATAAAACACTATAATATTTAATGTTATATATAAATAATTATTTATTTACATAGGCGTTTTATTTATTGGATATTTTTTATGGTATTCACCGGTTGAAAATTCAACGAGCGATTTTGAATTCACGTGTTGATTCTGTGTTTACACATGTAATTATCACAAATATATATTGAATTGTCGAGCGCTGGCTTATCTAATCCCACTTCCCCGACCTTTTGTCACACCTTACCTTGTGGGAGTTAGATAAATAAAAACTAGTTCAGTCAGGGGTTTTTAACCCACCAAATAAACCGGTATCGTCCGGGTCTTTGGGTCTGGGTTCACGCCCGTCTATTGGCGCGTGTCCGTCCTGTGCAGTTCTAGGAGGTGCACCTCCCAGGTTTTGCCTTCCCTCTTTGGGGAGGAGTAAGTTTATTGCTTACTGTTTGAGGCGGCCCTACCGGGGAATGCCGACGGAGCTGCCCAGGCAATTTTTAAATGGCCAGAGTGCTCACCTCTCGAGCACTGGCTTTCTCATCCCACTTTCCTGTGTCAATCTTACCTTGTTGGAGATAGATAAATAAAATCTAGTTCAGCCAGGGGATTTTACCCCACCAAATAAATCGGTATCGTCCGGGCCTTTGGGTCTGGATTTACGCCGGTCTATTGGGGCTTGTCCGTCCTGTGCAATTCTAGGAGTTGCACCCTCCCAGGCTTTGCCTTCCCTCTTTGGGGAGGAGTAAGTTTATTGCTAACTGTCTGAGACGCCCCTACAGGGGAATGCCGACGGGGCTGCCCAGTCAATTTTTTAATGGCCAGAGTGCTCACCTCTATAGCGCAGGCTTATCTAATCCCACTTTCATGACCTTGTGTCACATCTTACCTTGTTGGAGGTAGACAAATAAAACTATTTCAGCCAGGGGGTTTTATCCCACCTAAAATATTATATGTATTGGAGTTGATGGGAGAATGGATAAAGACACATTGATGTATAAGGAAATTGTGGATGAAAATAGACAGAGAATTATGAAAAAAACTAAGGGACCAGAACACCATTTAACTTTTACAAAAGAAACACCATGTGAAAGTAAATATCTGACACAGAGTTCTTCCTAATAGTGGTGCAACAGGTGCTGTTCATGCAGATCAAGTGGTGGATGTTTTGCATGAATTCCACGGTGAGAACAGTATCAAGGCTATACTTGTTGACAACACTAATACCAACACAGGTTGCGAAGGTGGAATGGTTGCAATTTTAGAAAAATACCTTTTAAAAATCTTCACACAATTGGTTGCTCTTTGCATCATAATGAACTACCTTTCAGCGCCCTTTTTAAAAACATAGATGGTTGCGCAAAGGGCCCTACAACATTCAGTGGCCCTCTGGGGAAATTATGCTCAAATGATTGCCATGATTTACCCCAAATATCATTTTCCACTATTAGCAATCCTCTAGAGTCAATTTTTAAAATTGATGAAATACATGATCTTAGTTCTGACCAAAGACTCCTTTATGAATACACAGTAGGTATTTCTAGAGGTAAGGTTGACTCTAGATATACCTCCTGGAAAATTGGTCCTTTAAACCAAGCAAGATGGTTAACTTTGGCCATCAGGCTCATGTGTTTATGGACTCGTGGTGCATACCAACAAAGGCACACGACAAAACTACACTATGTAGTAAATTTTATTGTAAATGTGTATGCCACTTCTTGGTTTGAAATTAAAAGAAATAGTAAATTCCACAATCAGCAAGTGCACATTTTTAATATGACCCAGAGGATTAAGGAGCAGCCTCAGGAAATCCAAGATATCACATTTAGAAATATACAAGGTAATACATTTTGTTTACTGCCAGAAAACTTTCTATATTCCATGGTTAAATCTGAAGAGATTGAAGTAAGAGAAGAAGCTTTAAAAAGAATTTTGGCCATTAGGTAAGTAATATTTATTCATATATTTCTGACTCAATTATTTATTCCAATTTATAGAATGATTTTTAAAGATTTTATCTAATTTCACCATAATTATTAAAGCATTACAGATTGGAATTTTTTAATAATTCAATTAATTAATGTGTTCTTTCAGGAGTGAGGAGTCAACCAGAAAAAGATTAAAAAGAATACCACCTATTAATTTTAATGCCACACATTGGACACAATTAATAGATTTAAAATTATGCTGCACTTTTGGCATTCTCAGGGCGTGGAACGGGCAGTTAAGTTAATAACAGAAGCTTCACAAACTGTATATGGTTTTGAAGCAAGGCATCAACACATTACAGCCAAAGTTTTGAGTCAGAAATTGAGACCAGCATTTTTGTCTAAGGGGTCTTATATGGAGCAATTTGACTCTCAATATTAAGCTCCATTAAAATAGTGTTAGGTTTTTCCTTATTTCTTTGCTTGTTATATTTTCACTTATAACAGAAAAAAATCATTTTTTTAGGTATTCAAATATTACTGTTTAATTCATAACGTTAAAAGGTAGTTTACAAAAGCAGATACTGAAAATGAGGGGGGGGGCAATTTTTAATTTGAAGATTTCTTTAATTAATATCATTTTTATAAAATAAAAGGACATTCGCTGATTTTAAATGCACAAATTATTTGGTTTTAACACCAGTATTCAAGCAAATCTTGCAAAAACGAGGAATTTTCAGTATATTCTTGTCTACGATCTTTGATACCAAACGCTCAAAAAACCGCTGAAGTTTTTGATCTAATTTTTTGCATGAGTATTTAATAGGTCTATATACAACTTTCGGTACGTGCCTTTTTTTAATATTTAAAAAAAGTGTAAAATCGACCTTCCCTAATATATATATACATATATATATATATATATATATATATATATATATATATATATATATATATATATATAAATATTTATATATATATATATATATGTATGTATATATATGTATGTATATATATATATGTATATGTATATATATATGTGTGTGTGTGTATATATATATATATATCCACACACACCTACATACCCACACACACACATATATATATATATATATATATATATATATATGTATATATATATATATATATATACTAAGAATTTCTAGAACTATGGAATGTCAACTGGAAATAGACTCCCCAGAAATATGAGTTTTTCTCCTTCTTAATCTTTATCTACCTACTAATCTTCTTCAGTTTTAGTATTTTTCACTCAATTTCTGTTTACCCACAAACCATTCAGATGCACCACCTAGTTACATTTTTGATTGTTTTTCATTGCTATGACAACGTAGGCACTATTATAGATGAACAAAATATCCGACACGAGACATGTTCCCATACGTCCGTTTTCATCATCAGAACATCCAGACATGATAACTAAATATATGTCCTTCTGCTGGATCTATCCATCGCCCCTGCCCCATCTCCTCCTCACTCTTTTTCCGTTCTCTTTTCTTATGCCAAGGGCGAACATTTTCTTCCGTACCGTTGCCAATTAAATTCAGCCCCGATCATTCCGTAGTGCTATATGTATCATTATTCGAGATGTGGCATACTTAAATCCAGACTTTCATATCATTTAAATATGTTTAACACTGTTACCTCTCGTTATTATTAACATGATGCTTACATTTGAATGTATTTCCTTAAATCCTTATATTAATACATTTATTAGACAACTTTATATATGTTGGTGAATTTATCTCACGACTATAAGCATTACGAGTTTCTATTTATTCAAGATTAATCGATATTTTCAAAAAATACAATGTCGTAAAATAAAACGAATTGTTCAAAATCCTATTAAAAATAACTTCACAATGATAGTAAATCAATCAAAATGCCTTTCTCGATTTTAGTGGTACTATAATACTAATTTGCTTCTTTCATAATTATATTTAAAATATTAAGCTGTAACAAAAATCGGCTATTTAAAAATATTTATATGATTTAAAAACGTCCGATTGATTTAATTTCAAAATCGATTTCTTATTAGTAGAATATCCTTTTTAATTGAATAATCTTTCAACAAATGTAAATATTTTCTTACAAAGAATTAATTATAAAAACAGTTTGTCGGTAAAATGAACTCATGAAAAATATATGTAAGAAGCATGACCTAAAATGTTATTGAATCTGAACGTGTCATTACTTCATTTTATAAAAATCACACTAAATAACCAAAACAAGGTATTGGTTTATTTTCTCTTTAAATTAATTGTTTGTGAGAAAATACATAACATGATGAGTAATTTTGAGATATATTGTGTGTTTTCATGTGAAATAACCCTACTCTTAATTATGACATAGTTAAAGCGTATTTATAAAGTTAATTTGTGTATTTTTATTTTATTTATTATTTTTATTAGTTTATGTTTTTATTTATTTATTTTTTTATTTTGCTCAATGCAATGACATAGTGCCATTTTAACTATATATATATTTGAAATTCAGTTGTCTGTATAGTAATGCATAACGGTACGGACGCACACACGTTCACTTTTTAAAAAATACAACGGAGCTCTTATCTTATTAGCAGATACAACGTTTTCACAAATGACGAGACAATATATTTATAAATTGTACAGTTACTCTATATGGACTTCCTTTCGGATTACATATGTTATATTCACTATTATTTAATACGCGTTAATACATTCTGTGCGACACAAATATGTCAAAATAATAATATTTACAAGAACAAATACATACGTCGAATAATGTTGCACTTGCTGCAAATTGTAAACTGTCATATAAGGCACTACCTAAAACTGCGTATTTAATGAATCATTTTAAACAGTTATGCTAAATACTGCGAGAAACACTGGTTTATTAATTGATAATGAAAGTACCAACTTATTACTTCCCCTCAGTATGACAATAATTATATACATACATATATATATATATATATATATATATATATATATATATATATATAAATAAATGATCTAATTGAACGCACACACATGTATAATAATGAAAAGAGCTAATTTGCATCACCATGTATTAAATGTAAGCCTGCATCATTCGAACAACCATTTATTCAATATGATCATTTAACTGCGACTTACCCTGTTAATATATATTTTAATGTTATTATCCAAATTATACACAACTAGACTAAGACAACACATGATATCAATCATTGAAAGGGCCATGAATCAAATGTGAAACTAAACATAAGCATATAATTTGAACAACCGTGCATAAAATATAGACCCCAAAAAGAGAACATTATTTAAACTTCATTGACTTAAATATATTTGTTCAGGTAGTACACAATTTGCCAAAGTCCACCGCAGTGAATTAACCGTATTCATTCACGTCACACATACTTTTAACCAAAACGCATTAAACACGATTCTTCATGTTACACTTCATTTGAACGACCACAACTTATATTTTTATAGTAGTAAAATAAAATCATCCTACATTAATTAAGATCCCTCAACTGCTCCATAAATTAATACATTGCTCATTAATAAGCATCAATATAGATGTAAGAGGCAGTTATTGGGCGTAATAATATAAGCATAACGTTTTAAAAGCCGTGTATCAAAAATTAAATGTCACATAATTTGAACAATCATGTGTATAATGTTAACTTTGAAGTTGTACACGATATTATTCATTAAGAATTAAATTAGAAACTCTATATAACGTACACTTTTAACCATCCTGCATTACATGTTATCTTTCAAGTAGCATATACTTTAAAACTTGAAGAATTAAGATGATAATTTTATTTGTATATAATTTTAGAAATTTATGCAGCGATTGTGAAATTTACATTGACATTTTACTTAGACCGCATATACTGTATATTACATTTTAAGTACAGATACTGTTGATCACTATACTTGAAATATTAATTGTACTATAAAGAACAGTGAACATATGGCATCAAAATACAGATGCCCAGCACTAATACAAAAGGCAACATTAAACGTAACACGCATGACACTAATTTTGACAAACCATCATTAAGCACAATCCTTAGATAATGTCTTTTGGCACATGCACTTAATAAGAAGCTGGTCTCGTTCAATACACAGTCGCTACTTCCTAGGAATACGGTGTTATATTACAATGTAATGCGCGTAATTATCTAAGTAAACATTGGCCTTCTAATTTAGAGAACGCGAATCAGTTACGTAAATCATTGAGATTACATGACCTATAATGTCGGTCGATATTATTCCGGAGATGAAATAATATGTAGTCAAGTGTAAGTCACGATTACATTTTACGATTATTTCGGTTGATTGATAACAGCTTTCGGGAAGCAACATCAACACTATGACAGCGTTTATTAGAGGCATCAGTTACAAAACAAGAGATTATAGACCGGCAAGTATTAATGTAGACGTGGACCCTTTTCCTATTTTTGAATAGCGCATAGATTATCAGATTTCAATAACAAATTCGGGAAATAAATAATTAGTAGATAAAATAGAAAAAAAGCAGGGCGAATGTTTTTAAATAATTTGAGCATGTAATAGCATTGCATCAGGTTATAATTGCAAGTGCGTTAAAACCAAAAATAATTTAGCATAGATGCGCTGAGAACTATCTAAAATTGATGATGGAAGGCCGAATTTATATGCGTAGAATATTTTACATTTTGCAATAATAAAACCACATAGCATTAGTTAAACTTACATTTTATTAAACATTAGACAAAAGTAGTTCTTTGAGGTTATAAACAAAAGTCGACACATGCACACGTGACCAGCCGCAGATACTCAATGTTCGCTTATCTTACAATAATGTCTTTATTTAAAGACCAGTTTTATTTTGTTCCCGATTTCAGCAGTTAGGAGTACTCTACGTAACTATAATTGACCAGTGAAATATTTTTTAAACGAAACGTATAATATAAGAGTCACTATGGTAACTGCAATAATAAAACTATTGTGTATATAAATAAAGTCATTTTCTAAAGTATCTTAAATATTAAAGTGTTCAACATCGGCGATAGAGTGTTTGTTGATCTATGATGAAAGAAATACTAATTATTTCATCAAAAGCACATGGTAATCAGCAGAAGGTAATCTAAGAAATTAAAGTTACGCCCTTATAATGTTATGTAGATGTAGCACACATTGTCGTCTATGTGCATTTATACTACCGGCTTGTGAAAGTGTTACAAGTGTTGTACAATACACTATCCACATAGTAAAACGTGAATAATTATATTTTGTATCAGCTATTACCAGGAATGACCCATGTTAAACGCTACACTCATAATATAATATTGTCCTGTTATTATTATTGTTCACTTTGTTTGAAATTAAATTCATACAGTTCGACTAAAATAGCATTGATTTGGTAATTTTGAATATACGAAAACTGACATGAACAAAAATATTTCACAGAAAATGTATAACATTTAATGTATTTTCGGTACACACCACGTTTTCCGAGAAACAATAGACACATATATTCACTCTTACCCTCAGTCCAAAGCCAATCTTGTAAAGATTAAGCTGATTCTCTCCGTATTTTTGTGTTTAATAAGTTTTATATTACAAGCTAGATAATTAAATATTTTAATCAGTAATTTCATTCATGAATCATGTTTCCATACTTTCTCTTTCGTAAATTGCGAATAAGATATTTAATCATGTTATTTAAAAACTAAACCTAAATGATTACAATTGAACTCATAATATATCCACTAACGTGTATTTCATAATTTTGTGCAGTGCACTAACATTTTGTATGGGTTAATGCTTATGTACACTTTGCAAAATAAACAGCGGCAATATTTAGAATGCTCATCGGCTACTTTTTTGCGAGTGACGAGTTTAACGTGAACGCAGCAACAATTAAAATCAAAATAACGAAATATGTTCCATGCATGCAAAATGTCAGGGTCTTCGATGTTTTCCAACTTTTAATAATAGATTTTTAATGAAGCTAGAAAAATAAAACGATAATGTAATTTAGCAAGCAATGACCGGAAATGACATCTTTTGTTTCAAAATGTATATTGTCTAATAAATGAAATTTAGAATATTTTTTAGTTAAAGATAAATGAATTTATGGATGTTTTTGTACGCATTATATAAGTGACTATTCATGAACGATGGTTTTATTTAATCCTTATGCCACTTATGCTTATCTGCTGATCTGTTATTCTGGTATATCGAGAATGTTAAATTCATTCATTTAAATGAATACATGTGTACGAATTAACTTAATATTTCTAAGATCGTGAGCATTTACACTTTAAGAGGAACAATACAGTTATATAAGAAGCATGATATGACTAGCTTGTCCTGAGAATTTTTTTCACGTAAAGTATATTTTTTGAAAAATGTAACATGAAATTCATTAAATATAGATAAAAATTGAAAAACAATGAATTGTAAAGCACTATTAACGAGCAATTGAGTTATTGATGTCTCAGGATATATTGTGTTCGTGTAAACAAAGTTGCTAGCGTATATCGTCAAACGAAAATGTAAAAAGAATACAAAAAATAGCTAACCAAAACATCCAAAACAGAAAGTATTGGTAAAGGAGAAACCCCATGTTTAGGTGATAAGTTTATAGTAGCTTAAATACAATAGAATCATTGAAATGTTAAGTAATGTTTGTTCTAGGAACATGTGTGCCAAATAAAAATGTATTTCGAGTATGTAAAGATGAGAGCGCTTGTGGATTAAACTGATGATTAAACATAACTTCCGCATCTTCATGAATAGTTTTCTCATGAGTAATATAACATGTAAAAATGAAGGTAAGTGAACGACGAATACACATATTAAACTAAAGCATGTAGCAATAATTGTCCAGAATCGATTCCGAAAGTTGCTATTGATACTACGTTTGTGAATAGAATGTTATACACATCAATGGAATCTGTGAAACATCACTTAACTGTTCTATATAAGTTGCGTTTTAATCATTAGTTTAGGTAGGTGGTACCGATATTTAAACTATATTATAATTACTTTAAAAGTAAGGTTACAATTAAAATATATAGATTGTATTATATATTTCTTCATTCATTCATTTATTTAGGCATGTGGTCTTAACAAGGAGCAGATTTGATCCACATTTAAAAAAAGATGAAATTTATATTTGTCCAGCGTTTACAAGATGTGCATATATTATAGCAAATATATTATCCTACAACTCGCATATTTCTGCTTTCATGTGTGTACATTATTTTGAATATAAATAAAGGAAGAATAGAATAACACTATCTAACATTTAAAAAATAAAGAAAACACAAAAAGTAGAGTATTATATTGTATGAAAGTGGTTACTAGTATTACTATGAATTTCGTACTAACACTAACATACAACGAAGAAAAGATTACACCGATATGTTTGACTGAAATAATTAAATCTGTTTCGTCAGGCATACACAACACATATAGGTATGTGTTTTTTAAATAAAGATATTATGTATTTCCGATCAATTTGGATGTTAATTCAGGTGTTTACTCGTTGTGTTGTCCTAAATAATGAAAGGCGGGCGAGTGTTTATTTTTACACAAGTCTACATAATATAACTAATAAAACGGGGGACATATTTCATAACATACACCGTGTGTAAATCATATCTTCAGTGTTCCACTCGCTAAGTCAAACAGCTTCCTTAGAGATATATTTCTCAATTATTAAATAGTTTGCTAATTTATAGAATATCGTAACAAAAATAATAATTGGCATATAGCTAAAATGGCAACACTATTTTTAGATTTATTCACAGAGAAATAAATCTGAATAATTTCGCTTGATTAGATTCACCGAACTAAACAATATTTCAGTGGTGTAGTCTGAACCGCGCCGTTTAGTTTGTTTACCGATCACGTGCAAGATGATGCCATTGTTGTGAATATCATGTTATTACTGACACGTATGTAAAATAAAACCGCAAAGCTCTTATTCTTATGTTGACTTTTTAATGGAAATAGCTCCAGACAAAGCATGAAGCATCTTGATGTAAGAAGCTAAAAATAATACTACTGACACGTGAACAACAAGCCAATAATGAGTTTTAGATAGACAGATTCCGACACAGAAAACAGCAATTAAATGTGAAGACTGAAGCACAAATTAAGGGAAGCGATAGTTTGAAAGTAAACAAAAGATTCATTTCCTACTCTCCTAAAATATTTTGAAAAAGTTTTCTGAATGATTACTCGAACAACGCTCTTCACTGATATTTTCTTACTTTCTGTCTCTCCCTCTCCCCATCTATCTCTATCTCTACCTATATATCACCCTCTCTCTCTCTCTGACTCTATGCGACACCATTTGAAGTCAGGAATAACCTTATTTTGGTAGGGAATACATTTGTAGTATGGTGTTTGTTTTCACCGAGTTACGGCTAATTTATTTTCTTTTGTACGAACAATTATGTGGCTTTGTATACTCCGTGTATAGCTGAACAGTACATTTTAAAAGAACAACTTTAACTTATTATTCAACTGTATTCGTAGTATATGTTATTGTCACAACTGTGCGACCTATGTAAAGTTCGACCTATGTCAGGTACGTTTAGTCTAACTTTTAAATGTTTATGATAAAGTCGGGAATCTGAACGAAATTTTTGACTGAACGCTATATTAAATCAAAAAAGTTAAGTTGTTCGCATTTAGTCAGTCATGATCACGTGATAATTTATATTTATCATATCGTACTGATGATTGAACTTTCTCCTAGAATTGTCGTGTTGAAATAATAATTACTTAGCACTAAACCTATATATATATATATATATATATATATATATATATATATATATATATATATGCATGTAAATATTGGCTACGTTTCTGTAATCGCTCCAACATATATATATATATATATATATATATATATATATATATATATATATATATATATATATATATATATATAACATACATAACGTTTAAAAGTCAAAAAGACAGAATCAATATTGCAGGTGTGTATAAATATAGAGCCCAACATAGTTTTATTGATTTACCAATTCTCAGAAATTCATTTTAAACTTCTGGAATTCTATCATTCAAGTGAATAAAATGTGAAAATTGTCACATTTGCATTTCTAATGATTAGATGATCTAGAAAATAGAAACAAACCCTTACCATATGCCACATATAAGTATCCTCATGATAATATATATTTATCTCTGCATCCATCGATTCATATATATATTTTATTATTTTAATAAATATTTGTTTAATATAACCGGGCATATACATTTAGTGTACATTAACTTCATCAGTGGCGATGCTGTATTTCTACCGCCGGTCGAACAATTAGAACCTGGAATCCGAATAACTCGAATCCAAGCTTAATAATACTTGGCCGTTGTGATAGCAACATTTCAAATGTGAGATGAATAGACACTATGTTTTAATCCATCAACATAGTAAGACACACACTCTGAAATTTCGAATACGTTCGTAAAACCCTCTCGGATTGTCTTTTGTCTGTTTATTTCTCGATACATATAGATCTTAATTTTGTTTCCGGTGGCCCCGAGTATAAGGCGACTGCTTTGAGATTCTAAGTTTATATTACATCATACTCAAACATTCTCCCTATCAACGGTAATATATGTAAATGTACGCAACACCCTATCTGATACAATCGCTCGGCCCGATGAAGCCTCGAGGCCAACGCCCCCTGCAACATTCTAAACGAAAGTCGAAACAACACGAAAGTCCTCGGAAGCATACGAAAGTCCCTTGTTGAAGCGCCGGCCAAGAATCTTCTCGCAAAATCGATCCAAAGTTCTTAATATATTTTCTTTTTAAAACATTTATTTTTAGCACTTTTCTTTTTAAGCATTTTAACATTTACTATTTAAACACTTCTCGTTAACAATTTACTTATATAAAACATTGTTCATTTTAAAACATCTTTTTTTTAAATATCATTTCTTTCTAAACACATCTTTTTAAGCCTTTTTGTCGTTAAAACATTTTACTTATATTAAACATTGTTCTTTTTATACAACTTCTTTTTAAACATTTATTTTTAAGCATTTTTCTTTTTAAACACTTTTTCTTATTAAGCATATTTTCTCTTTCGCATTGTACAGTTGTTATTTCTCTTTTTAACACGTAACCGCTTTAAAACATGTTTTCTTTTTAACACTTCTCTTTCAGCACATTTCTCTTTCAAACATTTTCCTTTCTCTTGACATTGACACGGTTTATCTTTTCAGTTTTTCAAATTAGGACCCGAAAATGTCTAACTGTACAACTGGTCGTGATCGCTATCTGTGCCGTGGTTGTATTACGTCACTGGCCGTGATCGATTCTGGTGGTCTTGGTTCTGTGGGCACACTTTATTTTCGACAGGAGACACATCTCGGAGGCAGTTTTTCTTCAGAGAGAGATTCGATTCTTTTATTCGATGTCTTGGTTGTGGAGGGGTGTCCATCCATTCGTCCAATTCCATACTTCACTCATTCACACTTTTCGTTGTGGGGTGCGACGATGCATGGAGATATTTGTCGGATCTCATTCGAGGTCCAGACCATACTTCCAAAGCGTTCTCTGTTAAAAACTGTAGTTTTTGAGAAAAAACAAATGACGCAACATACACTTGACTTTGTCGGCCAATGAGATACAACATTAACAATCGTACCATATCTGACCTACTCTGACCTAATATTACCTGTGTCGGCGCCGAATTTGTAGCTTTGTATTATATAAAACACACTTTTTAAAGCGAGTTCGCGCCTCAAGACTGTCTGAAATAGTTACTATTCTGCACTAGTAAGAGTAATAATCTTGAAACGATAGCGTATGTAGGTTATGATTAATTTAATATGTATTTATAAATATTATATATATATATACATAATATTTATAAATAAAATTTACAAATAATATATATATATATATATATATAATATATATATATATATATATATATATATATATATATATATATATATATATATATGCGAGGATGCGTTAGTTTAAAAAGATAAATTATTCTTGTGGAGTTGAGCGATTGTTGGATATCAAATGTCTCTGCACGTGATCGCATTTTGCGTGATAGAAACATAATATTTGTTATCGATCCAACTGATAAACATCGTATTCTAATCAAACTAATTCACATTCTATATCGTCTATATGATACCAGGAATACTATCTATTTTATTTTACGTGTTAGTACTTTTTAACAGCCAGTTTATTTGATATGTTTGATGCTAATGTCGTAAGCATTATAAATAATAAGTTTATGTTTTTAAATTAGGATACAATCATGGTGGCAACAATACGCCTACTTAGCCTAATAAAGAAGTTTTTTTTACTGATTAGATAATCCTGCTATATCATTTAAGAGTTATTGCTTGTTTCAATCCAACCTGCCTCATTGCATGTACGTTTACTTGCTGCATTGTTTAAAACACGGATTGTGTACTTGTCCTTTCATTGCATTTAAACCATTTTGTTGATTGTAAATTATGAACCAATTTTACATATACTTACTATGCGTAAATACAACTCTGACACCGTGGTAGGATTACCCATGAAGAATATGAAAAACTCAGAAACAGCAAAATAACGGACCTCCATGACTCCGTGTGGGAAACGACTGGGGTACATAACAATAGTAAAACATCTATACACTATTATTTATGTGTATTATTATTTAATTAAGAACGCCATCCGGGGTCAACACATTTGAAACTTAAAACCAATCTGATGTTAATCTACTGTAGAAATAGAAGATAGGAACTCGGAAACATTTAGTGTGATATTTCTCACAATGGAAAAAATCTACTAAAGGATAAAAGCATTAAAATCACTTATAAAAAGTACAAATAAAATACAAAGACAAAGTTGCAACATTGCGGCGATGGGAAATGGGCTAGGGTATGGTGGATACAAAGCGATCTATTAGATTAGATACTCTTTTTGAACCTTGTCTAAAAGGGCGATACTAGTGGATGGTGCACCAGCCCACATGTGGCATCAATACTCCATGCATGGTCGAGGGGTGGCGTTGTAGAAATATAGGATACCGACAAATGTAAAAAAGTGTTCTAGCACAGTAGAGAGAACACACTTTATTTGCAACAGTCCTGGTAATGTCTTCTAAAATACACATACCCTCGTATATATATATATATATATATATATATATATATATATATATATATATATATATATGATGTCATAGCTCTATGTCTGTACTAGGAGGTATTTTATGACCATTTATTAATGCCTTATTAAGTTTATTATACTGTTTCAAAATAGTGTATTTTAGGATTTTATTTGACAGCCCATTTAAAACGTGTTATTCGATTTCGGAACAATCCATTTTAAAATGTGTAAAATATAAATTGTGGACACTTACTAATCACAGATCATCTCGTAGGGGGTAATTGTCTTCTCTTTCATACAGCCCTTTTCGGACAGCAAATATATTGCTAGCCTCTCTCTACTGTATTTTAATGTTCTTGGTTGCTAGTCGACTGAGCTATAATACCTGACCCCTTGTAAAACATTCACATCAAGAACTTGCTTATTTACAATCACAGCAAATAACTTATCTCTCTCTCCCTATCCGAAAAATCAAACGGAGCTCCCATGAACAAAGTCCCTTTCTTAGAAACTCTATCTTATTGAACAAAATACAAATAGTTTTCTTTCAACTTGAGGGCAGCATCGTCGTCTTATAGTCTAATGAAAACAACTACTTGTTGAGTTTGCAACTTGGGTAATCAATTCCTCAAAAATTATATATTGCCTATTCCAGCCATAGTTTACACACCTCTCGTGGTAGCGATCTGCGTCTATTTTACAATCTCTTGAACCATAATCCTCAAGAGTCCCCCCGGGCCTGGATAAGCGTATACATTGTGGTAAAAACAAAATAACACACTTAATTACTTTTCATATATTCGAGGATTGGGCAATCTTTATTAGTAAACGGGTGTGGTAGACGATGACTTACGTTCAAATAAAATTAGGAACCTATTTTATACAGATAGCACATAATTATCACGGCCAAAATATATTTACTCTGTGAGTAATTATCATGTGTTTTGCATCTATTTTCAGTCTGTTTTGTACGCTTATTAGTGTAGTCGCTTATTTCATTTTTAAGGTCAGCAAATAGACACATGTAACGTTATCTTTTATTTCTCTCTCATTTTTTTTTTTACTTCAGTTTGTTTGAGAAAATTTAGGAGCTCGCCCCTGGAGCTTATCCTTGATTTATTACGATTTGAATTGATATCTGAGGGGTCATTTCATGATGGGAATTTCCTGTTTCATGGCTGGTATCTGTATTTCGCTACAGCCCGATTACAAAGGGAGTTTTATTTCTAAGTATTTACCAAGGTTATATTTTCATTAGGCTAATTGCACTTACTATAACCGGTATAATATTATTTCACAGACCATGTTGATGTTACGGTTGTCTACATATGTGTGCAATGTTTATCTACTTTCGAATATTTAAGTGGTATGCCTATTTAAATACATATGTGTGGCGCTGTTTCTAATGTCTATGTATTACGTAGTCATTATCCTTGTTGAGACGATTCGCCTGTATCTTGAGCCAGATTTTACATATACTAAACGACAAAAACTATTCACATACTTAGTATTATACTCCAATTGCTCATTTATACATTTCAGGCAATAACTTATATAGCAGGTAAGAACCACACAAAACAAACACACTTTACATTGCTTGCTTTAATAACATTCTTTGTTCAAAAAGCTCCATTTATGAGTTCACTGGCGAAACGTAGCACGTTATACCCTTGTCTAGCAACTCACTGTATTAATCAGAATCTTATTAGCACATTATTTTCTCAGCAACTACAGAAACACAAATGTGTATTTTAACGATTACCCTAAAGACTTACTTACAGCGTACTCTGTTAAAAAAGTACACCTTTGATTTCACATGCTACCCAAACGTATTTGGCAAAACACATTTTGTCTAACTTCCTGAACATGACGTTAAATATTCACACAAGGAACTTCACGCTTTGAAGGCATGTGATCTTTCGAAAACCTCAAATTATATGTGCTAAAAAGTGTTCACATGGAATTTCGGTATTAATCTTAAATTACCTAATATGTTCTTGAAGGAATATTTCAGGTTCAGTTGTTATAGCAATTTGAACAATGTTAAGCATATCATGCAGAAACACGTGTTAATGTTAATTTAACAAAGTAAATATGGTGTTTGCATTATTCACAGTAACATTGTTATCCAGGTATATGTTATATATACATACACACACGCACACACACACACGCACACACACACACACACATATATATATATATATATATATATATATATATACATATACATATACATATATATATATATACATATATATATAAATATATATAAATGTATATATATATATATAGAGAGAGAGAGAGAGACAGAGACAGAGATAGAGAGAGAGGTAGATAGATAAATGGATCGATAGATTGATAGATAAATACAGATAATGGTACAGATATAAATATATATATGCATACCAGATTGAAACAGTAGCAATGTTGAAGAATATACGTCAAACACCATATCCTCTTTGTCGCGCCCTAGAATAGTACCCTGACTTTAGATGTTTTCAAAGTAATTTTATTAATTAATACATATAGTTTTAGCAAAAAACTCGACTATGAGTTAGATAGGTTTTGAAAGGATAACAGGAGAACCTTTATGAACGGTAAGTAAGTCGATAATTGATGGCTTGAATAAATTCATGAATTGCGGACATTGCGTTTTATTGTTCTATTTAGAGTTTACTATCAACACAATTCTCGATATATATATATATATATATATATATATATATATATATATATATATATATAAATATATATGCATATGAGAAAAATCTACATAAGCTTTACAAGAGTAATTTCTGCTATATATATATATGGTCACTAATGTTACTGACTATGTTTATTAATTGTATAATATTGTGTTCTATTGCAAGGAAAAAGGATTATGTATGTACTAGTGTAAGGTCTTATTAGAAATAATACTCTAACTGATTGCGATCATCGATTAATACCCGTGGTTCACATACATACTGGAAATACAGCCTTTTGGACTAACGAAAACCACGGGAACATGTTCTTCAGTCGAAGAGTGAAAATACATTTTATTCTTTAGCCTAATGTAAGGTATTTAAAGTGTGTCTATGAAACCGCAGGTATCGATGACTGATGGAATTGCTGAATAGTGTAATTAAAAAAATATATTCATTGTATACATATATTACATACACACACACACACACATATATATATATATATATATATATATATATATATATATATATATATATATATATATATATATATATGAATATATATATATGTATACCCATATAAATATATATATATATATATATATATATATATATATATATATATATATATACTGGGTGGCCCAAAAGTAGGTTTACAGTTATTAAACTATTTTTATATGGTCGAAGTTACTTGCTCATTACAAGCAATATAAAATACTCCTCATTAAATGATAAGTGTAGGCCTACTTTGTATATACTTTTGTATATATATATATATATATATATATATATATATATATATGATATTATATATATGGTATAAAAACAAAAAAATATATCATTTTCAAATGACACGTGCATATATATTTATATATATACATATACATATACATATACATATACACATATATATATATATATATATCTATATATGCATACAGACATATGTATGTATGTATGTATGTATGCATGTATTTATGTATGTATGTATGTATGTATAAAAAATGATGTGAAAAATCGAGAAATATTTATATATCATATTTCATTACTTGTGTTCGTCCTTCTGCTCAAATCTTCATCGTTAATTTCGAAAGGTCAGTTGAAATGAGAATACTTCGAATTGTTCTTTTTAATCCAACAAAACTCATGAGGACACTCCAAAGAATTAGTTAGAAAATAAATATTAAAAGGGTACTCATGCAGTTCACGGACCGGTCTGAAATAATAACGTTACTATTCTGAAAAGCATTTCTTACATAGGGAGATGGAGAGTGGTTTAACTATTATGTTCAGTATATTTTTAGCTATCAGCGCAAAAAGTGAGAAAAAGAAATATATGCATGTGACTCGTATGTGTCTATCTACAAATCAGTGAGCCCCTCTTGATTCGTTTCACCTAACAAGGTAAGAAACGTGCGTGTTGTTGTAGACATTTTCAAAAACTTAAGTGTATAAACAGTCATAATATGTAAACATGTTGCCAGGTTCGATGTGCTGCATATATATATATATATATATATATATATATATATATATATATATATATATATATATATTCAAATAAAGAGAGAGAGAGGGGGAGATAGAAAGAGAAAGAGATATATTGGTTATTTCCTTTAAGAACTAATCTCTTTGTATTCTACTGACGATACAATTTAATACTTTGAAAAGCCATGGCTTAAGAAATAAAGAAATGTTTTTATTGTATTGTAAAGACCTTGATTTGATCAACTTATGACGTACTATATATTGTACGTATACAATATTTATTCTCATCTGTTACTTGTTTCTCTCACTCTCTCTTACTCTCTCTCCCCTCTCTCTCTCTCTTTCACTCTCGCTCTCTTTCACTCTCGCTCTCTCTCTCTATCTCTCGCTCTCTATCTCTATCTCTTTCTCTCTCTCCCTCTATCTCTCTCTCTCTATATATATATATACGTGTGTATGTTTTTATATGCGAATCCTCTAATATTTATTGTAGTAGATACCTGTATTGTATTGTTTTCATTTAGATGAAGACCTTATTTGCAGCTATCGTCAATATCCGTTCTTCAGTATTACTTGTACGTATAAAGCAGACTGCCCATCCACTTTGTCTTATTGATTTAACTGAATTCATATGTCGTTTAAAATTGATGTCCATCTTTGTGTCTATCAAACTTATAGACAGAAGCTGGTCGATTGCAGTCAGAAATATCCGATAAGTATAAAGAAAAACTAAAATTTGGCAAGATGACAAATACACGATCATATTACGTGACGTTGCACCATTAATTATACAACGATAAATACTCATCAAATTAAAGATCTGCAAATGATTTATTATCATCTATGTTACTTTCACTAATTCAATTTCATGTATTCCATCATTCAAATAGCTGTAATTTTTTTAAAATAGCACTATCTAGCTAGGACACGTTCGGACTCTGATATTATATCTGTCATGTGTAATTTTCGCTCACAGGTAATTAAACATGTTTGTCTACGAATAAAACTAATTAATTAAAATAATTCCAGACAACATTATATTTAAAAATAAACTGCCGATCAAATGTAGTGTTCGCCTTGTTTCAAATGCATACTAAGTTAACGTACGCGTGAGAAGCTCGCTTTAATGATAACGTATGAACAATTATTGTCATGAACCAAGAATGGAAGGGGTAATCTTAATCGTAATGATAAGTGATACTAATAAAAACGGTTAGAATAAGTACGTATAAGAATGTGATTTTTCTTTACAGACATTAGGGTTTATATGTATTAGTAAATAGTTAACAAAAATGAAATAACTTCTGTAACTTTCAATCGACACAAACATGTTACATTGTTCTTAATATTGTTTGGACTAAAATAGAAATTAATCTACCAGCACACATATCCTTTATTATCAGAGTAAAAGGAGATACACATACTAATTTATTTGTTGAAATAAATGTTTCCTTGCTGATTTTTTCTTGTAAGATTTAACTCGGGGGTCTGTTGATTTATCTGTTTACCAAAGGTAAGTTTTCCCTCGATTAGTTGTTTCGTTTTTTACAGTAATATTTTCATTGCGTGTAACAACAGCAGGACAGCAATTGCTACTGATATAAATAAATTACGTACTACTACACCGGGACAGGGTGAGTAGCAGTGTAAGTTGACAATAAAGAAATTGAAAAATACGCATAATTTATTTCTGATAAGGAAATTACATTTGACATCCATAGACATCTTCTATAATAACGCATCGTATAAAAAAGACGAGACAGTTTTTCACTATTTTACAATATGAAATGTTTATCTTATATTACTCAATGGACATTTGGAGTCGATAATTACGTGCCCTTTGACAAGGTAGTCTATTATACTGCACTATCCTCTCGTTCTAAACATGGAAGCGCCAATTTTGCTCATACACACGAATTGATTAAGTTATTCGAGTGGGGAACAAGGATGGTTTCTTTCATTTCATTATATGGATAATGTTGGAAGCGAAACAATAGTATATCAAGTTGTTTAGTTTAGGCTCTATTGATTGTTATCAATCGGACGTTTCATGCTGACACGTTCAGTAATGGACATACAATCTAAGTGGGTTTTAAACTGTGTTGAACAGTAATATATATATATATATATATATATATATATATATTTAAGAGAGATAAAAGAGAACGAACTAATTAGAATGCCTACTAGACACTTCCCGCCAGTGTCTAAAGTATATATGTACGAGAGTGTCTCAGAACTAACTTGCATAAGGTTTCTTTCTCCAAAAAATAAACACTAACAACATAGAAAAAAATAACATAGTATTCAAAGTTAAAAAAATATTTTCAGTATGGCACATCACATGTGCTAATAAAAAAAATGATGCCCTTACTCTAGGTAGTGTTGCCTCTAGTTACAGCAATAAGCTTGATACTCCACTAGATTAGATTAACTATTTACCTGGAATCAAGTAAGCCCAAGTAATCACACTAATGCTATACTGTAACACAGTTACAATGATCAATTAGGGAGAGTCACATTAATGGTTTTCACTTCTTTATTAACTGAATGTTCGAGATGTAAAAGAGAATTTAATTCAATACTCGGGTACCTATGTATCTCATATAAATATAGAGTGTGTGTGAGGCCGCGAATCTGCCGACTGCATCCCCATGTAGAAGGGTTAAAATGAAAGAAAACGAGGCTACCTGTTTGCCGTGGATGGGGATCCGTGATGTCTGAGGACGGGATTCAAGTGGCTAAGCGATCCGCAGCCTGGTTACTTAAATAGTTACGTGATTTGCAACACTCTACTTTGGATATTACTTCGGCTAGGCGGGTTGTCGGAGACGCCCGATCCCATCAATCAGCCAGTTAAGTATTGCCCTAACACTTATTCCATCGATTTCCCCGATTGTTAACAATCTTGAAATTGATTAACTCCGTTGTTTTCAATACCTACTCCAGTTTAAAAATAAGTGCTATAAAGTGGTGGAAATCAACTTGAACGATAAATGACCGCAAAAGCTATAATTCGGTAGATTAATCGAGGGAACGCGGGTGCTTGTGATCATGATCAGTTTGAGTATGGCATTCCTGTAGTTTTGTCTTACCAAGCCGATTGGGTTTCTACCTTGCGAATGCGCATAGACGTTGAGTCGAAGTGGACTCACTGGTGATTAGAAAGTAGGAATGATAAATTTAAAAACATACAATTGATGACTCTTAGCAGAACAACAAAATGAGTGCATAAGGATACCAGCTTGATCGAGAAGAAGAAGAAAACGACCAAAGTAGATTTCTAAGATTTATTATACTGCAAGCATTAGAAGAACCGTAACTATATTATCTCCCTTCGTCATTGAGAAAATAATTCCGCCTAACGTCATGCTAGGCGGAATTATTTTCTAGGGTTGTTAACAAATTGGCTAATTGAAACATACTGATCGAAGTTGAGAACAAAAACGACATGCGGATTTTCTGCTAAAAATAGAAAAAAATGTTCACATTAAAAAATAACACCATAACTAAACATTTCAAAAACAGTAAAAAGAAGCCAATGGCTTTCCCTGTAAACTAGAGAAGAAATAGAATAAAAACCCCAAGGAATGAGTGAGGTTAAGCGAATGTCTATGAAAAGAGAAAACAAGATAATCCAAAAAACACATACCTGATGTGATTTAATAAGCCGACAATTCCACCAAAAATGAAGATATGATATACTATCGAAAAGGTTAAACAATATGTCCCAATCCTCGTCGATATTACAAATGCCAGAAATATTAACATCACGAAAGCAAATGTAACGGAAGAAACGCATGCGGAAAATGTGGGGAAAAATACCCTGTCAACTCTATGGAAGAGTGTAGGGGTGACCCCCAAGTTTATGCCAACATGTGTTATGGATAGAAGAGGAAAAATGATATACTAACAGTTAAATACACTAGACATTTTAACTTCAGTGAAGCAAGAATGATGGTTGAAACCACTAGTAGAGAACATTCATATCCCTAGTCTGTGTCCCCAGTTGAGAATAATGAGGAGAACAGTAAATACAAAATAATAATAATATAAAGGTTGCTTCAGCTTGGGCCGGTAGACTGGCTAGCATTAAAAAAAACAATTACAAAAGAATACGAGGAACCGACGGCAACTGTTAAAACAAATGTGGAACGAAGAGAGGACATCATTATCTCTGTGCCTTTTATCCAACTGGTTGCCCCTCACCCAAGATGCACCACCACAGTAAAAAAAAACAAGTGAAATAAATAATGCAAATGAATCTAATAGGTAAATTATAGTGATTCGAAAAGATCCAAATAAAATATATCCAAGAAAAAAAATTCCGATAAAAAATCTTCATGCAAAGAGCCCTCAGGTTAAAATTCTTAATCTGAAAAAAAGAGAAATAATCTAAAAAAACAAAACCAAAAACCAGAGTGAACTTGACACAAAACTAATTTAAGGCATTGAACATGATGGAAACAGAAGATGAAAACTCTGAAAAAAAAGGTAACAGAACAAAACCCACCAACAATCAAAATATAAACAATGGGATAAAGGATTATCATTCTGGTGCTATCAGATCAGGCTGTCTTAAGATAGCGACTTCCTGACCAAAAATGCACAAAACATTAATGTTATTGTGTTTTGTTCTGTTCTTTTGCTAAACTCAATGATGTTCTGCACAGCCAAACATTTTTCCTCTAGAAAACAGTCTAAACAAACACCATGAATTAATACTTACACATATAAATAACTTGAAGCATACAAGTATTACCAAAGTAACTAGAGAAGGCATTAAGTTGCTCGAAATATGCCGTAAAATTAAATAAAAATCTTTAATTTCTGAGAACTGCCACTGAAGAAAGGTAAAACAAATATATATATATATATATATATATATATATAGAGAGAGAGAGAGGGGGGAGAGAGAGAGACATAGAGAGAGACATAGAGAGAGAGAGAGAGAGATTAGTTGGAAGTCAATTGGAAACAGTGGAATTCTTAGACGTTACTCGTTCAAGAAATGCTTACTGTAGTCAAGTGAACTCCAAATACTGAGAGAAGTTTTCACCAGACAGGAGTCAACTTTTCTTTTTAGAATATACGTGCACTGTTAATTAAAGACTTAATCACATGATTTGAAATTGTGTAAATGAAAAAACATTGTAATTCTTTTGAGCGCACCATGTATCAACTCTTTTCATATGTTTGTTTGGTATTTATCTGAACAGATTTAATTCGTGAGCTTAATGCCAAATATTGCATTTGATGAATTTTTACAACAAAAGTGAGAGCGTTCCAATAAGAATATAAAACAGTGTTTCATACATTCTCACTTTCTCTCAATCTCTTTCTTACTCTCTCTCTCTCTCTCTTTCTTTCCTGGCATATATATATATATATATATATATATATATATATATATATATATATATATATATATATATATATATATATATATATATATATATGCGTAAGTGATAAAATGTGTGCATATCTACTCCTGTACAATTAAATAAAGTGTATGCACAACATATTCCTAACAAAATCTATCAATAACATTAAATCTAAAATTAAGATTCACCAAAATATAGGTACATAATTACAATTTTTTAACGACAGCATGGCTATAATTGAAATGTTATACAATCCCAGTCTATCTCCAATAATATGTTTACAATTACACTTTACCTACAGTATTTGTTTACTATTACATACTATATGTTATAAGCCATGAAAAAGAGAAATGTGACTAAAAGAAAAATGAATCTCTAAAAGTATGACTGCAATTAAATGTAATGTACATCATTGTATCATGACTTGTCAATAATTATCAGGATAATGTATGAAATTATTTACCTACAACATAATGTCTACTACCACTGCTTATTATTAAATTTGTCTGACACCATTCTGCCAATAGTTAGTATTATGATCCGACATATGGATTAATATTAAAACTTATTTGCATTTGTAAGCTTTCCGGCAAGTGTCGTGTGTTTATTTATTTTGTTCTGCCTCCTTCAGCCCCTACGCTTTTATATGCTTCGAGGCCGAAATCTACTATTTCGCAGTTTTTATATTTATGCTGACAATATTCGGCCTTTCTTGTTAACTCATAATTTGTTTTTCATATAAAGATTAAATGAAGGGTCACCTGGGACGGCTTACTGCCAAAAATGAGTAGTGTTCCCTGGAATCTTACTGACTTCAAATTGATCTATATTTACACAACTTCTTTCTATCTGCGTTACACAGCAGTATGCATTCTAACAGCGGTATTTTAACATTGCTTTTTTTCTGTTTCTTCTCTGTTGATCTAATGAGACTCATTTCCAGAAGCAGCAGATGTGGAGAGATGTCATGTTCGTCAAGTACCCTCACTGTCTCTCGATTAAGCAGTTTTTAAGTGGTTGATCTTTCATATTTAACAGTGCATACTTTTTAATTCCGAATTCCGAGTGTTTCTCCTTGCTGGTCTTTCTGGTTGTATTAATAAATATTAACCATTTTGTAAATAGTTATCTATATAGATGAGAAATTTCCCTTTGGTCTCTTGAACTCCCTGACTGATGTTAGACCTACTGAATATGATTTTATGACTATGATAAACGATGCGATAAAAGACAATTCCCCTTTACAATGTTCCTCTGTATTTTATCTTAAACGTGTTTCTACCATTTTTTTTGTTCATGAAGTTGATAATTTCCTTGATATTCTGTGCATCCTTAAGCATTCATTTATTCATGTTTGAGGACTCGTGTAGTAACACTTCTAATAGTCGATTCATGCCATGTAGCACATGCATAGCTGGTCATGTCCTGCTAGTCGACTTCCGGCATCATTTTACTTCTTCAGAAAGTAGCTCACCACTTTTGTAAAATTGTATATGTGTTCGATCAGTTGTGATGTTAAAATTTATCAGATATTTGGTAGGTAAAATATATGTCTCTAGTTGCGGCGGATCGTTCTCTTATCACTGTGTGTTTGTATTAATGTAGGACTTTCTACAATTATCCACTCTGTTATGTCCATTTAGTGTGTATATTTTCTCAGCTGTTTGTAAGTCTCTCCTGTAGTGTCCTAACTTTTAAAACCAATATACAAGTATTACGACGTGGCCTGGAGCTTTCCGATTCGCTATTTTTTCTTAGTGTCGTATCAAGTGTGGTTTCATCATTTTTCCCAATAACTTGACGCTATCTTTTCATGTTATTCAGCCATTCGATATTTCCATTGCGAACTCATTCCTTTCATCATATTTTCCCCAACATAATTGTTCAGTTGCTTTCAGTTTTGATTCGTCTCTTTTAGTTTTCCCTCATTTCCATTTATAACTGTTTTTTTTTTTTTTCAACCTCCTATTCGTATCGTTCAGATTAGTATCTGTATTTTATTTAAATTATTATCAATGTATCCGTGATAAATCATGTTGCGTCGTGTTTTACGCGTTCAGTATATTTTATCGCATCCATTAATAAGAAAATGTGTGCATAACGAAATGTATATTTGTAATGTTAATAGGGCACCATGAAACTTACATTTACAACATATTCAACTTACATATAAATATATATGTGAATATTTATAGTAATTCAAAGGACTACTTCAACTATTTACTCTGATGTAAACTATAAATTAATCAGATGAGTCTATCAATCTTTACTATTAAAACTATTTCTCATATAACTTATGGCGAGGGGAAACAAATTTAATGTATTGACTAAATAAGGAAAATACAAGGCGACTGATTTTTTAATACCGAACACCATTGTTTAAACTACGGATAGTTTAGGTCATTTCAAAATGCATTGTTGTAAAACGTAAGCAAATTCTAGCGCTGTTACATTTGTAATGTTGAATAAAAAAGGACACACGTCGTTACTCTTTTTCAACGTTATACGTCGTTACCGTAACGAATTAAAACATAATTCGTACAAACACAAAATAGTGAATTTTATTATGATATTATTACTGTTTACTCACTTGCAGTTTCCATACAAATTATGTCCTGTTAGTAAAAAAAAGAAAGGTTTCTCTGAAGTCTGAATATAGCCAGTATGCCAATGTTTCAAATACCTTTCCACCCAGCTCTGTTTATTTTCTACACTATTGTAAGTCACCTACTGTTCTCGCTATTAACATTCGGTTGTTTGCTCAGAGATTAGCGTGAGAAATGCCTCCGATGGGTTGACGTTTTATAATTATAATAATAAGTATCATTACTTGTAATATTAATAGATTTGCTCCAGCTCTGTACTTAAGCCATCATATTAACACACGTCACGTCACTGAGAGCACGCTTAATAAGATGAGAATATCCAGATAGCTGCCATCCAAAACGAAGTCGATGAGTGGCTGTTGTCTGTGATACGGTTGATAAATATATATCAGAATATTGTATCAGTCTTAACCTTCTTGTGATTTGTGTTATGATCTTGATTCGGAACATCAAAGTATTTATATTAGCACAGTTACAATATTAAGTTTTCAGGTGACATGGATATGTCGATTAGAAAATATGTGTTTTCTTTTAAATTATCGAAGTATTTAACCTTATATTTCACACAACATAAATGGACATGATTTTTAACATGCATTAATTAGTTTGCATGATGTTTCAAAATATTTGCTTTTTAACCTATTACCTCCCATGGAGATATGCCTGTCAAATGTTATGGTTATTAACTTATTACACTACTGGTCAGCTATGATACTATACTTATAATATATGTCGTGTCTTTGTTTTCCATAAAATGACTCTGGCTTTAGAGACAGCGCTTTCAATGTTACAGTCCAACGAGACCACGTCCTCGCTGGTTTCAAGTAGATCCTCGAAACAGTTTGCCTGGCAGTGTTTCCCTCGTAAGTAACATAATCAGCAACACACGCCGGAAATGCAACCGCTCCAACAAAAAAACGCAAGAAATTCTAATATGCGAGTCTTATCTAAAAATGTGTGTTCAAACCGATCGCCATGGCGACGAGTAGAGCAATTGGCCGTACAACGCTTGACTTCCTCAACAGTCTTGGTTTTTTACTGACGCGGTACACCGAATGCCATTTTCAATTGACTTTTCTTTACGAGCGTTTCTTCACCAACACTATCCATGGACACGACTAGAACCTGCCCCCGGCCTGCCAAGACATCCGATGAAAGTTCCTGATATTTGCATATTTGTTTAAAAATATTAATTTGCTATTATTTTTTGTTATTCATTAAATAAATGTATTTTGACTTAATTAATATTCCCCAACTTTCTTATTTTCGGAATATTTGGAAGAAGAGATTTAGTATGGATTCACTACAAACTCATCAATTATTATAAAAATCGCAAGTTTACTTGGAAATATTATTTTTACATCATACTGTGTGTTTACCATATAATGTTTATTTGTTTTTGTACTATTTGCTTGTTGTTTATAATGTCAACATGAGGAGAACATGGGGTTTTGTAGACAGAAGTTTCATCAATTTGTCTGACAAGCCTCGTCTGTTTGTACTTGATATTAAGAACACCCAGACATAATTTTAAACATTTGACACTGATTTTTCTCTTTCTATTTGAAGTTTATTTTGTGATAAGTCTACTTGTACGAGATGCATTAAGTGAACGGAGGGTTCAAAATAAATATTTATATGAACTATATAAAAATCACTAAATATTATACATCTCAGCTATTTCCAATATTATTTTAATGTATTTTTAATTTGTTTTATCTCTTTAAACGTAATGTTCAGATAAAGTAAATATTAATCAACTTCAATTCATAGATTGTTTGAAATTCTTAATGTAATTACATATATTTCTTAACAAAGTCTTTTTAGCTACAATTTCTATTGCTTTGATTCATTTCGTAATTTCTGAATTATTTCGATATTAAAATTATTTTTCAACAGATAGCATTTACTTCGTATTTACTCTACATCTTCAGTTTGAGAAAGCATGCAACACTTTTATAGTCACCCTGTTATTATTCATACGTTTCCATTATTGTTGATACCATAAAGCGTAAAATTACACGAGTTTATGTTTCGGAAATTAAATAAAACCTGGTAGGAATACGAATTGTCTTATAATAAGAATAATGAAGTGAAACTATTATTAGTTGAGTGATTGGCAAAAGCCCTTAAAGTCAGTTTCGAAAATAGCTTGAACTTTTGATTTGACGAAAGAAGAGTAACATCATGTGTTACATAGCAATCTGTTTAACCAACCTTGAAATGTAATGTATAGTTAGTTACAGGAGGAGGAAATTCCGAGAAAATATATTGTTTTAAAACTATATGCATGATAAATACAATCAGAGTTAATTTTAATTTTAATCAAAGATATTCCGCCGGACAAAGGTTTACGTTTTGATTGAGTTACTTGTATTTATCAGCTTATCTATTACCGAAAGCAAACCTAGTGAATAACAGATTTATGGATGAACATTTTGTGTCATTGTTTCTAGGAGTTTTATTGGCGTTGATGTATCTTTCTGTTTTGAGTCGGATGATACAATTAGGCTAACAAAAGTCTTATATAACGAATTCCACAATTATTGGGGAGGAAATGATTGATAGATTAAGATTCAACAATTGATCCCAGTGGGTAAAAGTAAGTAAATGGAATCACCTGATATCCAGAGAAAAAGAATACCTCATATATCTTTGAAGCCACCTGAGCGAGATAATCACGAAAAAAAAAACGCCAGGTAGAGTGCACAATACTAGCTTAATGAAGCTTGTCCTAGCCGTTTATCTGTCTCTCTCACTTGTGTTGTTTAATGCAGTAGCTCGATATCTTAAAACTATATATCCACCTTGTTTCCTCTAATTATCCACTTAGACTGCTAATAGATTCACATTTATAAAAAAACATGCACGTTTGTGTGAAATTGGTGAGACGAGGATTAACTGTGTATCAACCGGTGTGTATATCAATGTATACACGCAACATATACCAACATTTTGGAAAAAGAAATGAAGAAACACTGAGTTTTGAACAGCTTATTGATTATTCATTGTTGGTAGGATATGATTACGAGACGATAGTCGTGTGCTGTGATTATAAGGGCTAGCGCCCATTTCCAAGCAGTGTGTTCATCTTCAGTTGGTACACGTGTTTTGCTCTTTTGAAATCCTATGGCTGTTTTTGCGGAATAATATGTGTTCATAACACATATTATCATACTTATATGTATCAACTGTGTTTTCAATTGCTTATTTTCTATGCGCTTAAGATTTTAGTGATTCCTGCGCATACGTGCTGATTTTTTAGAAAGGTAATATTTTTTTTAAGCATGCCACATACGCAATAGTATTGGTGTTTAATATTAACACAGGTAGTATCATAATTATCGATAATTGATGGTCTTATTATGTATAGCCCCGCTATATTCTTGTTATGGGGTGAATTCTCTCTCATCGAAAACATTTTAAAATAATTATTCCACTCTTTGAAAAAGAATTAATGAAAAATATAAAATTTCAATTGCATATGTTGATTCCACAACAACAAATGTAAACTTATTCTTAAAAAAAATAATTTTGAAATGTTTGTAGCTGAAAATATATTTAATTAAGGGGACATAATTTGAAAATTAAAATGTATTTTTATTTAGTGGGTTAGGATTTTTTCTAATTCATTCCTTGTCTAATTTTACTAGATTATCTCGATATTCCGTACGTTATTATGATTATTCGGTTAGTATTTACAACCGTTTCATAATGACGGGCCAGAGAGTTGGATGACACCTTGAAAAGTGGTGGGAGTTCCATCGGAAATCACAAGTGACGCCACGTCCGTCAGAGTTTGTTTCTGTCTCTTTTCCTGAATTCCAATAAGGATTGACGTAGAAAACTGGGCCGGCTCGTTTTCAGTAAGCTGGGAAGGGGGCGCAGTAACAGCAAATCACCGGACGATTCTTGCTCTTGTCTTTTTTTTTCTCTCTCTCTCTGGTGTACAAACGAACCCAATTTATATTTCCTGTTTATGTTTAAGATAAAACTTCTAAAACCAGCCAGCATCTTCGCGTTATCGTTCAGAAGCATGTTACCCACCGAACAAGACGAACTCCGATTATCCACAGTGAAGGTAAGAAGCAGTTCAACACAAAAGTCGATATATACACACTTATTATTCGGTTTTACATGAAAAATCAGTATGTAGGATATAGAGCATTTGTAAATACCACCCTTCTTTACTGACATTTACATTTAAAACTTTTTTAACGACCAGAAAATTTGTATTTATATATATATGATATATAAATCATTGAATAGATAATATAAACATTTATAGCATGAATTCCCACAGGGAGACATATTTTTAGTTTATAATATGATATAATATAATTAGATTGTCCATTAGTCGAAATCCGATTATAAATGTTTGCATGATCTCTGCACGTACACCTTAATAATTCACGTTCCGGTCAACACGTTAAGGGATCATAGCCATTTTAATCCCCTTTATGAGCCTTTAACTCCGTTTGCCATATACACCTCTCTCTCGGCTTTATGGTTACAAGGCAAAAACAAATAACACAAAGACAGGATTAACGCTGAATCCTTGCCTTAATCTGACTTTGTGGTTGGACACTGAAGGTTTTTATTGTAACAGGACATGTAACAAATTAAACAAAAAACTGTTCTTAATTGACAGAATGAAAACGAAAATGATTCATGTCGGAAATATTGATATATATATATTTAACTACGTTGAAACATTGTTTGTGTTGATTGCAGGGGTTTTAGTTCCTATGCATGTTAAGATAAACAAATAATACCACTTTCTGTGATTGGTGAACATTTCGGCATTTAGAGTGTTTTGTTTAGATCTCGCAATAGGGCGTATAATGCTTATCTTTATGAATGGTGTTACACTCCCGGTCAGCATTTCATAGACTTTCATACACATGATGAATTGCTTTTTAAAAAAAAATATAATTTCCAAACGAATTGAAATAACTGCTCTAATTAAGTGTTCTCATTTGGATACACTCGCGATAATCTAGGTTGACTAGTTTGCTAGATGTATTACGAATTTTCTGCATGTCATTTGAGGTTTTACTTATTATTTGACATTATTTACCATATATGTTCTTCAAGAAGGGTCGCTTTCTGTTTTCTTATAATTATTGCAAATAATTAATTTTCTACTAGCAAATCCTTGCCCCGGCGTTGCACCAGAAGTAAACTTACTCAACTGAATAACACGCCCACACCTTGAACTATTAAATGATTTGTAGCTGAGGGAGAGGGCCACAACAAACTCAAGGAATGCGTTCAATTGCAAATCTTTTTCATCAAACAGAAACCCGCCGCCCGGGTTTGTAATAAATTTCGAGCTTTAAGTATTGAAAAAAAGAATTAACGGCATTGTTAAAAAGGAACGAAGGACCGTTTATAATGAAATTAAGTTGAGAACATTTTTTTTAAGTCTCGAATTATTATATCATCTTAATTGATTTATTGTAAAAGCTTTTTGGCCGCTGTACTCTTTAGCATGTCTTATCCGTTTTTTTATTGAGTAGTTTAGCTTCTAGGTATTTCGGGCATACCCTTTTATTGAATCAACTTTACTAGACTGCTATTACTCCAGCTTCCATATCTTCATCTTCATCATGAGAGATAGATAAACAAAGTCAATTCACTTATGCGATACTTTAATAATCTGGAAAATAGTGTACATAACATACACACGCTATCGTTTGTCACTGTTATATAAGTGCATACCCACCCATACCAACCGGCTGCTGAATAGGGGGTGCCTTAAATATAAGCGCACATACATCCATACATACACATATATACACACACCGTAGAAAATTTCACAAATAAGGAGTACGTCTTCAAAAATCAGTCAGATAGTACGAATGCTTCTGTCTGGTAGGCATGCTGTTCAGTTTAATCCTATGTTGCATATCCCTTATCTCCCAGGATTACCTACACTCATTGAAGAGGAGTTAGATTATTGCACATCACCTTCCAGCGGGATTGGCCAAGCATTTTGTACGCCAGATTTCATAACTTCTAGTGTGCTGGCTTTTGAAAAACCTCATCTGACATTTAATATATACTCCTCGCCAAAAGGTAGATACACCCACACACACCTGTATATAAATATATTTGGGTCTTGTTGTAAATTATGTTGAAATAAATTCAAGGAACGCTCGTTGATGTCAGTAATTTAAAATGTTAAAATGCACAAAATACGGCTAAAAATCGCCCTTCTACAAATATAAACGACAAAGTCAATATTAATGCTAGACAATTTCCTTACGAAAGAAGTGCCACACACATACACACAGACATATATATATATGAATATATATATATGCACCATCATCTTGAGGATGTTATGAAATAAAGACGAAAGTTTGATGAATGCATAATATTATTTGTTTTTGTTTTTTTATCTTCCATATATTATATATATATATATATACATATATATATATATATATATATATATATATATATATATATATATATATATATATATATATATATATATGTATTTATGATTTTTTTAAAGCTTACCAAATAGTTCCGTTCAGGAGCCCAAACAACACTACAACATATTTTTTCATTCAACAATTATTTATTTATCATTTTTCAAATTAAAGAGTATTTTACCTATACGTGATTCACTACCAAGCAGGTACTTGCTTGGCATATCATCAGAGACTATTAGGCACCTTGAATAAGAGTGACAACAACAGGCAACACACAATGTGGTGTTGCTTTTCTTGAGGTCACTTAAGAAGGAGAATAAAAAAATAAAGTAAGATAGAGAATAAAAAAAAAAAAAATATATGTATACAAAAATATATATATATAAAAATATATATATTAAAAAATATATATAAAAAATATATATAAAAAATAATAAAAAACAGAAATGTATAATTTGTACCAAATGAACTCGAGTGAAAACAGTAATAATGAGCGAGAATACACCCTCTCGACGGGCGGCACATCTATGAAAAATATCCCCCCCTAAATATATATAAAGACACAACAACAGATTTTATTGGTATTTCAGATCTATTCCACCCGAAGGAAAAAACGATACAATAGTCATTTTTAATGCATGCGGTTGTGTTGTCCCCATTTCCAGGTAAAATTCGCTCATTTTCGAGATGGACTCGCAACGAGGCGAATTAATGACGATCTAGCAACTACTTCCCACCTACGAAAAAAACTCGCAAAATAGTAGACATACAATATTTATCCATAATACATTTCCTAAAATTCTAGTTTCTATTTTAAAAATTATTCTCTTTATAAACTAATTATTCAACGTCATACATCTTATTTCATTCCAGTAAAAATATCCTTATTTAATTTACTGCCGATAACTACCTTGTTTATATTTATCGAAGAGGACAATCTACCATCCCGCAGTAATAATTTTGAAAAAAAATCATTAATATACTATATATAAAATATTACAACCAAACGTTTCTTACAAAAATCTATTTTCTATTTTTAAAATTATTCTTTATAACATCTAATTATCCAATGAGAATATTTTTTATTTAAATTAATTTTCTGTCGGTAGCTACTTTGCTATTTATCAAAGAGGGCGGATTCGCATTTATCATTCTGAAAAAATCATTCCTATATTTAAATAAAGTATTACCACACAATGTTTCTTACACCAAATTAGTTTCTATTAAAAAAAAATATTCTTAATAAAAACTAATAATCTACCGTCTGGAACGCCATTTTTCATTCCGGGAAAATATATTTTATTTAATTCACTGCCGAGGGAAACCTTGTTTATATCAATCGAAGAGGACTATCTTAATTCCGTAGCAATCGTTTTGAGAAAAAATCATTCCTATACTATTAATAAACATTACTATTACTACAAAATGTTTCGTATTTTATTTCATATAATCGAATTCAATTAAACCTAATTTAATAAATTGATGATATCTTCTACGTTGTTATTATTATTTTTATTTTTTAAAACTTTTTCCTAGAGTCGACATAATTCCTGTCAGCAGTACTCATATGAATGGTCGAGTGATCCAGTTTTCGTGGAAAACACCTTGGATTATCCTATATATCCCTTAAATAAAATATATTAATGCTGCATATTGCTTCCAAATTAAATTACTATTTTAAACGTACCTTCCAATTTATGAGATCGATCTTAACCTCCCTCTCATAATGATGGACAACTCATGCTATTGTGTTTATGATGGTACCTTAAACTTCGGGATTGTCATAGAAATGTGCAAATGATTTTAACTGTATTGAAATAAAATTCGAAATTTCTATATATACTAAAAACATAAATATTCATATAAATATTGTTTTCACAAGTCTAGTAAACATTTTAAAGATGTTATCCTAAGTTGTTGGGGCGATTTACAACATATTAGGGAAATATTAATTCATTAAACTATGAATGATTCCAGTATACTGCAGAACGACGAAGATGGAGGCAACACCATTCCATTTACACACAGGGGGAGGAGTGGAGTTACCTATTAATACTACTTCCCCCCTAGTGCGATGTATGCTGGTTCAACACTCCCCAGCCTCGCTACCTCTGAAGTGGTAAGCTACATTTACTGGCTTTTCTTTTGTCGCCCTACTCTACCCGATATCTCCTATTCCCCTCTGTGGAGATGTACTTGGGTATTTTACCTATTGAGGAATTTTCATCATGCTAAAGAGCTACGTAGAAATAGGTATATGACTTCACTGTCATCCTTCTGATTCTATAGAACTAATTAACCCGACATTACTGCTATACATAAACTACATGAAATTCCCAATGCCTACCGTATGCTATATCTATTTCCATGAATAATTATGAGTTATTATTTATTATTAAATTATATATTTGTATGTTACCAAATTCCCCCACTCTACTTTGCTGAGGAAGTATTTACTATTGTTAACCTTCAATGGGACATATTCCGATAGAATATTCCCACCTAAAGATCTCCCGTCACCCTATGTCCTTATTTCTACTGATATTCGAATCAATTCATATATAAGCCTAAATACATGCTGCTAGCTCATATCCTCTACATTATACGGTAAAATTAGCCCCAGATTAGCACAGGACGGACCCTTACTGACCATCCCGTCTGTAAGTTTATATCGTTCCCCCTTTTTTATCCCCTTCTATCCAGCTTGATAACAGGTAACTGTTTCTATGCAGACATCATCGTAATATTTCCTGCCTAGTGTTCAATAAATTATCTCTAGAGGGCATGATGTGGTACGACTCTAATGCACATAGGTTGCCTCTCCTCCTTTTGTTCGGACTATATGTGTTGGCCCTACCTAAGATAGACCATTTCAGTTCGAAAGTAATTAATGTCTTCCTTATATCCTGATCTGGTTAAAGCTTCGTTGTAGAAGTGCTAGCTGATTTCGAATAGATGTTGATTCTTGGACAGCTTAGAAATCCTACCGTAAATTGCAGGAATAATGAATCTTTCACGATATAGTAGTGTGTATGGTTGGGCTTGTGATAAGGTTCATATGTGTTGTTGCATAGATGAAGCGTAACATCCAAATAAAGTAACCCTCCGGTAGTGTATATCTATAGTTAGGCTTAGTTGTATCGTGCTGAAGAATTTATTGAGTGTTTTCTTCTTAGTTTCAAGATTCTTGAAACTCGTGTCTCCCTTCTTAATTGACCACAAGAAAAGCAACACAACATTGTGTTTTGCCGGTTGTTGTCACTCTTATTCAATGTGGTTAATTTTCTCTGATGATTTGCCAAGCAAGTACCTGCTTGGTAGGGAAACACGTGTAGGTAAAACATTCTTTATTTTGAAAAATGATAAATAAATAATTTTTGAATGAAAAAATCTTTTGTAGTGTTGTTTGGGCTCCTGAACAGAAAATGTTGGTAAGCTTTTAAAAATCACATATGAATGGTATGGACATTGTAATCGCGTATCATCGAGCTTGTATTTATTGAATAATCCCGGCTTTCACTGAATAATCTTTTCTCTAAGTGAAAAATCTATATATATATATATATATATATATATATATATATATATATATATATATATATATATACATTAACAGGAAAACCAATATATCATATATACTTTCAAATTAGAGCTATCGGGAAAGGAGTAAAGCTTGATATACGAGCAAGTGCCATTATAAAATACATGTTTTAGAATTATTTTTATATTTTAATTATCTTTTATAATCTTATATCTTTTCAAGTTATGACTTTTGATAATTTCCCGTATCGACTTATCTGTTTGTATTTTCCCGACCAGAATACTTCATTATTTAGAAATCCATGGCTTCAGGAAATGAAAATAAAGTTATTTTATTTGAAGAAGGTTGTTTCGACCAACTAAAGATGGAATATATATATATATATATATATATATATATATACATTGTACTTTTACAGTCTTTATTCCCATATTTTACTTGGCTACACACACACACACACATATATATATATATATATATATATATATACATACATATTTATTGACGTTACAGGTACATAAAAGTGATCTAGGGGTACGTGTTTTGGGATCACAGCTCACAGCTAACATCAGCATGACTAACTTAGACAAATGTTCGAACCTTTGATATTGATGTCTATAGTCTGGCGTTTTACTTTCAAACTATGAAGCCTTGCATAGAAATATGTACGGGTTTTATGCTCTCAATATTTGATGAATATATAAAAATGTCATTGGTGATAGTAGCGTTTGTTATATCAAATTTACATGTGAAACTGATTCCACGCCCTGAATTCTAAACGCGATACATATTAATGAAAAGATTGCATTATTAGTCACTCTTAACCTTATAAGACATATTTCTCGTTTATATATATATATATATATATATATATATATATATATATATATATATATATATATATACATTTTATACGTACATTTAATTTATTCATGGCTAACTTAGACAAGGATCGAACGTTCAATATTTATTTCTATAGTCTACTATTTTACCTTCAGACCATGACAGTTTGCCTGGAAATATTTACGGGTTTCATTGCCTAAATATTTAATGTATTGAATGTAATTGTTTGTATTAGTGATGGTTGCATCATAATAAGCTAAAGAATACGGTGAACATTTATTTAACTTGTAAAAAAAGAAAAGGTTGGCTTTTGTCTAGACGTTTAGCATTGACAAAACTGACAGGACATGGCTAAAAAGGCTGAAAAAACTTACACCATCTTGACAGACTTTGTTTAATTAGGTGAAAATGAATTTCATGAAATTAAAGAGTTTATGACTATAGGCGAGATCATACTTGACGTCAGTTTTTCTTTTATTTTCAATTGCCTGTCTGTTTTGTAGTTGTGAAAAAATATGAATATGTAAAAGGTAGATGGGCTTGAGATATAATGCAATAAGTTCAAAGACTACTAACACAAATTATTCTTAATTATTAATATTGCAACTATTTTGCCAGTTCAATGCATATTTATTTCTATTGGCAAGGCATCAATACACAGACAATGTGCAAGACAGTGATTGTTTGTCAGCCGACATGATAACGCAAGAGCGTATTAAAAAAGGAGTTGACAGAAATTAAAACCGTGTTTGATGAATATAAAATTAATTACTAACATGTTTTTTTATTACTTTTGTTTCATATTTAAACTAATTTTAATGTAACGTATAAGTTCATTTTCTTTTTTACTATATAAAAAAAACTTATTATAAGTATTATTATGATTATTATTTTTGTAGCTTACAAGCCTCAGCATAATCAGTTAATTCTCCCACAAACAAACATGATATTCTACTTTTCAGGCGATTACGTGTGAACACCCTGAAAAAATGGCGGCAAGTAAAAGTCAATTCTTTTAGAATTTAGAGTGCGGGATTAGTTTCACATGTAAATTTAACGTCAAATGTGCTCCCATTTCTCGACGATTCCAGTTATTCAAATAAATGGGCTATGGGTGCCAATTCTGTGCGTGTTACGTTAGGGGGATACCAACATTTTTAATCGATTATGTGTTGTCGTATCAGTTTTCCGGTCGTACTAAGAGTTACTAATAGAAGGGATTTAATATACAGGGTGTTTCAAAAGTCTTGGGAACATTACAAATGCGTATATCTCATGAACTATTCCAGGTGGAAAAATGAAACTGGTGCCATTTTAAAGCTTGCTTAATCAAGCTTTTGGTCATACAAATGATTTTCGTGTTATCTTTCCAGGTGCAGTAATGGCGTTCTCTAAAGAAGACAAGGCATTTTGCGTCCTCCAATTTGCAAAAACTGAATCGTGGACATGTGTTCAGCGTGCATTTCGCAGGAAATTTTAAAAAGAAGCCCCTGAAAGGAAATCCCTTGTCAGATGGCATGCTAAATTTGTGAAAGATGGGTGTTTGTGCCCAATTAAGCGAACAGGTCGCCCTTCAACTTCAGAAGATGCAGTTGAGCAAGTTCGGACAGCCTTTCAGCGGAGCCCCCGTAAATCAGTGAGAAGAGCCAGCAGGGCACTTCAGCTTGTTCCAGCAACTGTCTGGCGTGTCTTAAGGAAACGACTGCAAATGGTACCTTACAAGCTCAAGTTGGTCCAAAAGTTGAAGGACACTGATAAGCCACTTCGGCGTGACTTTTGCATTGCAATGCAAGAGAAGTATGAAGATAACGGCTTTGATGACCGGCTTGTTTTAAGCGATGAGGCGACCTTCCATCTGAATGGCAAAGTTAACAAGCATAACACTCGCATATGGGGTACTGAGAATCCTCATGAACTTCTTGAGCACGAACGAGATTCACCAAAAGTGAACGTGTTTTGTGCAATTTCCAAGAAAGGTGTCTATGGACCGTTCTTCTTTGAAGAGGCAACTATCACTGGTGAATCCTATCTCAACATGTTGGAAGACTGGTTAATGGCTCAGTTGGAACAAGCAGAATCTGATGACTTCATTTTTCTGGAGTCTTAGAGTAAGGCAGTTTCTTAACACAAGGCTGCCTGGTAGATGGATTGGGAGATCTGGGCGAGGTGATGACGTTCTCATGCCCTGGCCTCCTAGGTCTCCAGATCTTACCCCGTGTGACTTTTTCCTTTGGGGCTTTGTCAAGCAACAAGTCTATGTGCCGCCCCTTCCAAGAGATATTGACGAACTAAAGGCTCGAGTAACGGCAGTTGTGGGAACCATTGACGTCAAGATGCTGGAACGCGTTTGGCAGGAAATGGACTATCGACTAGATGTCTGCCGGTTGACGAAAGGTGCTCATATTGAGCAACTTTGAAGATTCCCCACAAAACTTGAAACTTTAAACTTTCCAACGGTACCAATTTCATTTTTCAACTCCTAATAGTTTTTGAGTTATTAAAAATCGTCATGTTCCCAATACTTTTGAAACACCCTGTACAACCCTTAAAACTTCCAATGACCCGTAAATTAGGATAATGTTACGTTGAATTGATAAACAAACTGATACCCCACTCCTAATTCTAAAATAATAATTTGCATTTCTTCTTTACTGCCAATTATTTAGGATGTTCACACATAATCGGCAAAAACAGTAGAATTTCATTCGAAGGGGAGTAATTCAATAAAAGGTGTTATTAATAACGTGTCATCCTATTTACCTGTCTTTCTCGGATGTAATGAGACACGAGGTAAGTTTTTAATGTGAGTATTCCAGCTCTCCAAGACTGGGCACTCTTGATTGTGAGATAAATTAAATTGTCTCAGTCTAAAACGATTACCTTTCACTGAATCGTTGACAGAAAAGATAAATGTAATATCAGAATAGATACTACACTCTGTATGGTGTATTTGCTAAAAATATGACAAACAACATGACACAAGGCCGTTAAAGTGTTGTTAAGTGAAGGCCTAAGGTCATACTCTATCTTACACGATCTATCTTAGTCTTAGCTAGAATCATTTCAGTCACCACAATATAACATTTACTCAAGGGGCAATTTTATTTAAAATATTTACAATGTGTTGAAAATTGAATTATATATATTATTAATTAATTATGGTGTTCTATTCATACAGAAAACATATTTTCCATAAGATGGCCGAAATAGTAATAAATTGTTCATCAATAATTAATTTGTTCAGTGTAAGATATGCAATAACTGACCTAAAATTCATGAAAAAATATCCCCCCCTCCAAAAAAAAACATCCGTGTAAATAAAAAAAACTTATATCGGGTAAATCATTATTTAGGGTGGGGGGGGGAAATAATTTTTGGTAAAGTTTTCCGGTGGAACATTCTTCGGAAAACCTTTATAGAATCGTTATAAATGCCTGCTATCTCATCACATGAAAAGAATGGATTTATCTACAAGTTTTCTAATCTGTATGGTATTTTAATTTCTTATCGGTGAAATACTAAAAATGCGTTTTTTTAAAATAAATTTTGCTCCAGCGGAAAATTATGTACGAAAACTCACGCAAACACATTTTAGTTAATTTTGTAAACATAACTTTAGTATATTTAAATTTTAACCTCATTGTTATTTTCAGGAAAACATTTTTGAGAAGAAAACTCCAATTATTGAAATATTTGTATATGAACGATCTTAAATCGAAACCATTTAATTAACTTGTTCAACTTCAACTGTCGCTTTTGTTTTCTTAATTGAAATCCGAATCGCTGATTTTATCGGAATCTGAACTTTAGAAGAAAATCGATGTCGCGAAATAGTAAACTATATTACAATTGTTGCATTACTGGTCTCTCTCTCTCTCTCTCTCTCACTCTCTCTTTCTCTCTCTATATATTTATATATATATATATATATATATATATATATATATATATATATATATATATATATTGCGTTATGAGAATTATTGCCATCCGCACGTTTTTTTTTCTAAATTGTAAAATCTACCATTTGACAAAGAGGTCTTCCTCGAAATATATTATGGAACATGGTCACAGACTATACATCACAGTGTTTAAGTCTTCCTAAATCAAGTAAGATTCGCTATATGGGAAAACAAATTATTAAACACATTTTAAAAAGATATGTGAAGTAAAATCACTTGTGTTTGCCTTACTTTTCAAAGCCAACATACTTCCATATATTGCATTGTGATAGCCTTCTAATACTCTATGTATACATATTACACACACTGCTTCAAATAAACCACCCCTCTTTACCCTGACAATAATCAATCTTCATACTCTATACTTATTTAAGCATCTATCTTATGTTTGTTTATAGTTCTAAGTCCTTAATAATACATTCTATTATTATCAATTATCTCCTTTATATTTTTCTTATATTTTCATTGTGTATTTCTAATTTTTAATTTCTATCCTCTTATTGGTACCTTTATTTTTTTATCTTTAATTTTATTATTTATTTTACCTATATTATTTCTTAATTTACCTTCATTCTATATTATAAGTTAACAATTTTTATTTACTTATTTTTAATTTTGTCAATTTCATTATTTTCTCATATATTTTCATGTATGTGTATATAAGTGTGTTTGTATATGAAAAAAAATATATATGTGTGTATATGTATGTATTTTTATGTTGTGCATATATTCGTATTCCTTTATATTTCTATCATCATACTTCCCTTTTATTTTTTACTTTATTTCATTTTTATATTTTATTCTTTATTTATTTTTATTTAATTTTACTCTATTACACTTCATTCTTTATTTTATGTATTTTTTCTATATTTTTAATTGTTTTAGTAGTTTAATATTTTTATAATTTCTATATTTTTTCATATTGTGATATTTTTATATTTTTTATATTTTTATTTTTATTTTACTTTCATTTTAATTTTTACTTTTATTCTTATTTTATTTAATTCTTTATTTTTATTTTTTATTTTCCTATCCTTTTATTTCATTTTTCCTTTATATATTCTATCATTTTTTATATTATATTTTATTTTTATTTTCATTTTTACTCTTTACTTTTGTTCTTATTTTATTTTCATTTTATCTTAATAATCTGTATAATGTTTATGAGGTTTTATTATAATTATTATCAGCTTATTTTTATATTTTAATTTTATATCAGTAACTTATTGTTCTTCCAATATTTGTCTCTGCACGCCCTCCTCTCAATAGATGTTTATCTAAGACAGACTTGTTATTTTTTCCTTGAATTTATGTAAGATGTGGTGCTAAAGGCGCTGATGAACATACGTTTGCGAGTAGCTTTTGTTGTTTTTTTTTAAATTAAAAAAATAATTAAGTATTTCCAGAATGTTTTGGAAACGACCGTACGCCATAATAGACTTGTTTTTCTAATTCTTTGAACAATTGAGATCTTATAATTCATCAAATCTTCTTCTTTATATATATATATATATATATATATATATATATATATATATATATATATATATATATATATATAGATTTAGATTTTTCACTTATAAAATAGATCATTCAGTGAAGACCGGGGTTGTTCCAATAAAAAACAAGCTCGATGATACTCGATTACAGAGTACAGAGCATTTATATGTGATTTCATGAAGGCTTACCAAAGCATTCCTTTCAGGACACCAATGATCACTATTAAAGATATTTTTTCTTACAAATACTATTTATTCAAATTAAATGTTTTTTCCTACACGTGTTTCACTACCAAGCAGTTACTTGCTTGGCAGATCATCAGGGAAATTAAATGTCTGGAATACTGGTTTCAACTGCCAGTATTCCAGACATTTAATTTCCCTGGTGATCTGCCAAGCAAGTAACTGCTTGGTAGTGAAACACGTGTAGGAAAAAACATTTAATTTGAATAAATAGTATTTGTAAGAAAAAATATATTTAATTGTGATCATTGGTGTCATGAAAGGAATGCTTTGGTAAGCCTTCATGAAATCACACATATATATATATATATATATATATATATATATATATATATATATATATATATATATATATATATATATATATATATATATATATCAAGTAAGGAAGTAAACATCTTTGAAGCATGGATCAGAATGCATTAAATATTTTTGAAAATAAACAATCGTGCAATATTTTTATACATTAAAAATTCATTTATTTTAATTTTTCATCGCGAATTTTCGTTGTAAAATCCAACCTTGTCAAGCAAGACTGTCCTATAGTTTTTATTTCTTTTTCTTCCTCCTCATTTTGATGGTGGTATTAATCCCTAGGGGTCGAAACTACGTCGAGTTCTTTAAGACGTTAGAAGTTTAGTCTGGTCGATGTCATGCGCTATTTTTTAAAGTAAGTAAGTAAAGACCTTTGAAGCACGGATCAGAATGTATTAAATATTTTTGAAAATCAACAATCAGAATACTAACGTCTTAAAGAACTCGACGTATTTTTGACCCCTCGGGATTAATACCACCATCAAAATGAGGAGGAAGAAACGGAAAAAAACTATAAGACAGTCTCGCTTGACAAGGTTGTATTTTACAACGAAACTTCGCGATAAAATATTTAAATTAATTGATTTTTCATTAATAAAAATATTGCACGATTGTCGATTTTCAAAAATATTTAATACATTCTGATCCGTGCTTCAAAGATCTTTACTTCCTTACTTTAAAAAAATAGCGCCAATCTGCGCATGACATTGACCAGACTAAACTTCTAACGTCTTAAAGAACTCGACGTATGTTCGACCCCTCGGGATTAATACCCCCATCAAAGTGAGGAGGAAGAAAAGGAAAAAAACTATAGGACAGTCTCGCTTGACAAGGTTGTATTTTACAACGAAAATTCGCGATAAAAATTCTTTAAATAAATAAATGTTTCATTTATAAAAATATTGTGTGTATATACAAATAAATAAATTAATAAAGATATATATATATATATATATATATATATATATAAATATACATATATATATATATATATATATATATATATATACATTTATTTTATTTGTCACAAAGGTTTATGTTGTAGCTTAATAGGGTACGGACAACGCCTTTAATTATTTTGCATGATAAAAAGTATTAATACCCAAACACAATATAATTAAAATAGGCATAACATTAGTAATACTTTATGATTCAATTAACTTGCTATGAAAGTTGTTCATGATTTAACCAGAAGTAAAGTTATATTAGATTGACAGACTGCTATATCGTAGAAATTATTGTAACATTACGTGAAAGAAATACATTTAAAAACAGTTAGAATGAAAAAATGAGAAACGAAGAATATATTAAAATAGGTTTTACTTGAAATAATTGCGTTCAGCGCACACAAATCATTAGTTATATATTAACTTTAAAGTGTGTTCTTTATTGGTAGTTTTTCGAGTAATTAAGTACACAATAAACAAGAGAAGAACGCAGATATTAAAACCACAATACAGCGTTTATATTTGCATGTCAAATAAAAGGTTAGAAGAGAGGTTTTGTTTGAAAACAATTGTGAGAGTTAGCAAATATGTATAACTTAAACGAATGTGGGAGTTATTTTTTTTCAGCCTGACAAGGAAACTTTTATACATCGTTAATATCGCTGATATATCATGGATATCATGAACATACATGTTCTTAAAATGAGCAGATCCAATTGTTGTAAATACAATTGTTTTCGTAGGAACACTTTCTCTGAATAAATAAAGGTTAAACAATATATATATATATATATATATATATATATATATATATATATATATATATATATATATATCATGTTTTTGGGGGAGTACAACATTTTATTATCCCAATCATGAAGGGAAGACGGATTTTATCGTTCATAATTACAAGTTACTCAAGAAAAAAACGCCAACCGACCGATATCGCCCTCGCTTAACAAAGGCTGTATCGAGGGGTTTAATATATATATATATATATATATATATATATATATATATATATATATATATATATATATATATAATTATCCTAAAGTAAATTTAAGCTTATATAACGAGTTAGTAACTATTTTCCATGAGTGAATTTCCACGTATTTCTAATTGCCTATAATGTTATTACACTACACCAAATCTATCATTATAATTAGTATGTTTTTAAGATGTTGTTATTGTGTCTGTAAGGTGACCATATTGAGCAAAAAATATTCAATGATTTTTTTTTTCAAGAGTCGATTGAGCTTTGTTATTCAAATTTGTGTTTAGCAAATTATCAAAATTTGGCATGATGCTAAAGGAGAGCCCGATGAGAACGGTACCTCGATCGAAATCAAGTTGAACACTAGTAAACTTGATTTTTTTTATTTTGTTCGTTCTTTTTTATGTTATTTTTTTACGAAGCGTTCCCACGCAATATCAATATATATTAATATCCGTTGCAAATTAATATATGTTATTGCATCAGCTGTTTATTATTGATTTCGAGTTAGTAAGGTCGTTGTTTGAAAAACCAAATCACGTAACCAGACACCGTCGAACAACCACAAATACAGTGATACACTAATATTTGATAAATATGTGTAAACATACACAGAAAGAAGGAAAAGCCATTAAATGAAAAAAATATATATATGCTCGCTTACAGTAATTGATCATTCTTATATCCTTTATAACACTGAGTTACATGTTTAACATAGAGAGAGACAGAGACAGAGAGAGAGACAGAGAGAGAGAGAAAGAGAGACAAAGAGAGAGAGAGAGGGTGAAAGGTGAATATAATTGCAGTTGAAAAACGATGTTTTGGTTAAATATTATAAACTAGTACTAATGCCAATAACGTAATGAAATCAAACGTCGAATCGCGCTTGGTTGACAAAGTAGACAACATATTTCTTTAGAAACGAATATCCCATCAATAGATTCACTGATCCTATGTGATATTACAGTCAGCACGCTAGATGTTGCCATCGCCTGACGAACATCACATTGCTTATCACTTTGTAAGTTGTTTTTTGCTGAAGTAATGTACACCTTTCTCGCTTCATCACATATTCACCCAACTTACGTATGACGCACAAGAGACTTATTGGTATGTATTGAGATGCATGAGACAAATCTCAAGAATGTTTAAATACTGGTCAGACTGACGAAGTTTACAAAAGTGATGCCAAGCATCTGTACTTTAAGCAACATTTAAACAACTTTGTAAGAATAGGAGGTTGTTCGCGGAGCCCCTTTTTAGCATTTTGATTGGAATACGGTTAGGGCCAGTTGCGTTGCTTGCATCAAGGTTCTTTATAAGTTTGGAAACACTCCGGACATATACGTAGATGTCGGTCAGTGTGTGTTTTAGTGTTTGGTAGAAATTAGGAGAAAGGCGGCTCTGATTTCAATGAGTGGAAGATGATGCAAAGTTTTAGGTAAGGTTGAATATTTTATGCGTGGAATAAGTTTAATGATTCATAGCAGTGTTCACTTCTCTTACGCTCAAGTTCTGTTCTTTCTCTGGCTTCTTTTTTTATTTTCAATTATCGGTTGGTTCGTTGATTATATAGTTAGATGTTCGTATTCGAAGACAGTTTTAGGATTTAAAGTGTTTTTAATCACTGCAGTGTTGTCTATAATCTAAGTCCTTCCTTTGCTACCAATTCCTACATTTTCAAAACTGTTCGTTAGGAAGCGACCTTCAATTAATATTATAGTGATTTTTTAAGTTCCCAATTAATTTTAGTTCTTTGGTAGGGCCATTGTATTTGCCTGGATTTTCTGCATCCTTGATATTTAAAATATGGCCTGTTGAGACGGCGAAGAATAACGATTTGGCAGGTGTTTTCTTCTTCACAGGTTCGATCTCGTTATTAGTTCATGAATTTGTATTTAAATAGCAGAGAATATATTTGATGTAAATGTTATTCTAACCTTTTCTTGTATCATATTATTAAATAACTTTTGATTTAGTTGAGTTATTACAGAGCATAGATTCAATAAAGTGTAAGCTATATTTTATAATTGATCGGATGAATATATATATATATATATATATATATATATATATATATATATATACATACATATATATATATATACGTACACACTCATATATATATATATATATGTATATATCTAGATAGATAAATATATATAGTTATATATGTATAAATAAACATAAATATTAATATATATATATATATATATATATATATTGATATATGTACATATATATATATCGCAATATATGTATATATACAAACATACATATATATATACATGTCTATATATGAATATATATATACATGTATATATATATTTATACATATACACATATATATATACATATATATATATATATATATACATATATATATATATATGAAAAGTTCGAATGCAAAATGCGATAAGCGCCATTATAAAAATTACGAAACTAACACTATAAAAAGTGTTACGTTTAAACAATTGATTATACAATCTAATTATGTTTCCCATAATATGATACGGAATAATTACTGTTTGCTTTCAAATAAGATAAGCTTATATTCGTAATCTATATTTAATATATTCGTTCTTGTGTGTATTAAAGTCTCAATTTAAACTAATTAGATTTATCGCGTTTTGAAGTCGAATTCTTCATATATATATATTTATATATATCTATATATATATATATATAAATATATTAGTATATATATATTAAGATATATATATACATTTATATATCGATAGACTAATATATATATACATATATATATATATATATATATATATCTATATATATATATATATATATAAATTATTTCGAGGTATATATATATATATATATGAATATATATATATATATATTAATATATATACATACATTTATATATATATATATATTTATATATACTAATATATATTTATATATATATACTAATATATATATATATGTATATATATGCATATACATAGGAATACATATATATATATATATATGTATATATTTTTTATTAATATACATTTACATTTATATATATATCTCTCTATATATATATTAATATATATATACACATACGTATATATATACGTATCAATATATATATATATATATATATATATATATATATATATATATATATATATACATATATATATATATATATGTATGTATTTCGTTAGGTTGTTTTTATCTATTTTACTTTCGATTGAAACAGCGATGTTTTGTATTTTCCACCTCCTAAGCAGTAAAATGTGTGTATACTATTTCCTTAAGTCGCCCTTTATAAGACGTTCGAGTATATTTAAATCATATATTTAAACTATATATATACATACATATATATATATATATATATATATATATATATATATATATATATATATATATTTATATATATATATACATATATATATATATATTTATTTATAAATGTGTATATATATATGTATATATGAGTATAACTATATATATATATATATATATGTATATATATATATATATGAGTATAACGATATATATATATATATATATATATATATATATATATATATATATATATATATATATGTATATATATATATATAATCTAAATATTACCTAAAAGTAAACTTTTAGTAAATAGGACTTATTGTTAAAAGCTTAAGCTCAATATACGAAATAGTGCAATTAATATGGAGGGCATTCCATTATGACTTAAACTCTAAATATTACAAACAGAAAAATGACGGAATTAATATTTCATCTCCTAAACACAACGGATCTGCTCTACCCATGAACTCCTCCAGGGAACTAAAAAGATTGCAACGTCTAGCTGCATTCAGTACGGTCTGAAAACAGCTTCTTTTCCCAAGCAAAATGAACACCTTTATAATTTCGAAAATGATTTATTCAACCTTATTATACGCATTAAATTAAAAAAACACAATAAACAGTCCAACCCATTTATCTAAAAGATTAACAATTTCACAAACAAGATCCAAACAACCCTGGCATGATAGTCCCAGCAGATAAAACTAAAAACTTCTGCAAATTGAAATAATCTGACTACAAAGATTTAATCTACAAAGAATTGAACAAATCCTATAAAATGTCTTCTAGTAACATCTTGAATAGCATTAACAGTGAGGCTAAATCCCTGCTAACTTCTTTTATTATCCTGAATTACGCAGAAATATTTACCCCAGCTACACCCAGATGCACTTTAAATAACTACAAAATAAATTTTCATGAAAACCCTTCGATTAGACTAATCTGCCCGTCACAATCAGACCTAGGCATTATAAGAAAATTATTTTAGATAGGATCATTCCCAACTTAAAAGAAAAAAAATACTTACACCCTTTGGCAATCGTCAGGTGAGGTTACCAATTGTTTTTTAAACCTGAAAGATAAATCTAACCCACACTTAAACTTCATTACTTTCGACATTAACAATTATTATCAGTTCATTTCCCTTATCATACTTAACAAAGTTCTAATCTTCGCTCAGAATAATTCGGATATCATGGACTCAATTACTACTATGTTTACATATGTATAATTATATATATATATATATATATATATATTTTTTTTTTTATGCGGATTTGATATATATATATATATATATATATATATATATATATATATATATATGTATATATATATATATACAGGGTGTTTCAAAAGTCTTGGGAACATAACGATTTTTAATAACTCAAAAACTATTAGGAGTTGAAAAATGAAATTGGTACCGTTGGAAAGGTTAAAGTTTACAAGTTTTGTGGGGAATCTTCAAAGTTGCTCAATATGAGCACCATTTGTCACACGGCAGACATCTAGTCGATAGTAAATTTCCTGCCAAACGCGTTCCAGCATCTTGACGTCAATGGTTCCCACAACTGCCGTTACTCGAGCCTTTAGTTCGTCAATATCTCTTGGAAGGGGCGGCACATAGACTTGTTGCTTGACAAAGCCCCAAAGGAAAAAGTCACACAGGGTAAGATCTGGAGACCTATGAGGCCAGGGCATGAGAACGTCATCACCTCGCCCAGATCTCCCAATCCATCTACCAGGCAGCCTTGTGTTAAGAAACTGCCTTCCTCTAAGACTCCAGTGTGGTGGTGCACCATCCTGTTGAAAAATGAAGTCATCAGATTCTGCTTGTTCCAACTGAGCCATTAACCAGTCTTCCAGCATGTTGAGATAGGATTCACCAGTGATAGTTGCCGCTTCAAAGAAGAACGGTCCATAGACACCTTTCTTGGAAATTGCACAAAACACGTTCACTTTTGGTGAATCTCGCTCGTGCTCAAGAAGTTCATGAGGATTCTCAGTACCCCATATGCGAGTGTTATGCTTGTTAACTTTGCCATTCAGATGGAAGGTCACCTCATCGCTAAAAACAAGCCGGTCATCAAAGCCGTTATCTTCATACTTCTCTTGCATTGCAATGCAAAAGTCACGGCGAAGTGGCTTATCAGTGTCCTTCAACTTTTGGACCAACTTGAGCTTGTAAGGTACCATTTGCAGTCGTTTCCTTAAGACACGCCAGACAGTTGCTGGAGCAAGCTGAAGTTCCCTGCTGGCTCTTCTCACTGATTTACAGGGGTACCGCTGAAAGGCTGTCCGAACTTGCTCAACTGCATCTTCTGAAGTTGAAGGGCGACCTGTTCGCTTACTTGGGCACAAACACCCATCTTTCACAAATTTAGCATGCCATCTGACAATGGATTTCCTTTCAGGGGCTTCTTTTTTAAATTTCCTGCGAAATGCACGCTGAACACATGTCCACGATTCAGTCTTTGCAAATTGAAGGACGCAAAATGCCTTGTCTTGTTTAAAGAACGCCATTACTGCACCTGGAAAGATAACACGAAAATCATTAGTATGACCATAAACTTGATTAAGCAAGCTTTAAAATGGCACCAGTTTAATTTTTCTACCTGGAATAGTTCATGAGATATACGCATTTGTAATGTTCCCAAGACTTTTGAAACACCCTGTATATATATATAACTATGGCAATGTAGCTATATCACAATAATAACAATTATCAAGCGAATTTATATATATATATATATATATATATATATATATATATATATATATATATATATGTATATATAGCAAATCCGCATAAATACGGCGCTCTATAATGGTTCGTTCTTTTTAATGATGCAATATGTTCTATTCCGTGTTTGGTGGGTGGTGCTGAACCGGCCTAATTGTCATCAGTCACATGTCTTAGCACCCGCTGACTGGGTAAGGGTAAAAAGAAGGCTGAAAAACGTCCGCCTCAATTCTATCTGAATTGAAGCTTAGGGAGTAGAAGGGGATACTTAAAGTATACAATCAGATCAAAGGAATCGTTTTAGCAAGTACGTTTATTTATATTCAACATAAATAAGCAAACACAAATAAACGATGTTGTTGTAACTGACGAAATATCTACACATTTCATAGTGCCTTCGTTCCGTTTGTTTTTATAACCGGCTTTTCGGTCGATAAATGATATGATTTTTTCCAGGTGTATGCTTAGACTGTTTCTCGGAATTCTATATGGTTCAATTTAGAATGTAAGTCCAAACGTATTTATTTGCGTTTTTTTTCCGCTCATAGTTTAAAGAAAGTGTTAAGTCACGGGTAATTCTTCACGTTCCTATCTCATATAGTGAGTTTATATACGGCTGAAAAGTTCTACGAACACCAAATCAAAACTAGCTCTCTTCAAAAAAGACCATAATATAAAAAAGAGAGATACACAAATGAAAGTCGATATCAAATGGATATGGAAGAAAACACCCAATTTTATCCTAAATTAATACTGTCTGTATTTAATTCATTCAATTAGGCAACGTCATTCCATCAGCAGTTATAATTAAATTAACTGAACTTTACTTTTGTTAAATAATTTATTTCGGAAAATAGAATAAAATTAACATTATTATAAGAGTATAGTTACTTCGACGAATTCCGATTATTTCGATTATGAATTTTAATGTTCTATTTTTTGAACTTATGACTAAATAGAATTTTAATTCTACGGAAGTTAAAGATCATGAAGAACTTAACCGGGTAAAGAACGGAGAATATAATTATTGGACTACATGGACACAAGACGGCAAAAATGATAAAAACAGAATAATGTAAAATGTGAATGTTATGTAGTAGTCAAACCGTAAAAAGAAGAAGTCAAGTCGAGGTTGGGTTAAGATAACAAGCGTATTAACATAAAAGGTACGAATATAAGGAAACTGACTGGCACTCGGCTAGACAGTTACAATACTGTCCTTTTTCTCCCTGGTGAATGTCTACTCGCACTATTTTTTAGTTAGAACCGGTGTAGTTTCTCTTCTGTTAGAACGGCCGGTGTAACAGTAAACAAAGACAGATGCATGCCGTATCAGCTGGAGTGGCTGCTGGGCGGAAAAACACCTTGATGCAAACGTCAAATGATGTGTCTTTACTACCTAAACAGATGCATGAACCCAATACAACACGATATCAGAGAGATAGCTATTTTTAACATCGGTATTGTGACTTAATGACTTTCTATATGATTGTTGGTATGTTTATATGTACATGAATTTTCATGTACATGATTCACTGATACACAGATTAATCAGTCACTATGAATTTTGAAACACAACTGATTGGCGTAAAGCTGTGTATTCTAAGCTATATTTAATTATTTTTTCATGTAATATGTAAAGTACTAGCGGAGCTACCCGGCGTTGCTCGGGGTGATAAAACATTTAATTGAAGAAAAATCGTGTGTGTAACATCTTTATATTGAAACTTCTATTTCTCTCCCTCTCTCTATAGCCATATCTTTATCTTTCTACTTTTCTCTTCCCTGGTCGCCCCATTTCACCGCTACATTCTCATTTTGTCTTTTGCGAAAGCTGTTTCTTCCCCACCATTTCATCCTACGTTTCCCAGGGCAATAGTATAAAATATTTATATAAAAAGTACCACCTCTCTCTGCGCCTTCTTTATAGGTACTTATCTCCGCCCCGGTGTTCATACTATATACGAATCTATCGCTACCCCGGTGTGCATACAATATACGTACCTATCGCCACCCGAGTGCACATAATATATACATACCTATCGCAACCCCGCTGCAGATACTATATAAGTACCTATCGCTGCCTGGGTGCAGATACTATATAAGTACCTATCGCCGCCCCGGTGCGAATGCTAAATACGTACCTTTCGCCGCCTCGGTGCCCGTTCTATATATGTACCTATCGCCGCCCCGGTGCGCGTTCTATATACGTACCGATCGCCGCCCTGGAGCGCATGCTAAATACATACCTATCACCGCCCCGGTGCTATATACGTACTTACTGCCGCCCATGTGCACATGCTATATACGTACCTATTGCCGACCTGGTGTGCATACTACATATGTACCTACTGCTACCCCAGTGCAAATACTAAATATGTACATATCGCCGACCCGGTGCGAATGCTAAATACATACCTATCGCCACCCCGGTGTGAGTGCTAAATACGTACTTATCGCCACTGCTATGCACTACTATATACGTACCTATTGCCACCCCAGTGTACATACTATATATATACCATATCGCCGGTCCGGTGCGCATACTATATTAGTACCTATCGCCGCCCTCGTGCGCATACTATATACTTACGTATCTCTGCAAGGGTACACATACTGTATATGTACCTATCTCCAGCACAGTTTACATACCTAAGAACTCATATTAATACGCACCTGTCGTGTCAGAAAAACAAAATAGTGTTCATTCATGCATTGTCACTATCATAAATATAAATATTTTTAGTTAAGAAATAAAAAAAAAAAAATTTTTTTGGCTCCCCCAAGAAAATTGTTTTTACATCCTCCCCCTTACTTAGAAATATTTTTAATTTAAAAGAAAAAAAGAAAGAAAAATGTTTGCCCCCTCCCCCCCATACATAGAAATATTTTAGTTCAACCGAAAAAAAAAAATGTTACCTCCCGCCCGAAAAAAAATATGTTTCATCCTCCCCATACATATAAATATTTTTAATGTAAAAGAAAAAAAATGTTGACCCCCCTCCCCCTCAATTTTGTTTTTACCCTCCCTATACATATATTTTTAGTTTAAAAAAGAAAAGGAAAAAAAAAATTGACGCCCTCCTAAAAAAAATTTTTCATCCTAAATCATACATATGAATATTCTTTATGGAAAAAAAAATCCTCCCCCCCCCAATTTTGTTTTACCCTTCCCCATAGATAGAAATATTTTCAGTTAAAGAAAGAAAAAAAATTCCGAGGTGCCTCGGTCATATCTAAGAACCATACTGCAGAAGCCTCCGGGTCGTATATTGTAAGTGCACCCCCGCTGTTGGGTCCTATACTGTAGAAGCGCCCCTGTCCCCTATACTGCAGAAGCACCCACGGCCCCTATTCTACATAAGCCTCCGGGTCATATATTGTAGAAGAACCCTCGGTGCTGGGTTCTATATTGTAGAAGCACATCTGGTCCCTATACTGGAGAAGCACCCATTGTCCCTATTCTGTAGAAACCTAAATTGTGTTTTTGAACGTGAGTTATCGTTCTTCCTTAGCTATCCTCTAACAAATAAATTTAATTAAAAAAAAACTCCCACTTAGTGACCGACCCGCCTGTTTTCGGTCTCGTGCCGGAAAACAGTGGGCAGTCTAACACTTAGTCATGAGGGAATACCGGGCCATACTAACTTTTTTATCATTTTATTTTGTTCTTTATTTTTCTTTCTTTTTGTTTTTTTTTAATAATTTTTCCCACTCCCACGATACTTCCTTTTTTACATCGATGTTTTTTTGGGATATTTTAAGTAGGGATCCACCCACAGAGTGAATGCGGTATTTTGGTGCAATAATCTAGTTTAGAGTCAGCAAATGTTCTTTTCTGTTGTTTGTAAAAATTTTTGAAATAAAAAACATTGAACAGCTTGTCTCACTTATCCCCGACCCTCCTCCCCCTACATAACGGGCGCTATGCCTAAGGTCTGGTGAGTACCCAAGGTTTGTAAAATCTTCATCTGTAGTTAAAGATGAAGGTTGTCAGAAGGAATTCACCTGCCTAAATAAATTGGCACTGGCTAAGATCAAAGTGTAGTATCTGTTCCGATGGATACTGCACTCTATACTGGTATTGACCGGGACGTCGGGCCTGGTGATGCCGGTCTATGGGTCTGTCCTGTGCAGATCTGGGAAGTAACGCTCCCAGGCTTTGCCTCCCCTCTATGGGGAGGATTAAGTTTAATAATTAATGTCTGAGGCACTCTGCCCAGGCAATTTTTAAGACGCCGCTAGCACTCGTCCTCTGGAGTGCAGACCCACTTTCCGACCTTGTGTCACATTCTACTGTGTGGGACGTAGATAAATAGCAGGCGCGTTCTTGGCCTTTTGGCTAAGATCAACGTGTAGTATCTGTTCCGATGGATACTGCACTCCGTACTGGTATTGTCCGGGTCTTTGGGCCTGGTGATGCCGGTCTATGGGTCTGTCCTGTGCAGATATGGGAAGTAACGCTCCCAGGCTTTGCCTCCCCTCTTTGGGGAGGATTAAGTTTACTACTTTATGTATGAGGCACTCTGCCCAGGCAATTTTTAAGACGCCGCTAGCACTCCTCCTCTGGAGTGCAGACCCACTTTCCGACCTTGTGTCACATTCTACTGTGTGGGACGTAAATACATAGAAGGCGCTTTTTTGGCCTTTTGGCTAATTTATCAAGCTTTCTTGGCCTTTTGGCGAGATCAAAGCGTAGTATCTGTTCTCAATTGCGACATTTTCGTCTTCGCAAAGACCAGGCTTCCGCGCTACCGGGCCTTTTGGCTAGGTTTAAAGCGTTTTTTGAACAAGCCCCCTTTTGGGGCTTTTGACACTTTTTTCTTCTCCCCCTTTTGGGGATTTTTTCTCTTTTTTCTATGTTCTTTCTTCCTATCTAATTCCCCCCCCCCCCCCGTTGGGGAGGCAGCTCCCCGTTGGTAGAGCTTTGTCTCTTCGACTCCCTTTTTTGGGGAGCCATCTTTCTTGTAGCCGCTTTTTTGGCAAATAATTTTATTTATATTATTTTTTTCAGAGTCTGACTGCTTGTTCCAACTTAAGCAGCCGGCAGGTACGGGGAAAACTCACGTACCTATTAGGCGACGGTGTCCCTAATTCCGAATCAGCAGACATACCCAGATTTCGATGGAGGCCACCTGGGTCTCGAAAGCCAGAGCTGTCTTGGCTAAAGACAGCGAGAGAGGTGTGGCCGCGAAGGGCACCCCTGTGATAGTGGGCAGCACGGACGTGTGCGCCCCAGTTTCGAGTTCGGAGAGTGTTGCGTCGAGCGACACTCCCGTCCAGTCGGTGGGGGAAGACACGCTTGAGTGCTCCCCAGGAGGTGTTGCCCCGCAGGGCACCTCTGGATCTTTGTTGGGGAGTGTCGTGCCGTGCGACACTCCAGCCCGGTCGGGGGGTGGAACACCCGAGTGCCCCCCAGAAGGTATTGCCACGCAGGGCACCTCTGGATCTATGTTGGGGAGTTTCGTGCCGTGCGACACTCCAGTCCGGTCGGGGGGTGGCACACCCGAGTGCTCCCAAATCTCTTTGGTTCTCGATTCGGGGATTACCTCAGCCGGTGGCGCCCTAGTTTCAGGTTCCGTGTCTGATGGCGACCTAGATTTGCTTTTTGGGGATTTCGAAGGAATCCCAACAGTGACCGTTTCTCATGAAGAGTTTTTTGCCGGTAACGATAACACTCCCTTTGAAAAGGGTCAAACAAATAAATTAACCAAGAGCCATTCTCTAGATTTAGAGGTGGCTCAAAATGTAGGGTGCTCCTCGAATGATTCATCATCAGACGCTTCTGAGAGGGAAGTACATCGACGATCAAAGCATAGAGGGAAAGAGAGGAGGGAGGCCTCTAAAACAACAAAAGAGGCATTGCCAGCACAAAGCAGCTTTGGGTCTCCAATCCCAGCTGGTCAGAGGTCTCCAACAAAGACGGCTCCCAAGGCCCCCGGAAATTCAGCAGGATGGGGACCCCAGACTCAAAAGACCCCAGAGGAGTATTGTCAGCTCTTAAGGGAGAAATACGAGCCTTATACCGAGGGGAACAAAATCACACTTGTTCCCGGTACCCTGGAGAGTCTGAGACTGCGTATAGTCTCATTGATAACGTTGGATGCGAAGTTTAATGGTCTAACTGGGGTCAAACAGGACATGATGTACAACTAGCTTGGTGACCTGAAGATCCCTGCTATGTACATCATGCGAAGATCCTACACCGTGTAGGAAATGTTGCTCCCGACCAAGGAGGAGGCCGGGAAAATGTCAATGAGCGACAGGACCTAGAGAAATATCCGAATAAAACCGGAATACATGGTGCAAAGGGGGACAACCGTTACAATTCTCGGCGTCCCATGCTGTATTGATGCTGAACATTTGGGAGCGATCATGTCACAATATGGTGACGTCGAGGCAGTTCTTCCGGTCCGCGGCCCCCGGAACATCTTGACGGGGGAATTTAAATTCCAGATAAGGGTCACCCACGCAAACTTCCTGAAAATCCCTGCACAGCTGCAATGTGATACCTGGTCCATGTCTATCATTGTGGAAGGACGAAGGCCACATTGTTGGCACTGCCAGACGCCGGGACATATGGCAAAGGACTGCCCTAAAAGGAAACAGCAAAACCCCCGGCGGCTGTGCCGAAAACACCTAAAGTGCCGGAGAAGACGTCAAAACCCCGGCAGGTGTGCCGAAAACATCCAAGGGGCCTGAGAAGACATCAGCGCCAGCACCAGAGGCAGCAGCAGCCGCTAGATTGCAGACTCCCATAAGAGATAGTTTCCAGGTAGTTTCCAGAAAAGGGAAGAGACCAGCTTCAAACCCTAACCCGAACACACCATCGATGTCGGTAAAGAGGAAGCTCCCGGAAAACTTATCAGAGTCCGAGGAAGACACAAAAACAGAGGAGGAGAAGAGGGCCGTGGAGGGAGTCGAGGAGCAATAAGAAAAAGAGAAGGACTCAAAGGCCAAGAAAATTAAAGAAAACAAAGAGGAAGAACAGAGGGAAGAAGAGAGGGAAAAAATGGACAGCCTTTACAGTGGCATTTCCCGACCGCCCTCAGAATCGGTCGACACCCCGCTCTCCCCTTTTGAATACCCCGGAAGAGAGTTTGGTTGCTGCAGCGGAATAGACTACGAAGAAGCCCGAACTCGCGGCACTTATTGTTGAGGAGCCGGAAGAAGCACCCACCCAAGAGCAAAAACCTACTCCTCCACCGGTCATCAGACAAGACAAGTCCAAAAAGTACACTTTCAAGCCCAGCGAGAGGATATGCGAAGCGAACGCCTCGCAAGTCTATTCCGACCTCAACGAGAGGCAAAAAAAAGAACGTTCGACAGCTGGAGGCTTTTAGCCATGTAAGGGGTAAAAGCGTCGACAATCCCCAAAACTTCAAGGAAGCCCCTATGATCATCACCTTTGTTCGCCAAGATAAGGGCAGCAGGGCGATGGCCCTTTGGAGAATGTTGGAGGCTGGCAAGGGGGCAATTCCCGGGATAAAGCTAATGGATAGGGAGCACCCGTCATTAACTAAATTAAATTTTAAATGTCCAAGGAGGGACCCAGTTTATGTTCACCCGTCACTTTTTCGGGCATTAAAACTTACTTTCCCCTTGGACGTGGGAGATCTGGCAAGAGACGGACGTTTTTCGTCCGAACTGCTGACCGGCAGTCTCGGTCAGGCCTTCGGCGTCCTCACTCCCGAGGACTTTGGCCCCGTGTGTGACACTAACTGATGGGGACCACACATTTAAACTTGGCTTGTTGGAATGGGAGGGGCATGAGAACCCGAAGCAGAGCTGCTCGCGTGCTGAGGGATCTCGTGGACCGTGAGGTACATATAGCTGCGATTGAAGAGACCCACTTCGGTTCGTACGGGGATTGTGATGTGCTGACTGACGACTATGACGTCTACTCAGCATATGGCGATGCTCATAATTGTGGCATCTCTTTGTTAGTGAAACGCACCCTGCCTGCGACGGTGAGCGTTGTTCATGCGAATGCGGTGGGACGACTGGTCGTGGTCGATGTTGCCGTTGAAAACAGCAAGTTTCGGATCGTTGCGGTTTATGCGCCCAACATTGCTGGCGAGAGGGTTTCCTTTTTTCGACGGTTGGAGGCGTTCCTCAAGGGTCCGGAGCGAGTAGTTTTAATGGGGGACTGGAAAGCGATCCTAGACCCCAAGATAGATAAGGTCGGTCGCAATAGAGGTTCGGCGAGGTGTGAAAGCAGTCTGTCTGACCTGATGGCCTCATGCGATCTTGTCGACAGATTTCGCGTTGATCACCCAGGGCGGGAGATGTGGACGTGGCATACTAGCGCGACCTTCTGTCCGAGTACTTACTTGGACATAATGTTAGTTAGAACAGGCGACGTAGATTTCATATCTTGTCCCAAGTTCACTTAGTTAGGACATGCGGACCATGAATTGGTTATGGCCCGGTTGAACTTAAGTGAAAGGCCTAGGTTGGCTGGGTACTGGAAGTTTAATACCTCCTTACTGGAGATACGCGACTTCCGGGAACAGCTAACGTTACTACTCCAGCGGGGATTAGTGGGGGTGGTTAAAACTAAGGTTCAGGTTATAAACTTTTGTGTCCGCTGCAGCCAGCGCCTTGCTGAAGATAAAGATAGGACGCAAAAGCGAGTAGAGGATATGATGACCTGGGCGGTGGTTGGGGGATCCCCTAGAGATAGCATTAATTACGGGGGACCTCAATCCCTTGGCTAGCGAGCGATACGAAGGTCAAGTAGTTAGAGCTAGGTTAAAGAAAGTCTCTAACGAAGCCGTGAACGTTGACGCTGTTGAGCGTAAGGCTGCTTTACGTCGTGGTTGGATTGGTACATTCGGAAGGTGACACACCTGGAAGGACATACCCTGGTATCGTCTCGTGAGATCTGTGAGTGGTTCCGTGAGCATTTGGAGGAACGTTTCATCCAACTGCCCAGACTCCGCGGCCAGGAGTTTGACAGCTATGTTGCTTACTCGCCCCGCCTCGAGGCGGCTCGAGCAGCTGGCTGTGATGGCAGGATTACGGAGGGCGAGATCGTTACTGCGTTGAAGCAGGTCGGCTTGAACAAATCTCCAGGACTCGATGGTCTGCCGTACGAAATGTATTTGAGGCTGTCGCCCATGTTTGCCCCAATTCTGAAGGATGTGTTTAACCACTGGTTTGTTCAGGAGTCAACCCCTGGACAGGTAACCAAAGGAGTGGTCACATTACTGAAGAAAGGGGACCAACCTGGTGGGGGAAATTTAGACGACTACAGGCCCATAACTCTGCTAAACACAGAGTTAAAGATTTTGGCCCGCGTTCTTGCGAACCGACAGATAGTTTTACGGTTCCTTGGCCTTAATGCTAAGATCAATGTGTAGTATATGTTCCGAGTGATGCTACACTCTGTTGAGCGGTACCGTCTTGGCCACCGATCGAAGGTATTGTATATAAAATTCTCAGACATATATTTAAGCCAGGACGCGCTAATCCTGGCTAACCACACTTTACCTTGTGTCCAGCCTCCTGAAGAGGAGGTAAAAAAAAATATATTGACGTTGTGTCTAACCTCCTGGAGGTAAATCAAATGACCTTTTGGTTAGGATCAAAGTGTAACATCATCTCTGATGATACTACACTTCAACTGTGTTGTTCTCGGAATGAAGGAGAAATCCTTCCAGACTGATATACGTTTTATCCACATTAAAAACCGACCTTTTGTCTTATTGTGCTCCGTGGTAAGGCAAGTAAATAGGAACTGCAAGTATTGTACACAATTATTAATAAAACGTACTGGATGGAAATGTTGAAGTTGTAGCCTTCATCATAGCTGTACTCAAAAGCAGTCATTGCTTAATGAAAATATTTTACAGACGTTAGAATGAAACGAAAGTGTGTAATTACAGTTCTGTGATGCACGATTTATTCATAAAATATCAACCGAGAATGAAAACAATTTGATGTGTGTATATTAAGTAAATTAATTTCCTCTATTTCATTTGGGAGTAAATAAAAAGGCTGCATATTCAAATTAGCTTTGGAAGCGATGTATTCATATTTGTAACGCGTGTTTTCGAAAACTGTGTAAGTTCCGTCCGCCTTCAATGATTTTACATCATATATTGCTCTACAGATTCTCATAATCACGAAGTCGGAATAATTTTTAGTCTGATAACAACAATCTACTACAGTTACCACCCTGGTTTACCTGGAACGAATGTATTCATGAAACACATATATCTCCGTAGCACCGTTAATATTCTATTGTGCCGCTGTTGCTGTTGTCTGTTAGCTAGTCTATATTTCTTACTCCAATAGGATACGCTCTCATCACTAATAGTTTGAGGTCACTCCTGCAAGACAGTAGCCGTTAGACTAGCTTCCATGCGTACACTTAATATTGCAGCATTGATGATGACTCGTTCCGTGATATCCACTGAACGTATACGTCGTCTGCGGGGCAATCATCCTTGGGAGTGTTGATATTCGCAGCGACATAGACTTTTATCGGCATTTTTAGAATATACATTCAATTTAAACCGTTCGGTTACGTCCGATACGCACACATAGTTTCCCCATTTCATGTTGCTTTTTTAACCCGGGGATAGATTTAAGTAGTAGAAAATAAAAAGCGTGTTGTACTTGACTGTTATGCAAAATTAATCACAGCTGCAACGGAAACGGCAACTATTATCAGAGACATTAACAGCTTTTTAGGAGGAGAGTGTCTATTATCTAAGAACCGTTTTTTCGTAAGGGAGTGCTTACACGAGCGATCACATTAGCTTGTCATTTTGCTTATACAATAAATGCACTTGTACCATTTCCATTAAACCTACTGCGCACGTACTGTTTCATTATTTTCTTATTTATTGTTATTTTTATGGTCAGACTGAAAGGCTAATGATAAGATACACGGAACCACTTCGCATTTTGTTATTGAGAATTGTACTAACTATGAATAACATTCAAAGCAAATCTGACATATTTTAATTTTCACATGGGCTAACATGCTCGAATTATGCTCTTAAAATCCCCTAAAAACACTCAAAATGAAGTGAAATTTAGGTAATATTTACTAATTTATTGTTTATACTTATTTTCATAATATCACACACATCAGCCATATCTGAATTTACGGAGAGACAAGCACTCTATTTTAACCTGCTTTGCATGAAACCAAATCAAACAAATTAGAGCCCATATCAGGCCCGTTCAGACCTGTATTCACAAATGCATGATGAGCGATTTTTCTAGGAGTAAATTCTGTACATACAATTCATAAATATATAAACACACCTAACTTCATCAAGATAGATAATTACTACTACTATATATATATATATATATATATATATATATACATACATACATACACACACACATATATATATATATATATATACATATATATATATATATACATATATATATATATAATTGTTTTATAAAAGTGTATGTTAAATATATAATCTGTTATTATTTACTTGAACTTATGAATAAGATATTAACATTCTGGTAGAATATTTGTTTCTAATTGTGTATGTTTAACACTAATGATAACACTCATAATAATGATAGTAATATATCACAATTGCTGATTATGTCAACTGTAATAATATTAAAAGTATTAATGGCCACATTAATAATGTATTAATATTATTATAATTATATTAACAATGAAACAAATATATGATAGTCATAACGAGCATGGTATAATATATGGTATATAAACGGATAACTATGTTATCTGTGTTCAGTTTGTGGATAGAAAAGTTATTTTCCCGATTAGAGGGTCTAGTATTTCAGTGTAACATTGTTTCAATAAGTGATATGTAAATTAGTAAGAAGGCTGGGTCTATTGTACCTACACTTAATTGAGGTTTCTTGTTTTTTTTAGAAGTTTACTTTTGTCATTATATTTAAGTATCTCATGTTTTAAACTTAAGCATAAGTAACAGGGAACATTTAAAAAACTACTGCTACTGTTTATTCTGATAATATTCCAAATAATGGTTGGTGATTGATTATTGTTGCATAATTTTCTTCCCAAATATTATCTGAGGTAAACATAGGATTCTAACTCTACTTGATGATATATCAGTTAATAACAGCTGTTGATCGATATGATCGACATGACAGTGTCGCATATTTTGTAAATGCGTGTATAAATGAAAGTAATCATATATATATATATATATATATATATATATATATATATATATATATAGTGTAAAATGTAGTTATTCCGAAGAAACCTTCAAGATTTTGTTACAACACATGCTATTGATAGACAATTTTTACTGCGCATTTCACAATCGGTCACAGAGATGCTTCAAAAGCGT
>OY744521.1:143737263-143739763 GCA_963556195.1 Sepiola atlantica
AAGAATAACAAAACTATTGCAAATACTTTTCTAATGGATTTAGGTTTGTCTGTGTTCAGGCATATCTTATCTTGTTCAACAAAAGATCTATTTTAAACGTTTTGTTTATAGGTACATTTCTGGTTTTGGATGGTAAATAAACTATTTTGGGGTTTCGTAAATATATCAAATGTTATAGATTTAAAAGGTACTTTATAAACAATTTATTGAACAAACCTTAGTTGTGAATGCATTGTAGGTTTATACATTTTCCTAAAGAATAATAAGACCTGTTGATTTTCGCTCATACGTGTCGGTGATTTATGCCACTATATTTCGGCTCAAATTCGGGCGATTAGTGGGCGAAAAGAGTTCATATAATATCAGCGATTAAAATAGTATAAATCCCATGAAACCTTGTGCACCTGTATTTGCTTGATTGAGACAGTGCTATCGTGGTTTCTACAATTCAAGATAAACTTAAAACATATTCCTATCTTATAATTTAAAATGTCTGGAGATCGAGGAAATATCATATTTTAAGTGTAACTTCACAAAATAGATCGTAAAATATTTGAAGTTTCTACGTTTGTGCAATGAAATAATAATACTCGGCAGAATGCCAGGCAGAACTTGAAAAATGAAAAAAAATGTTTACGTTTGATGTATATTGAACTCATTATTATTCAGAATGCAAGATCGACCTAGATTCTGATTACAGTTTATACGGCATAGGACCATGTATTTTACACAAAATAGACGAGGACGGTTCGCAGAAGCCGATAGCGCATGCACCTCATACACTCCTATTAGACATGAAGAGTTATTTGAAAATAAGAGAAGAAGCGTTAGTCATTATTTTTGCGGTAACAAAATTTCAGCGATCGGTAACGGAAGAAAATTTATATCACAAACCGACAATTAACCTTGTTTACCAACTTATGTATAAAAAAAAGATTTGCCTAAATATATGGCTAACAAATAATAGAGACGGGGAATCACACTCCTTAATAATAACTACTAAATGGAGTATCTTCATATGTCAACCATGTAGACGGCTCTCCGAACAGAAGTTGAGGTTAAATACACGTTGGGTAAGAGAACCTCCAGTGACACTTGGACAGATAATAACAATGATATTTTAATAAATACATTTAAAAGGGCATAATAGAAAAAAATACAATATTCTGGAAGTCTGCGATGATGTAGTAATGTACATTGATCGGGTGGTCATTCCACCAACATTGTACACACGTATTCTACCAGAGTTCTATGTTTAAATCGAACCATATCATGGGTGAAGGGCCTGATTCGTTGTTACGTCTATCAGACGAACAGGAACTGAGGTATCGAAAATACAATTAAATGATTAAAGTGTGTAGGGTTGCAGAAAAAAAAACCTCCCATGCAATAAAAATGCTGATGGAGAATTCATATTAACTTTGATTCCGCTTTGAGCAGGTGCTATTATATAGTTCTATCGGATATCTTAACTAAATAATCAAATACACTTCCGTGTAAAAATCCAACGACAGAGAGAACAATTGCGTTTATTGTTCGTACCTTTCGGAGTCGTGGATTGTGTTTCAGCAGATAGTTATACTCAATTAGGGTCCAGTGACCTCGAAATGTTTTGTCAGTCGTTTTTGGTAGGGCACCTAACATTCAAGTAACAACAGCTTAGTGGTGAGATGTGTCGATACTTTTAAAATAACCTGCAAAGTACAAGGGGTACTCTGATTTAGAAATCAATACAGGATTATTTACAAGTGTATACAATGATTTATGATAATAACGTTCCAACTTGCATGTCACTAGCAAAAGCCATGTTCGCAAGAAAGATCAATACGATTTTCAACAGACTGTTTCCGACTCATACGAAAACAGAATGAAAAATAAATGTCAACAAATAAGGTGTTATTATAGGAGAAATTGTTATTTTCTAAATGTTTAAAACAGCAAGTCATTTTGGGAAATCAGGATTGTTAATAAAAAAAATGACATATGCTATATATCGTGAGGGGACAATATTTTCCCATAAGAGACATTTAAACTAAATCAGGAAAATATATTGTGATATTGTAGAGAACACCAGTGCAGAAGAAGAATTAATGGACGTCGTTGTTGAAACGTTTAATTTACCAGTCCCACAAGTAGTTTCTCAAAGGCAAACATCTAACAGAAAAAGAAAACATACCTACTTCATGGAAGTCAACCCTAAAAAAAGTGTTGAATCCTAACGGAGGAAAGGCATCAAAACAGGGTGTTATAATGTAAGCCGATCTACCTTTTTGAGGAATAAATTGACTACACTAGACACAATACATAGAGTTGTAATCAAACATCGTGACAGCAATTGGTGTCATTTAGTGCCCCAAAATAATGAGGCGAACTAATATAAGATGTTTTTTTATTACATCTTTTTTAACTACAACACTGCATTTGTATTACCGCCCGCATAAGGCCACAACAAGCAACTTGAATTATATACGCCTTTATTAATAGAACCGGACATAGTGTC
>OY744521.1:143744763-143769763 GCA_963556195.1 Sepiola atlantica
ATAAAAAATATAAATTAAAATACATTTAATTTGCAATATCTAATATATATATATACATAAAAAAAAATATATATATATATATATATATATATACTCACAAATGGTACATTTAAACTGCGGTAACGTCCAATTAATATATATCATCGCTCATCGTAGATAGTATCAACAAGATTAATATAATGATTAAAAAATATTATATCAAAGTATCATATTTAAAATAACTCTTTGTCAACATGAGAATGTTTTTAAGTAACGTGAAAAATGTGTTGGTTACACATAAACATGAAATGTAAATTATATAAAGATATTGTTAACATACAAATGCAGTCTATTTAATTACCCTTATTTCACGAATTACCGAGGTTGTTTGAACCGTATCCAATACATTTTGCAGGTGTTATCGTATTAAAGACGATATAGAGTTTACTTTTTCTCGATTCTAACGGTTAATGCTCCATTTCTCATAATTAAGAAAGACTTCAACTCTGTGTCTAACTTGTAGACACATCATCGTTAGAACTCTGTGTAACTTTAAGATTTGAGGCTACCAGCTCATGTCAACAATTCTTTACCGATGTGCGTAGTTGAAACAAGGGACTTATCTTCTAATACAGTTTATTTGATAAGATACGGTTTTACCCTCTATTGAAAAGAAGACGTCCACTAGAATCCAATAAAAATACATTCTGAAAAAGTAACTTTAAAGATATATTTCAATGGGTAACTTAGTTTTGTAGATTGCTGTTTTGCATTTGCACAACCGCAGTTGATACATTAGCATGTTAAATTATTATGAGCGGATCTAGTTGGCAACGTTGTTAATATGAGGATCATATCGAATTAGACTGAATCGATAATAATAGAGTTTTTGACCGTAGGCAAGAGCTATGAAGCTAAAGTATTCTGACGAATTACCGATAACTCATGGTTATCACTGCCTGTTTTAATCCAATATCAATATTTTCGATAGAGATAAATCAAATTGTACACACATTCATTTTATTAAGAGCATCCCAACAGAAGTGTACAACCTTAGCAATCGTTCAGGATATAACCTTTTATTATGTTAATTAGTTTTTATATCATACTTTTGAATTTCCTTATTCGACTCGATTTTTATAAAAGGTAACTATTAAGCATACGTGGTTATAATTACCCTAATACTTGTACGTCATATTTCGCTTGTTTTGTCTTGTAAGTAGAGACATTTTCTATCTGCTAGTTATCGTATAATTTAGGGGAACGTGTCGATTAAGTTGTATATTGTAAAGCTGTAGCTTTATTTATTAGAATAGTTTAATATATAATCAATGTCTGTTTAAGCCGGTGTATAAACTATGAAAGGAGATATTTGAGCGCCAAAAGAAACCATCATAATCTAACCACATATGATTTTTTAGAAATAGAAAGATATAGAGAAAGGATACTGCAAGAGGTCAAACGTAATGAAGATGCAATAAATTTTATGAAAGGAAACGTCTGAAAATACATATATGTGGACCAGCTAGTATCATACAAAATATTCTTGACGGATAAAGGAATATGGTACTATCAAACATGAATATCATAGACCAGGACTTAAGAGTCAATTTTGGGCGTTTATTATCACTCCAATTTCAAAGAAATCCAACTGATATTTATAAGAGGGAAATACATAGTAACCAACGGTTTGAATAACAGAGAATTATTTTCAACAGACGGATAATCTTGGAAATCAAGAGTCTTTTTGTCATTCAGAGATTAAGAATTAACCTTGTTATTGATAGTGAGCAATTACCGACAGTAGACCGTGTGAGAACTCTTACTTATTAAATAATTATAATATGTGATCTCATTTTTACATTTGCTAAATGTTTTTTAAGAGCAAAACAAGGTTATTAGAAATGACACTGTGTTCAATTAATTGCAAGTTTTATGGTAAGCACATATAATTTATTATATATATTAATTTATATATATATATATATATATATATATATACTTATGCACATATAAATATGAATATACATGCACACACATATGCATGCGCATATATATATATATATATATATATAGTGTCAAGTTATATTGACAATACATGAAATAAAGTGCTCGACTGCAGAAGTGTGAGAGCTAAATCAAATAATTTATTTAAAAACTAACGTTACATATTAAAGAATCGCACAGCGGTTTAATCCCGATTGGCTGACATTCTAAATGTTTAAAAGGTCTATACCCCAAGGGACATCGTCAGCGTACTGAAATGAGATAAAAATAAAACAATGATGAATGGCGTTTTTTTTTCGTTTTTATCATTCTTATTTTTGTTATTCGTACAGTGCGGCTAGACCCGTTAGTGCACTAAGCCGCAATTAGAAAGCAACCGGCGCACTATCATTCAGCGCCTCTACCTCTGCGCTATCATACGATACTGGCTGAATGTAAGTGATATCTCAATGTAAACATTGTCAAGTGTTGGGGCTTGAATGGGTTTAACCCAATGAGCTATAATTTAAAGCTAGTGCAGTGATCGATATCCTTACAAATACGCTCTACCAAATACAGGGAGCTTCATGTAGGCATTTACATACATACTGTTTCACTGTATCACAGCTCTTCAATGCGGCTAGGACAGGTAGTGTACATTGCTGGGACATCAAGCATGTGAACCTTCCATCGGTAATCACCTGGTTGGAACAAATATTTGCTCTGAACAGTTTTCCGGTGGGGGGTTTGATGTTTCAAGTACCTAGTCAAACTATATAATCAATCATCAGATATGTAAATCATTTTGATGACATTTATTTCGATATCTCTCTCTCTCTCTCTCTCTCTATATATATATATATATATATATATATATATATATATATATATATATATATATATATAGGTAGGTAAATACACATTTGAGTACATTAATTTTTGTTTACGGTTTTCAAGAACTCTGTTCACATCTCATGCAAGTATAAGGGAAGGGGTGAATTATTTTAAATTTTCTTGCGGACTATCGAGACACAGGATAAAAAAAAACTGAAATTGGGATTAACTTTGCTTGTAAAATCGTAAAATAAACACGTTTATCTGTTAATTAATTTTCAATTTCTATTTGATACTTTTCTCTTACTTGTGCGCTTATGATTGTCTGTTGACGTATTACACGCAGACCCCCATATATATATATATATATATATATATATATATATATATATATATATATATATATATATATATATATATATATATATGCTATTGTGTGCCTTTCTTATTATTTCTAGATTTCTGTTGCGAAAATGATAATTAAGGCACAAACTAACAAAATACTAAAAAAGAACAGCAGAGAGAAAGAAACAAATAACACATTTCATAAAGAGTGGCAAATATAGCAAAAATAACACTAAGGAAAACAAACATATACACACTACAAATAACAATAAACAAACCCCCAATAGTAATCATCCGAATAGAAATGAAAAAAGGTATCAATGAAGAGAAAATATGTCCACTACAAAATAAATGTCTAACCAAAACTATTGTTCATCAAGCCACACTATTTCCCAAGAAAAGACCGAATAACCAAAAGTACTACGTAGGTATAACCTTTCTAAACAAGATATTATGACCACAAAAGCACATTTAAAAACAAAGAACGTCGAATTAAGACAGCACTAGCCAACCACTATTGGGAACTCAAAGAAAATGAAGCTCACCATTAAATGGAAAAATAATACGACAGGCCAGTACATAAAGAAATTAAGACGACCCGTGTAAATTATGTCTGAATGCGAAAAGTTAAATCCTTAACTTTGAAGACCGCTGAACTCTATTACACTGTATAAGTGAGATAGCAAACAGCTGCCTGCACAGAATAAAAGTTACCTTAGGCTAACAATACATAAATAAATAAACTAACAAATTAGTAAACACACTAAACTAAACTAAAACATAACAACTTTAAAAATAAAGCCTAAAATAGAAATACAAAGAAACCACGTGTTAAAATAAGTTCACCCATTATATTGAGAAAACAAAGAAACATTATGTAAGTCACTCTATAAAAAACAGACCAATAGAACAGGAAACATTAAATAAAGCTTACCAGGCATTTGTTCGTGAGAAGCCCACCGAGTTGCTCAGGGAACAGCACATAATCTGATTGGAAAACTAGCTAGCCGTGTATATAAAAAAAAACCGGCAAAATTAACTCCATACATGTAAGTCAGACGCGTTCCCCCGGGGATGAAACGCAGGAGTACCCGTGTAGCTTAATTTCAATAAATGTATTTTCATAACTTATTACCTATCTCTACTTATGTATCGAACACTGTTGAAGTAAATACTGAAAACCAAAACACAAAAAAAATTATATCTCTTTATAAAAGTTCATGTGGATACATGAAATAGTAATATATATATATTTTTTTCTTTGTCGTATAAAACTTTAAAATGGCACTGAAGAGACAATATGTATTAGTCATAATGAATTAAGAAATTAAAAAGATGAAAGGGCAGCTGACCGGTTTCGTTTCTGTCTCCACAGAGCCAAATATCGAGGAATCGTATAAAAAATACAAAAAAGATTCTTTGAGAATTATAGCGAGGGAAAGGGGTAAAAAAGAAAAAAAAGAAAAAAAAGTTCAATCAAATAGAAACAACATTACGACCGATGTGATGTTCTCTTTGCTTGCAAAGAGAAGGTCTCAAGGACTTAATAATGTTTCTAGGATCTTGAGATGATAAGGAGAGTGCGACTTACTAAGAATGGAGAATAAGTCGACACTGAATTTAGAGGCACACGTCCGGTTATTTATAAGATGTTCACCAATCGACGAACCATAAGTATTATGCAAAACGTCCGTTGGTGAATGATTTGCATTGCGAATTTTTGTGGGCACGTCTGTTTAACCCGGATGTCTAATCTTTGTGACGTCATCCCAACGTAGTGTATACTGCAACTACATTTAAATAAATAACTAATAGAATTATTGTGATGTGGGGGGAGGACATCTTTTCGAATAGAAGCCAAGCTCGGTCGAAAGGAAAAAACAACCTGTGTATTCGCAACAAAATTACATTGTTGTACAGACAAAATGATTTGATAGGCGAATCTATCGCTAATGTTACCAAGCCAAGGTAGGCGAAGGTAAATAGGGCATCTGTCTACAAAAGCTTATTTGCTTTGGTAAAAATTTGATATTTTGGTTTTAATGGTAGATTGTACAATGTCTAAAGGATAACCATTATTGCAGAGGGCCTTAGTGATAAATTTAATTTCTTCATCTAGTTTGGTCTTAGAACAAATCTTTACGGCCCTATGGGTATATATATATATATATATATATATATATATATTACAACTTTGAAGAAATCCATCGATAGACTGGTAATCAAAAAATGCCTTATTGACTATTTTCTGAGAGAAAATATATGCAAATCTTGTGTTCTTGTGTTCGATCGCCGTTCCCCATTTTTTTCTTACCCGCATTTGCTCATATGTAGTATCCCTATCTTGTATCCCCTATCTTCTGTTTTCTTTCATAAAAATGAGTAAATACAATTAGTACACCTCAGATATGTACTAAATTATTGTCTATGATATGTTGACATGATATAAGTCAAAAGCTGACATTTTTATTTGTAGTCTCTCCTCTTGTCCAGGAGATATTCCTATGAAGATCCTACCTACGTAGCAGTATCAGAACACTGTCTATTGGGAAGAGAGGAAGAACGTTGTCTAGCAAGACTCATCGCGACAAAGCCTGTGTTCCCCCCTCTCTTCATAAAACACTGAATTAGCGTTCAAAATTGTTCTGCATGTTTTTACCGGATATAGTAAGGAAACAGTTACTCACGGAAGTATTTAGATTATATTTTACTTCGTTAAAGCCTAGTGTAAATGATCGCAACTGCTGCCAGCATTTTCTGACTTTACTACTGACAGAATTTTACATTGTAAATTATAAACATAATTATCCCACGTATGTGTATTCCATTATTGCAGCAAAGTAAAACATCGCTTCGACTTGGTTTTTTTCCTAGAATTAAGTAATAGTCCCGCCTCTTAAATATAGCTGGATATAATCTATACTATGACTATTATAGTACAAGAACAGTGCATACCGATTACGCAGTGGACACCGCTATTGGCATCGCACACCGCCAGTGAGCTAACATAGGAACATTAATTCGTGAAGGTAACCTGTTTTACGCGAGGAAAAGAAAAGCACACGTAGGAATTATTTCCTAGCAATGTTAAATGGATTAGCGCTGATTCATCTTATCGTCATATAAAGGTTTCTAAGCAGTATATATATATATATATATATATATATATATATATATATGTGTGTGTGTGTGTGGGGGGGGGTGTATGTATATATATATATATATATATATATATGTGTGTGTGTATTAATGTATATAACAAGTTGTAGATTTATCACAGTAGTTATCTACCTGCTTATCTAGATTTACATGCGGCAATGCGTTTCATAGGGCTTCATTTGTGTTCTCTTGGAAAACTGAAGGTTGTTTGTGGAATACATATGTCCATGATCAACATTCAGACTAATATTTTAAAAATAGTTTTAAAATGTTTCCATAGCTAATTACAAAAGTATTAAAAGCTAGTACCGAGCATACACGAAAAAATAATATATATATATTTTTTTTTGTTAAATATATATATATATGTATTTTTGTGTATATATAGTTTATTAAACAATTTAAAATATAGATGACATTAATTTAAAGTGACAATTTTATTAAATAAACTATGAATAATCCTTTAAATAGTCTAAGCAAAGCACTTCATGTTTCTGTGCTATGCACATATCGACAATAGTCAAGCCAAACCAGAGAAAAAGGTCACAGTAATTGCCACACAAGTTTTTTTTCAGGGCACAGTACATTCTATGAAGTGACTATAAAAACATAGTAAAAGTTTAGGAAATCTACCGATACGAAATATGAATATTTCACAGTTATCGGCCTACGAAATTAACGCGTGTTTAAATCACAAAATGTAAACAACCTTGTTTACATTTTGCCGTTTTTTAATGTGATTGCTGATCTAAAGTGTATTTCTTATCCTGAAATGCAGTTCTAATTTACTTTGTGAAGTTTTGAGAATCGAACATTAGATCAATGTTTTAATCGTTTGCGGCCATATGTTTTTCCATGCACCAAAATATTATTACAACATTACAGTTTAAGTATATACAAACACCAAAGTTTTTTTATACAAAATTAAATTTGAACGTTACTTTACACAAAAAACAACTTGTTTAAAACAATATGAAGAGGTCAAAACTAAAACGTACTGGTAGATGTTTAAATAATTCCTTAGACTATATACAATAGGTCAGAAGTTGAGAGTAACTTACTTAAATACATTTCTAGTCTATGACACATTGCTGGTGTTTAATGTCAACTTATTATTTTTTACAAATTGAATAATGTATAATGAAAGTACTAGAGACATGTGCATACATTGTAAAAACGTTATGATGGCTAACAATCTTAGGGATTATGTGACAATTACCCAAAAATGAAGTGATAGCATCAACACAGCATATGGGGGATATGCAAGGTAGCCACCATGTTGATAGGGGCTGTGGACAACGATAGTGTAACCTTAACATCATAAAAACAGATGAAAGACATGGAATGAGTCGATATATCAGCATTTAATTGTAAGTTCCAATCCCGAACAAGAACTTTTGATTTCAAGAATTACTGCCTTTTTCTGGTACATCACTCAAACACCAAGAAAGGCATGGTCAGGGTGATCATCTTGTTAAAACATTATTATTTGATAACACTATAGACACTATAGAAAATATGTAAATCCTGGAATGATCAGTGGAGGAATACAGAATTAGAAGTATTATCCTCTGCTAAGTATGCACACGCCAAGGATGCAGTCTATCGCCAACGGTGCAGTAGCAACTTTAGGTAAAACAAGCAGTGAAATAAATATTTGAATCCAAACTCAAATTATCCATCTACAGATGAAGTTACTTTACCGACAACCTTGGCATTTCTCCCTGATTGTGTTACTTCTTTATGCAAATTATTGCAACAGGAAAATACAGAGCAGAAGCTAGCATCACTGGAGCATGCTATGATTTAATCTAGTTTATCAAGTATTCTGATTGCGTTTTTACACTGATAGTTGGTCATGAAAATGAATCACTATTTTAGTTCTAGATAGATTTATTACAGCAACATGGGTTTTGTAGCTCATATGACGAAGCCCAAAAATGTAAACGAAATGCTTCTGTAACTGTTATGTCACTGTTAGAGCCTTTTACTTTAATGTTTATGAAGCAGACACCATTGCCCAAAATATACAAACTCTTGAGCGATATGTCATGTTTCATTAGATGGGTATGGTTTCCATATTAACACCAGGTAAATTGGCCACGCATGTGATTTCCCAGCGTGAAGTAACGACTAATGAGCTCCTTAAGCCTGGACAAATAACAAATCATTATTACCACAAAGATAATCTATATTTTTGGTGAACTTACCCATCTCAATCTGTGTGATCATTTTCCTAAATCCCCATATTTATTTCATATTTTGTGGTGAGTTACCTCGTTCATGCAATAGGCATGTCCAATGTTGTCAGAATCTATACAAATAGTATACAAAAGAAACCACCTGGAAAGAGCAACTGTTGTGATATTGCTTTTCATTGGCTTACATCCATCACATATGTAATGTATCTATTCTACATTTATATTCATGGCTGAACAAGTAAACTTATGACACAACCCATGTTTCCACATTTGCCCATCCACTGTATCTGTAGGCTCACACTATCATAGTTAATAAACCATCTAGTATCCCTCTGAAATCTAGATTGCTTCAAATTGGAGGAGTACACATAAAGATGAGGTTTATTCGGTGTATAGGCAGTCTAATGGAAAAAGCAGGAGTAAGAATTTCTGGAAGAGATAGATGGCCATAGCTCAGAGTCAAATATGCTTAGTGGAAATGACCTTGCTAAAGTATGAAGAGGTAATTTCTTAATATATGGCGCACTTAATATATTACTTCTTGCAGATATATTGAGACTTACTTTGCCAAATTCTTCGATACTTGACACTGACACTCAAAGTGAGGAAAATACCTACACATGAACAGACAAATCGTATACAATCCAAGTGAGAAGTACTTATTTTCCAGAAAGTTGAATAATCTAAGCTAAACAATATTTGCATAACTCGTTGCCTATCCAGATATGATGGTAGATAAAGGATCTATAATAGTAACTATGAGTACTCTTGAATAGTTTGAACAATTGACTAATTGTAGATGCTGCTTGTGGCTGCAATATATGCAAATGCTAGACATTTCGAAGACTTTTCTATGGGCTGAAAGAACACGAAGTTTGAGTTTCGATCTTTCTTCATTGTATGACACGCTACCAGTCGTTGTTACTGCAGGTCACAATTTGTATACTAAGACAATATTTTTATATCTTCAACAAATGGTACCTTATCAAGAGACCATCCTGATGTGTATTCTGTTTTTTTTAAAATAGTTTACATGTTACCTGTCATAGCAATACTCAGCAGGACTTTCCACTGATCTTATTATTTTTGTGACGAATCAAATCCATTGACAGACTCACAAGGGATAGAAAATTAGCGAATCAAGTGGATTAAATATATCCTGTTTGTTTTGCACTAAATCAAGTTATGCAGCAGTTTACTGGTTTCAATTATAAAATCAGTAAAAAGCACAAAGAACTGATACCCGACAGAAAGGAATATCATTATTTTAAAAGATTGAAATTCTTTTAGCGAATCTGAAAAGTCACTGCATAGCATTATTGGTGTATATGATTCAGTTAAATTTGATCAAACAAAAAGAGTTGGCAATGAGATTCCTCAATCCATGGACAACAATGAGGTATCTAACAATGCATGTAAGTTAATAGAAAACAGACATGTAACCTTGAATTAAGAACAGATGTGAGTATAGACAAAAATTTAATGCAAATGCATCCACAAACACTGTTTCAACGCCTACCATTAATTGCAACAAAATAAAACTTTAATATACAGGACCTCTTTAAGTATGAACTGTGTTGTTGAACAATATCTGTTTTTGAATACATTGCGTCTCCCAGATGTTCAAGCAAAGTTATTCAAGGGAGTGGCATATGTGTCCAGCTTCGATGCCAAGAATACACTCTTCCCACTGGTAAACACTTTGTTTTTGATCGAGGGGCATGACTACATCGGATCATTTCAGATCAAGGTCTTACATTTAGATATATATGTTATGTATATATTAACTGCTGGAAAATATGACAGAAGCATTATTATATTTGCATGTTGCAGTGAATAACCTTCAGTAAAAGACATATTTTATTTGGGAACACGGGTAAATACTGTATATGTACACTGTGGATCAACTATGGTTCCAGTAAAACAAATGAGCATTTTCCTGGCAAATAAAGCTAATAAGCATAGACTTATCCATATGTTTTCTGAATGTTTAGAACGAACAGGGTGTATGGGTATCCACGTAAATGTTAATGCTGTCTTATTATTGAAACTGCTGTTAAAATATACACTGTTTTAAATCCGACCTTGGCCCGAGCATATGCTTACATTTACCATTTATTAACGCCCTACTTGAATGTGACACAACTTCATGCTTACGCATTGCAAGTAAACCATTTGCTAATAAAATAAAGAAAAATACTTCCAGCATTGTTATGAGGTCTTCTGTCAGTGTGAGATATCAAAAGAAAGCGTTATAGCAGCTGACAACTTCCAGAAAAGAACGTCAACATATTTCCCTATCAGTGATCTTCTAAAAATATACATAAAACATAATCACATTGGATTAGATAATTTGCATCCAACAACAGCTGCTAGAAAAGTATATTCTATGCATTATACTAATGAGTACAGATATGGTTAGTAACTCGTCTTCTAAATTCTATCAATTGGTGGTGACAGGTGATCATGGTATCATCATACCAGAAATTACTGATATGCTACCAACACGAAAAAAGTATTCTTAACTTTACCCAGTGCAACTACAAACATATTGCAATACAGCATGCTGTACATGTACGAAGTATGGACCAAATTGTTCAACACACAGTTAGAGAGTCTTGTAGTACAGCTGGTGCCAATTTGTCAGTGCTGAAAATAACATTGAGTTAGATGATTGCAAAATAATTGAATAACAAAAGCACCCGGAGAGCGCAATCCTTCGCCAATATGTATTGTATTACCTGCTATGCAGTCGAAACTTGGTAATGTCGATTGAAAATAAGACACTATATGAACATAGGACAGTTTTTATTAATTGAGAAATGCCAGATTGACGGAGATTGATATAAAGTTTTAAAATGGGATGGCCTATGTCAAAATGAAACATGCTGTCAAATAATGTATCTTCTTTAGATTTGGTGATATGTAATAAAAACTGGTACATAATGTTTACAATTTCAAAAGAATAGACAACAAATTGACTGAGAGGTAATCTTTTTAAAAACTATGACAATGATAGGGGATTTTCCCAATTTCAAAAACGTCTTGCATTCATATACTTGACTGGATCATATTCAGAATGTATTATAGGATTTCCTTGTGCTAAATTTTAATTTTCGTAAAACAGGCATTGAAATTCGGTAATTATGTTTATTATACCGTTATTAACAAACTAACAAATAAATAAACGATGAGAAAAACATGCCCTCCTTATGTGTGTGGGGCGTTATGTATAATATATTCATTTTGTTTTAATTTAAACATAATGATAATAAAGAATATTTAATAAAATAATTCTATATAATATTCCAATAAGTTTATGATGGTAGAATATACTTCGCAATGCGTACGATAAAACGTTGTATTTTAACGAAATAAATTATCTAAAAACTTCGGATTTACTCTAAAATACATTAAGGTACACCGGGGTATTAGGCACCCCTTTTTTCACTGACTCAGTGTTTCATCTCAATTAAAGTTAGTTTTCAAACTTTCTCTGGACTATCATGGGCAAAATATGTTTGTGATACATTGTTTAAACAAATACCAGTTACTTGTGTTCATCAGAGTAGAATATATTTTTATTGAATCGTTTAAAATCTCAAGTATGCTTTTCACAAAGTTCAGTTACATGGGGCAATAGGCACCATCTCCTGGGGCATTAAGCACCGGGCCTACTGTTTGCAAAAACCACACAGACATTCCTCATTTTGGAGGTCTTCAAATGAAATAATGATGTTTCTGGTGCGCTGTATGTGATACCAGGAATCACACATATCACACTGTACCCAGTACATGTCATCCCCTATACCACATTTGCAACATTCATCAGTGTCATAATTCCTTGATGTTGACAGTGGGCTTCATGATCCTGGTGGTGATGGTGTTGCCTGCCTTTGTGTTCTTTTACCCCTGCCTTTCCCCTTTCCTTTCCCTCTGCCACACTCTCTGGATGCTGTAGCAACCTCCTTAGCAGCAAATGTCTCCATGAGTCTCATGACACTTTCATCTGCTGTGAGTCTTTCCCCATATCGGAATCGCTGTATTCTAGCTGATCTCCTTTTTGGGGAGTCAGACTGAAAGTGGGGAGTAAGTTGTTTGAGGAAAAAGTATTTTAATGAGGCGGATGTAGATTATGAAGTCGGGGAGGAAACAGGCACGTCTGAGCATGAGGGTCCTGGAGTGGGGGCTGAGGATGATGGTCCTGAAGTGGGGGGGGGGCAGTGCAGACACTGGGGCAGCTGGTGTGAAGGAAGATGTGGAGGGCCCTGTTTGAGCAGTGTCACGAGGTTGACTTTCCAAAGTGACCATTTCGGCATTGAAAGGACAGATGCCTGTGCAACTGAATCCTGATTTGATGATCTTTGGCTTGAAGGATTCATTTATGAGGGCCTTAAGCATCATGGGAAAGTCCTTCTCTCCCACTGACCCTGTATGTGTTCGGGCAAATTGGCGGAGGGGGGACAGCCACTTCAGTTTCACAGGTCTGAACACGGCACGACGAAGTAGTTGCAGGTAGTGATTCATGTGAGCTGGAAGTCGCATCAGCACAACATTATTTGCTCTTGCCTTTTCCACAAGGGCCAAAGAGAGATGTGATGCATGACCATCAAAAACAAGAAGTCGTACCTTGTCACTGACATCACGTGTGTGGTTCAAGAAAATATTTTCAAACAAGTTCAAGAAATGCGGGGCCTCCATCCATCCTTTTCAACTGACTGTATAGGCAGCACCTACAGGTCCACCCTGTGTCCATGCCTGGTATAGGGTTTTCCCTTTGTAGACAACATAGGGTGGAAGTAGCTTGCCACTAGCAGATACTGCACAGTAAACAGTTATCTGCTCCCTTCCAGAACCCCCTCTGATTAACTCTCTTTGATCCCTTTGCTGCTAAAACAGTGTCTGTTTTGGGGTCCGTTACAAAGCCCGTTTCATCTGTGTTGAATAATTGAGCCGGCAAATCTTTTATCACCGCCTCTATGAGAACCTTATCAAGAATCTCAAACCAGTGGGCGATGACTTCAGGGTCCTCTGCTTTTGCACGAGCAGTACAGAGGTGCTCAGGTTTACCATATATATAGGTTAAGTCTTGCTGTGATATCACATAAGGATGCTATATACATCATTTCATATCCTAGGTTATACATATATATTTAAAATGATGCCTTGGTGCGATTGGTAGCATACTCCAACCCTGTTGATATAATATCGAGTAAAACGTGGTGTGTGTTTTGCTGGCCTCGACACTTATAACCCTAAGCTTCCTTTGACTCGTTGTAACGCCAGTTGAAGTTAAAATAAATAGACACAACCCAAAAGTTGTCATTTGGTTTCTCTCTTTATCTTTCTCTATATATGTATCTATTTATTTCTCTCTTTGTTTTTGTCTTTGTCTTTCTATCGCTGGCTTTCTGTCTCTGTCTCTGTCATTCCCTTGCTCTCTCGCTCTTTCTCTCAATCTCTGTATATATTTTGTTCTCCTTAGTTATGTGTTAAACACAATTAATGCTGAGCATAGCTTCTCTATTGTTTATGATAGACTATTCCAATCTTTTATTTTCTAGTTATTATTTGTAACCAAATAAAAGGAGAATCTACTACTTTTTAAGCGATTACATGTTTGTAAAGGAAAGCGACACTGGATCATGCGAGCTCAAATGTCTATCAATAATAAATGAATGTTCCTTTTTCTAAACATACTATAATATTGTTAGGTGCGCTTCAGGGTATGATGGTAGAACTGATAGGAAGAGGTGGATCGAATAATACGGTGAAAGGGCATGAGTAAAACAGGAAGGCATTGATAAAGCAAAGTAGAAAGGAGAACACGCTGTAAAACGCAAGCTCATATATCAATCAACACAGAAATAAAAGTAATTTCCCCCATAGAAATTTACAGAAAATTAACAATACCTCAACATGAAGTTAATCATAGTATATATATATATATATATATATATATATATATATATATATATATATATATATATATATATATATATATATATATATATATATATATATATATATATAAAAGAAAAAAGAGTGATAAAAATGCGACGATTGTCCAAATTCATTTCAAATTTCAATTGTTCAATGCAAGGCGTATTCAGTAATAAACTAGTGTTTATTACTGAATACACCTTGCATTGAACAATTGAAATTGTAAATAAATTTGGACAATCGTCGCATTTTTATCACTCTTTTTTCTTCTATCTCTACAATTGCTCTATCTCGTATATTAAGCTAATCCTTTTCACAATAGATTCCATCTACTAAAAGTTTTTACTTTGGTTTATATTTGATCCTATATATATATATATATATATATATATATATTGATAGAGACGGAGATAAACGGTACATAAGTCCGACGCGCTTCGCTGTATGAAGAGATGAGGTATGAAACGGAACAAATACAAAGGTAAAAAGAACACACGATCATAGTGAAAGAAGGGATGAAGTAAAGGAAATGTGCAACAATAATTACACCGAACGTCATCACAAATTGAAGTTAGGTCGGTCGTGGTGAGAGAAAGCAGGAATAATTTATGTTTTAAAAGTTGGAAAAATATATAAATCCGGCTTCAAAATGGCTAAATAATACGTTCGAAGTTTACGGATTATAAATAATATTTTTTATCAAGCAAACTTCATTACACATTTGGTTTATTTAAGGAATGTTGTTTTATATTATCATTGTTAGAAAATGAATAAACTATCAAGAACATCGCGCTTACTTTACTGTTTTTATGTGGAATTAAAACACCTTTAATTTTTGAATTGTTTGATGATTTTTATGTTTTAGTTATTAAATATTATTTTGATTTCATTTTCTTACTGATTAATGATGTCTCATCTATTAGTTATGGCTTTCAATAATTTACTGTTTTGCATGGGAATTACATTGCAAAGCGATAGCGAGTGGGCAAATCTAGCTCGTCATAAACAAAAATATCATTTTTAAAAATGCTTAAAATATCCCAAATATATCTATTCATGAACATCAAGGTTTAGTTCTGATAAAGGCATAAATAACATCACATTTTCTTTATCTTTTCTTAACATAATATGATTAATAAATAACTCTTTATATGTGTTCTATAGATATATTGCAAAGCAGGAGGGATATTATAGAAGCAGAAAAACTATTAATGCACGGGGACTACAATAGACTATTGACAGTCGAAGCATATGTCAGTTTGGTTATCTGTTTAGTATTCGCTGACAAGGCTCAAGCTTAGAACAGCGGACGAAAAGTCAAATAGTAGAGTTTGTTACATAACTAAATATTGTCCGAATTTATAAATAACTGCTCATAGTGGTTGAAAATCAGAAACATGTATTTGTTTGAGAAAATGCAAACGTTGGTTCAGAAACTTAACTTTAATCAATTAACCTAAAAAAAAATACATTTTCTCCTTCTAAATTTATTTCATAACAAATGTGACAATAAGGATTATTAGATTGTTCAAAAATATACCCATTGACTTGAATAATGTACCATTAAAATACTATGTGGGAGGTGACGGTTGTTAAGTTGATATCGACACGGACTTAAAACCTGCGTGTTCCAAGTTCGAATCTAGTCGGTTCCACAGTACTACTTTCACTTAGGGATGTTGGCAACCTTCTCGTGGTCCTTCCCGTAAGTACCCGATGTCTTTCCAGAAAGATTTCTAACTAGAAAAAACATCGGAAAAACTAATGCCAACACCAGAATCATCTGGTTCACACGAACGAAGAAAAAGAAAATACTATGTTTAAAATACACATACTCATTACTATACATTGACTGGCATTTTGGCTAAGATCAAAGCGTAGAATCTGTTCCGATGGATACTGCACTCCATAGACTGGTATTGTCTTGGCCTCTGGGCATGATTTACGCCGATCTATGGGTCTGTCCTATGCAGTTCGAGGAGGTCCACCCTACCAGACTTCGCCTCCCCTCTTTGGGGAGGAGTAAGTATATTGCTTACTGCCTGAGGAATGCCGGGGAATGCCGACGGCAATTTTTAATGGCTAGAGTGCTCACCTCTCGGGCGCTAGCATTTCAAACCCCACTTTCCCGACCCGACCTTGGGTCACATCTTATTTGTGGGAGTAAGATAAAACTGGCCTTGTGCCTAACTCCTGTACGTTACATAACGATTGATTTGTAATAATTAGAGAAAAATAGATCGATATGTGCCTTAATTGTTTAAGCGTGTAGTCCAATAGAATAAACAGTACATAATTTATATTTAATAATACATACTTTCAATTCGGTTTAAATAATGGCATATTATACGAACATTGTCTCCAGTACAAGCCAATGCAATCATGGACACTTTTAGGAAATGGCGTATGGATCGACACCACTCAAGTCAACAATGTGTCTCCGATATGTGGATGACATATTCCCACTCTGGTTTCACCATAAAGATGGGCAAACCAAACCGAACTCTACAGTTAAGGATGGGAAAATAACATAATAACAAATTATGCTTCCTAGATGTGCTGATAACTCGCACTGATTAGTTCTTTAGTTCATCTGTATATTGAAAGTCAACATTCACTGGAAAATATCTAAATTTTACCTTTCACCATATATAAAATATAAAAAGATTAATCATCCGTTGCCTACAACATCGATCAATAGCAATATGTAGCAACAGCAATATATATCAAGAGGATATCGACAGTTTAAGAGAAACCTACAATCGAAACAACTATCTAGAGAGCATCACATCAGCTCAAAAAAATCTGGACCAACCACCAAAGGGCACAACCCAAACGGTGTGTATACTATATGTGAAGGACATGTCGGAAATACATCCAAAGAATATATAACCATATGATATGGGATTGTATGTATGAGCGAATCAACTCTTCGAAAGCATCGGGCATGATTTAAAACCCCTACATGAAAAGTTATGACTTAGAAATATGTGTATGCAATTCCATGTTACTGTGGAAAAGTATACAATAGGTAGACATATCTCTTACAAAATGTAAGGCTAGAAGAACACCGGAAAGACAAAATACATGGACATATGTAAAAGCCGGATATCGCCAATAACATCTGGATGGGACGAAATAAAAATTATAGACGGAGTAGAACGGGTGAGAGTAAGGCGACTCAAATCATATTTTGAGCGACAATCACCTATTAAGAAGACCTAGTATAGATATTAATACAATATGGAAACCGTTAATTATAAATAATCAATAAAGACAGAATATACAAATACACACACATACACACGCATATATATATATATATATATATATATATATATATATATATATATATATATATATATATAATAAATATAGTAATATATATATAGTAATGTATAGTAATATTTGGTAACAAGTTATGATCTATAGTTATAAATAATAAGACCGCACATTAAATTACTAGAATAAATTTAAAGCTCTCAAAATTAATACTAGAATTTCCCATAAAGGCCCGATGCGCAACGGATAAAGTACTATGTTAAATTCAGTTCTAGGTGCAGTCTTCTGAATGTTAAAGGTTCAATTATCAGGCGAGACTAAGAATAGGAAATTACTGAAGATTTACCCGCTCATAGCTGGGAGAATGAGAACATGTTACGCCCGAAGAAAGTCAGAGGTTACATCGGCCGAAATGTTGTGAGAATAACACTCAAGGTTATAACAGTAGTCACAATAATAACAATTCCACTAAAAACTAATTGATTACATTGAATTTGAAAGATAACGTGTTGTAGTCAGCTGGGAAGAAGCACCGTGACATTGTGTTTCAATGATGGAGGGGCAATTCTTCAATATGTTAAAATAGTTAATATTTTTACTTTTCCTGAGTAAATGTTGTATTCTATTTGGTATGTGCTCAGTATGTCTTTTCAACATCGTAAGTAAAGTCAATTTCTTTTATTTTACCATATCTGAAATGCTCATGGTTCATGTCGCTATTTTCATATATTTCATTTTTTCAACCCCTACAAGATAAGAATATAATTTTGTACACTGAGTAAGATAAGATAATCCGACTTAGAAAGCTTTTCCTTTTAACAGCATATATTGTTTGAAAGAAAAACATCAACTCTTTTCAAAATGAACTTTTATATGTTTAAATGCTAATTAAAATATACTTAACATTTCTTGAAATGTATGTAGTATGGTAAGCGTATTTCGAAAGCTAACCGTAAAAAACATGTCGTAGATATATTAGTTTCCCTAGATAATACATAATTAAAATTATACATTTTAAACCATTTAGATATTTTTAAATATCCATTCGTAAATATTACGTCATTATCTTTGCCAGCGTTCATTTCATTTTATCTGCCAAGTTCAAATGCGACGAATTAAATAGAGATACGTTTACAGAATTTAAGATCTCAGTCATAGGTATCAAAATATGGCAATTAAGTAGACATTTTAGGATGTTAGTATATTTGAGAAATATGCAGATTTTGGGAGACTGCCTAATTTTATGAATTTCCAATCTTATTACTGTCTTACAAATATTTATTTTCAATATTAAAAACAGAAATTATATACACTTCCGTACCTAAGATGAATTTTGTAAGAATTTAAAATGTACTTAGGATTTAGATAGTTTAAATGAAGTGTATAATATTGCCAGAAAAATTAAATATTTCACTACCGCATGGTGACCTTCATATTCATTTGTGATAATTGTAATATTATCCCCCCCTCAAAAAAAATGTTCGTTTATTTTTACGTCAAAGTAAAACTGTATATTTAGATGTAACTTTTACAATAAAATCAGTAAAATGTGTTCAAGTGTCGTAATATTATTGCACTTCGTTCGAAGTGTCTAGTGTTTTACTTTTATTTAGTCAGTCTGTAATCTACATTTATCAATTATATTTGGATGTAATCGATGTTAATATCGAAAACACCCATTTTCTTAAAAATACAATTCATACACATATTTCTTGCTTATATGAGTCATAAGTTATTAGTCTTTCTCTACATAAGGATCACCTAGAATTATGCATTTATCCTATCGTTTGATGCAGCTCTGGACACCGTTTTTGTAGAACACCACAGGTTGGTTCTCCAACAACGTCGTAACTTCAGAAATCAATACTGCACCATCTGGGAAAGATTTTATTTAAAGAAAACAACTTCATGGCTGGGAAGAGATGAAAGTCAGAGTGTGCGAGGTCAGGACAGTGAGAGGAATAATGGGGGAATTCATAGCCACACGTCCGTGCTTCTGATGTGGTTACATGAGAGTTGTGGACCGGAGCGTTGCTGGTCTTGTCCCGCCTCTTGATTTTGATAGCTTCTTTTAATTTCATCAAAAGTGAAGTGTAATAGACTCCTGTAATTGTGGTACCCTTTGCCATTTAATCTGTCATCACTGCTCCGTCCTGGTCTCAGAAGACTGTGAGCATGACCTTAGCAGCGGAGGGCTGCAACCTTGCCTTCTTTGGAGGTGGTGAGTGCAAGTGCTTTTACTGCATTGACTGGGCTTTGGCCTCTGGATCATAGTGATGAACCCAAGTTTAATCCTGTGTAATCAGTATTTTGAAAAACTTAGACTCAGCTTCTTGCCACATCTCCAAATTCATCCTCGAGTACTCGACGCGTTATTGTTTCTGAAAAGGTGTGAGCAACCTGAGAATCCGTCTGACATACACCTTATACATATGCAAATGGTCATGAATGATAGTTTTAACAGAACCTGTACTGATCTTAACCTTTTGGGCTATTTGGCGAATAGCAATGCGTCCATCTTCTAAAATGTCAGCCTCAACTTGACGGGAAGATGCCTCATCAATGACAGAAGAGTGGCAACCAAGTATTAGAGCTGTTTCCACAGACATCCGGTTATGTTTGAATTCACGATGCTAGCGTTTTACAATGTCATATGATGGGGCATCATAACCATAAGTTTCTTTAATTCCATCAAAAGTCTCCTTTGGTGTGCGTCCTTTTCAAATACAAAAACCGGATCACTGCGCAACACTGAACTGGCTCCATTTCACACCTAACTCAGTTCAAACATATGTGCATAAGATCCCACAATTAGTTCAGAGCTGTTTTTGGCAACATAACCCATACAGATATAAATAATTACACATGCAACATTTCATCTAGATCAGACAATCGAACGTTGGTCAGGGGCATTACTTATTGGACGCCCCTCGTACACTGTTGACATCTCATTAACAATTTGTAAACTTGAAGAATGTTTTAAAATTCCAACCTTAGTCGTCAGTGGCATATCGTATATTTGCTAAAATAATTTCTCAAGGCATGTTCTTTCCTCAATCCGCATTTCATTGTTCTTTTGAGATAAATCTAATGTCCGTCTAACAACGTGTTGCGTCGTTAGATAATAAATATTTTAACTTGGATTTGTCTTCCGACTGAGTAGAACGCTTAACATATCATCTGATCATTCCAAGAGTTTATTAATTCCTACCGGTGAGTTCGCATTAAACCCTCGGTTCGATTTTTGGTTTTGCAACACATTAACCATTATTTAGCTATACAATGCTAAAATAAACTATTGCACACAAGTTACATAACATTGGAGGGGGATTGTTCGTGCTTAACTGCAATACATCCCCTATTACGCGCTTTGTCAATTTCATAGTCAAAACCTCCACCGATAATATTCATTAATTATAACCCTAAATGTGTTGGTGTTGCACACCCTAGGGTTCCGGATATGTCTTCTATAAGAGGTACTTCAATGCTGCGCTTCATGCGAGACTAACTAAAATATCCGAATCGCAATTGACAATTTGGTATTCACGACAATTAAATCTAGCTCTTATCACGCGAACTACAACACACATAATATATAAACTAAATACATTTTAAGGGGAGTCCGACAGTACAAAATATTGGATACTAACAATATGCATATTGTTTATATAGTTGTCTTCGATGCCATCATGATTCTAACAAGTACTATATCAAACAGCGTTGAACATTCATTAATCAGATATTCTGGAAAACACACCGGCACATGCTACTTTATTTGTTAAAATAATGTTAGTTTTTGTTAAGATTTCTGAAGTCTGAAATGTAGTAATCATCTGTAATTATGTACATTCTGTTTGTCCTCTCTTCGAATTGTCAATGTCGTTTTCTAAAATTTACTTAATTTTAGTTGATATACCTTTTGTCTCATCTGACGGAGTGTAAGTTTAAAATCCTGTAGGCTTCCTTCCAAGTTGAGTTATCTTTGTTCTGCGTGCGCCGAGATTAACGATGTTGTCTTCGATAGGTCCGTCACATGTGTCGTCTCTCTTTCTCTCTCTCTCTCTCTCTCTATCTATCTATCTATCTATCCCTATCTCTCTCTTTGTTTTCCATTTCATACAAGCCTTCCTGGTATTTTTTCTTTCGTTTGTTTATACTGACAGCGAAAGAATTGCTATTTGCCGGCCTGAAAAAGCGAATGCATACTGTGCGTCTGTCAGATCAGATGGAATGCCAGGCAAAGACCCAGCTGCTTCTGGCATCTGAAGACCCACACACGAACATACGTGTTTTGTTAATAGACCCTAATCACGCAAAACACAGTGTAGGAGATATGCGGTGGGTAATAGCAGTGGAAAGATTCACCCCCGACCAGACATGTCAGATTCTGTTGAAATGTAATTCGCAGTTTTCCATCAGTTGCTTTCATTGTTTTCTTTTGTTTTCGACTTTACAAAAGAAAATTTAGGAAAGCTGACAAGAGAGTTCAGTTTCAGCCGATTGCTAAAAATCCACGTTTCTATCTAATCATCTATTCCTCTCTCACAAGCTATATATCTTATATAATAATACGCGTCTGGTCTCTGATTCTATATTTCTTTTCCTCCACTTTATGATAATAACCGATGTATACACACACACACACACACATATATATATAAATATATATATATATATATATATATATATATATATATATATATATATATATATATATGTGTGTGTGTGTGTGTGTGTGTGTATTAATATTCGTCTCGTCACGTAAAAGTTAGTAGGTAAAATACAATTGGAAAAATCAATTTAACAGTGTAAATTAAGGGGAAAAAATATAATTCTGACACTTTCTTACTGACTAAACTAAATACAGAAAACAATAGTTTACTCTATTTCCATGATGAGACGTTTAATTTCGTTTATGCTTTCTTCACTCTATACTGATTGATGAGTTTTTCATTTTCAACAATCACGTTTGGACGTTTACTTGCTTTCATATTTCTTACTTTTTTAATTGATCTATTAAGATGTAATCTTATAGTAATAGGAATATTATGGACACGATTAGCGAAGTTTATTTTTCCGCCTTTTTTATGGAGAGAATACACTCGTATAAATATATAAATTACTTTGCAAGATGCAGCGGGGAGATAATGTCATTTTTTTAAGCGAACGAACCCATTGGGCATTATCTGAAGTGTTAGTAATGTGTGCAATATGAGAACACTATATTGAAAGTAACATAAGTTCTTAGAGTTGAAATATTCGAATGAAAATATGCAGAGGAAACGGGAGTTGAATTTTCCTTCACTATGTTCAATACATACTATGTTCATATTTTGTTTTAGTAGAGTAAATTTATTTATTTAAATATGCATGTGAAATGTGAAGTGATAAGGATATTTTAAGTGTTTGAATGCAAAACGCAATAAATCCCATCTATTAAGTTGTGAAATTAAACAATAATTGGACGAAAATATGATATCTAGAATTCGACAAAATGCTAATTTTAGTTTAAAACAATGAAATAAATGATGCAAATATAACATTGTGATGTTTCGGTGTGCTGAAATGTTGAAACTATAATTGTTTTTAAATATTCCTTTACTAATGTTAACATGCCGTTTATCGCGTTTTGAATTCGAACTCTAAATTTATAAAAAAGTTTTTATATATGATGGATATTACTAAATCGCTGATACTGGTCATATGCGGTATTCAACATGATATATATATATATATATATATATATATATATATATATATATATATATATATATATATATATATATTACACTTGAATAGCTGTATTTGATTATGGTTGTTGCTCTGACAGTTTTTCGAATTCTTAAAATTATGTGCAGTTGCACTATTTTACAATCTAAAATAGTATGATCATTCGAGGCAGTTGTTATTTTCTTTTTAGCAGATATAAACACGTATTTTCGACTCGCTCCCAGTAAGTAACAGGCTTGTAATTTTATTCCTGCTATTTTGATTAAGTCATTGTTAATCCACCTGCCTATTTGCCCCGTTCTCACATGTTGTTAATCTGCCCTAAACACCCTACCAGATAGCAAGTAGATGAACCATTTTGAGTAGCTGTTACCCTTCTCCATTATTTATAACTACTACGCATACACGTCACTCAATATAAAATAACATGTGCATCTATCTATTTGGCAAATGCCAATATACCTAGCACCGGCTACAGGTAAATTTCAGTGTAAGTATTGCTATTAAAAAGTACTACAACAGTTACCCAAGTGACGTTTTCATAAAAGTTATAGGTACATTGATAATTAATTGGACATGATTGCACAATGATATTAGAATAGTTATCTATAAAGAAAACTTATTGAAATGCATAGGCGTTGTATAACTGTTACCTTTCTCATCAACTTTTTTGAGAGTCTTTAATTTCTCGTCTTTCTCGAGATAAATAGTAAGGAAATCATCGAAATTTCCTTTTGGGCGATTTGGAGAAATAATACTAAATTTTCTGCAAATAATCTGTGTCAATGGATATCAGATTTTTTGTTTTATCATTTGACTTACACGAATGAAAAAAGTATCTGATACTTATCAGCTTTGATTCTTTCTTTTTGTTTTACTAGATTGATTATTACCGTATTAAAAAATAGGATTATTACGAAGAATAATATTACAATGAGGCGTACTTGAAAAATATACAAATATAACAACAGAAGGAAGATTAAAAGAAAAAGAATATTATTGTTTACATCAAATGGGAAAAATTCAATACAAGAACATACTTTTTATCATAGAGAAGAACTGAACAATGTAAACTAGGCTTGTGCTAAAGTAAGTTGATACTAACGTCGCGTGTTCATATGAAATTACACTTTAAAGACACGGCTGATCCGAATGTGTAATGCAAAAAGAGGAAATCCAATTCTGAGTAAGGACTTTAGAATATATTGAAATTCTACAAGAGGTTCATGTATTTTTATTGAATATGGAATGAAAGATTACATATCAGAAAACGCTCGTGCACTTATGATTAAAATGAGTATTCGTGATCAGATTAGCTTCGCTATAACACCTCAATATTGGAAACACTGGAGAGCTCCAGCTATTAATTAAACTATATGACATTTCTAAATGCGGAAAAATAGTTATTAAAAAAGGTTTTATTCAAAGAGTAGTGTTTACTTGAAATTAAAATCGAATAATTTATTTTCCTAAAATTGTGATGGCATTGTTATCCGTTACCGGCACTATCTTTATATAACAAGTATTGATACTAAGAAATG
>OY744521.1:143772263-143832263 GCA_963556195.1 Sepiola atlantica
GGTATATTTTGATTATATATTTGGACCATGTTCAATTCTTTAACGACGTAAATATATCCAGATGTTGTTAAATTCTTTTCCTGTGTGGCGTTGTAAAAACATGTTTATTAACAACTGTCAAATTAAAAAAAAGTCTATATTAATTAATCTATATAACACATATAAACCCAACGGTGCATGGGTAATCTATTAAAAAATGCTTTTATCATTAGGGGCGATATTGCATAGTTTAGTGAGCTTATAGAATAAATATAAAACCATACTGATATAAAGTGCTTAATGCATGGATAACATTGTCACAGTAAATGAACATTGTTAGAAAAGTGGTTTAATACAGTGTCTACGGAAAGAATGAGATAGGCAATTGGTGACAATGAAGCGCCTCACAATATCCTTCTACCGTAGTATGTATAATAATAAATGTCATCTATAACTTTTATAATGATGCGCTAGTTCATTTTCATCTTCGTACGTAAGTTATCGAGCCCCACACATTTTTTAAAAGATTGGATGATGCGATCGTCAAAGATTACATCCTACAAAAAGTATTTGTAAAAACTGTACCTGATGCTTATTTAGTTTCAATCGTAACATTCTAACTAAAATACACTTTATTGGCTTTCAGCCTGCTGTGTCCAAAAAAGATACAATGATATGGTGGGGTCCGCGTTCGCATCGAACTCTCATAGGATGGAAATATGCCAGAGGGTTCCGAGATGGATCTTAATAACAAGAGTTATTTAAAATAATCAATGATCAGTATAATTTGATACGTATGTATGTTTGAGTTATGCGTTCGAGTCGTACGCCAATAGAATGGAAATGTGAAACAAACTCCTACAAAGGTTTCGATAATAGGCCTCCATAAACACGGCAACAATATATAGCAGATGAAGGATACAGCTGTTGGAATCTCGATAAATTACAATGTAATAATAAAAAAGAATACAAAAGTAATTTCTATTTTGAATATGTTTTAGTAATCTCGCAATAAGGTAAGTATAAAGTAAACTATTAAAAATATACTTGACAAGATCGTACGTTTTTTTAAAGAAATGTTGTTAACTAATAATTGTGACAATTCCATTTTCGAAGTCATTTTAATCGTCATTATTTTGTCAGCCAAAATATGTTCACCTTTTTAAACAAGCCAAAATACGTGTGTTCCTTTTGTAATTGTTTTGTTTTTCATTACATGTTCTTTATTTCTTCGCTGTGTTCTCTTTATATCAAGCGAATACAAATTTGTCTAAAGAAAAAAGAAATCTCGTCTCCTCTTGATTTCCTACGACTGCTTCTGTTTCATTATTTTCTATGTATATTTCTTTTCTTTTTATCATTTTGGCGTGGTGATGGTCTGTTGACACGTTAAAGATGAATGATTGCTCTTTCCGGAAGTCAACTTTTTTCATCCCTCTACTGCGCATGTCTGTCAATTTCTACAAGATCCGGCCTTTTGTCAGCATTAATGGTTCCCCGAAGCCTCGTCATTGCGCTGTCTACACTTCCTTCCTTTATAATCCTCGAGACAATAGTAAGCCTTCAGTCCCCTGAGTGTAATATATTTATCGCCTTGAGGATAATTGAACTAAACACATTCGATAGAACAAAGCAGTTAATTTCTTGCTGATATTTTATCATCTTTGTCATTTTACATTATTTAAACAGCAAATATGTTCTGTGTCATACTTTAGCAGAATTCGCACACATAATTTACCTTTATAATATTTATATATATATATATATATATATATATATATATATATATGTATGATAAATAAGATTATAACATTATTTATCATTATTTTATCATAGAATTGTTTATAGCAGTACAAACAAATACAAAAACACGAAAATATTTAGCGTACGACTTTTCTTAAACAATTTGGAAAAATTATTTTGCATTATATTGTTGATGAATCCGAAAGTATTTTTGTAATCGCTTTTTTATGAAGAAAAATCAGATACAGAAGTCAAGAGAGAACTACATTATATTATAGCATTACTTGAAAACACACATACCCCGACAATATGGAGAAATCAGAACTTTTGAGCATGCTATATCGCAGTACTTAAAATATAAAATCAACAATTACACCAATATAATTGGAAATATATAGCATACACCAAATTGAAAATGTGTAAATCAAGAACAAATAAAATATAGATGACAGGTCACGTTGCAAAATTATGAATTAAGAGTTAGAGCCAGTTATTTAAAGATGGAAATATTAGAGAAAAGATAGTCAAACATTATAACATATAACAAACTAACAATAAATATTGGATATACTAAATCACTAACGCAATAAACTATATGTTAGAACTAGCTAAAATTACAGTTATTTGACAGAACAAATCTATAATAAGAACTATTCAAACCAGTAAAATAACGAATGTTTTACTTATACGAAAATATTAATATATCGTACGAAAAATGAAAAGTTTTTGAAAAAGTAGATTAATAATTAGAAAATACAAGAAAAATAATAAAATACTTAAAATAATACACAATAACAATGAAAAAAAAAAAATATAAACAGTATTTAGTATACTTATAATTGGAAACATTAAAATAATTAGATAAAATAAAAACTGAGAAACAAGATAATGATAATTTTTAGAAAAATAAAAATAAAAAATAGAACAATAGAAAAGCTATTCAAAGGAAAATATGAATTTATATGTGTATAAAACACACACATATATATATATATATATATATATATATATATAGTATGGTTATATATATATATATATATATATATATATATATATATATATATAAAGAACATTAAATTAAATCGAAAATAAAATCAAAATCGATGTGATATCAAAAGAAAATCAAAACACATTAAAAATTATTTTACAACACATCATAGGAAATAATAAATAAGAACAATACAAGAGCAAGTTAATATTAGATAACAATTAAGTAGTTCATAGAAGAGTAAAAAAGCGTGATAAAGTTGATTCTACAGGATAAGCAATCTTATGTGTTTTAGTTGTGCAGTTAAAAGTTAAATATTTTCATTCACAGAATGTTTAACCGTAGATACGGGTTAATATAGTATATCCAGGAACAGTGATCTTCAATAGTGCAATATAGAACTTTCATCAATCTTAGTATGTTCGAATAAAACTGCCATACAGCCCATCTTAAGAAATCAAAAATTCAAACTAATTTAAAATAACTATTATAAATGAGATATACGTTCAATTGTTTTAGAGCTTCTAAAGCTAATATTAATTTAGAATGACCAAAGGGAAGTAATCATAATAAATTATAGACTGATATATTGACACATATAAATATATATATATATATATATATATATATATATATAGTCTCGGAAGTTTCTCGACCATTAAAACTATATTAAAAAAAAAACAAAAAAACACTTATAGTCCCAAGTCTTTCAGTGTAAAATCACTCATGTAAGTCAATTTATTTTTTACAATTATTATATTAGTGTGTGCTCTAACACTATTTTAAGGGATCAGCAGTTGTTTACTATGAAAAACTGTTTCGGGAATATATATATATATATATATATATATATATATATATATATATATATATATATATAAACAAAACACACTGACATATATATATATATATATATATATATATATATACGAAACACAAACTAGACGCTTAGCTATCTAGAACTCATATGCATACAACAACTAATAAATTAATGCAGGTTTGATTATTTATAATTATATATGTAAGCCTAATTATGTTTAAAAAGGAGGCTATGAAATTAAAGAACATATTATTAAACACGAATCGAAAATATTACAAACTAAATATTTACATACTGTAAGAAGTAATAGTTATAGAGGAATAACATTATTTTTTGAAAGGTGCGATGAAAAATAAAATAAATATTTTAATATAGATATATAAGAGTTTAGTCTTAACTATATTTAAATAAACGGCAAATCATATGAAATGAAATAGAATATAGATGTAAGAATAGCATATATACAGTCAAAATCGTACATCTAATAAAGGAAGGGGAAAGGAATCATCAGTGTACAGGTTAGTATTTACAAGAAGATTAGACATATACATTTTACAATTATTTATGGTGAGGGTTTATAATTTTAGGCGATGACAGATCACCAGGATCAAGATTAAAGTGTGAGAACTCAAGACTTATTAATCTAAAATTATGTATTTAATTAATAAAGGATATATCTCAAATATTAATTATAGAAATGTAGAAAAGTTAAATGCATTACTAATTTAACGATTATCCAAAAGAAAATGTTCGCAAAGATTACTCTGGGTATACAACTCTTACTACATGAATACACACACATAACAGGAAATAAGAGAGGTGTTAAACTAAACGTCAAAATAAGTAAAACTAAAGGTTAGGGAATAGATAGAGAAAACTAGGAACCATATAACATGTAATAGAGATGCACATAATTCATATCCATATTAATATTTATATTATGAATACTTTAATTAACATAAGGTTTTATATGGATACTCAAATTAAAGTGTAAATTAAATAAACTAACACATAAACAGGATGATTAAAAGAGAGAAGTTCATAAAAAAGGAAATGTTTATAGCAAAAAGTAATTAAGGATTTTACTTGTACTAAGTTTAGTGCAAGCAATTGGATAATATTTTTTTATATTTAGTAGAGGACCCCTATATGTAAACATTAGAAGTGCCTCATCTTAACATATAGTGCAGTTATTGTATTGTCTATATTATCTATTTTTAAAGCAATTGCAATTTCAGTTTAAAGCCTATATGTTTATCCTTAAAATCCTAAACGTGTATTTGGAAAAGTATTTGCTATTAAATGCTTAAACGTGTCTAGAGATGTTATCTTTCAAGATGCCCGCCATTGAACCTATGTACACAGCTTAATTTTTATGAGAATTTATTGAAGTAGGACTGATATCATTATTAAATGTACTGCGGTCTAAGATTGCATTATCATTATTACTAGTAGCACTATCATAAACATTAATATATATATATATATATATACATATATATATATATATATATATATATATATATATATATATATATATATATATATATATATACTCGTGCTGGTCAAAAAAATAGAACATATGTATAAAACTGTAAAAATCATTCCGTTTGAGATAATTTTCGGCTTTTAAATTATGTAGGCGAAATATTCTATATGTAAATAACAATTACAACTATTTTTAATCATTTGTCATATTTGCATATATCAGACTTGATTGTCACAGAGTAGTTTATTGTCACATTAGGAAATTCAACGTTTCAATTTAATAGAACATTATTCGTTGAGTAATCTCAAACTCAAAAAAATTATGTGTTTAAAAAGATTTTGCAAGTAATTTAATCATAATCTCTCATTCTTATTGAGGACAATCTGTGAGATGTAATTGGTGCTAAAATATTTCTATAATGCTAAACTAACTGAAATAGTTGGTTTACGATATAAACTTTTTTCCTATCAATTGCAATGTCAGTTTTTCAATATTACGCGTTTCAAAATAATAGAACAAGACAGCTAAGAAAACAAAATAGTTTTTTTTATTAACTTAAATACAGATAAAAATTAATCAATATTTAGTAGCAGCACCTTTTGCCTTGATAACAGCATCAATTCGCTGGGCATGGAATCAACAAGCTTCTCGCAAACGTGTGTAGACACCGAATCCCATGTGTTCTGTATTGCAATCTTCATGGCTGCAAGGGTAGTAGGTTTTTCTTTGCGAAGCTTCCTCTTCATCTGATCCGACAAGGCTTCAATAACGTTAAAATCTGGCGAGTTCGCCGGCCATTCAAGAACAGGGATCGATTGTTCTCGGAGCCAGGAAGTTGTGGACTTGGCACTGTGTGTCGGTGCCAAGTCATGTTGAAAAATGATGTATGTGGCGTCACTGTCAAACTGATTATCCAGCACTTACAGTAAATTAGCTTCCATGATATCTTGGTACACTGTTGCGTTTACATTTCCTTTGATGAAGCAGAAATTACCAACACCCTTAGCACTCATACAGCCCAAAACCATGCAAGACTGCGGGAACTTCACAGACTTCTTGACGCATTCTTGGTTATACCGTTTCGTGGATCTTCGCCAAACACGTGGCCCTTGGTCGCCGAAGGAAATACAAAATCGAGACTCATCTGAAAAGATCACACGCCGCCATTCGTCTGTAGTCCAGGTTTGATGAGCAGTTGCCCATCGTAGCCTCTTCAACATCTGATTTTTGTTAAGGAGCGGTTTGGTGGCAGCTATACGATTTTGGTATCCCAGTTGCCGGAGCCTTCGGTAGGTAGTGCTTCGTGAAACGTCGGCACCAGAAGCCTGTTTCAACTTTTAGTAATGTGGCTTGTTGACTGGAATCGACTTTTCTTTGCCACCTTGTCCAGTGCCCGATCTTGTCTTTCAGTGGTGCTTTTCTTTCGTCCGCATTTCTTGCAATTGCTGTTGGAAACACCCTTAAAATCTTTCTGGAGCACTTTGATCACTACCGATTTTGAACATCCAACCTTGGTTGCGATTTCCATGTGCGTCTTTCCTACTTCCCGCAAATCGAACATTCGCTGCTTCTTAAACAAAGATATGCCTTTAGAGCGACGCATAATGAGAGATTATGATTAAATTACTTGCAAAATCTTTTTAAACACATAATTTTTTTGAGTTTAAGATTACTCAACGAATAATGTTCTATTAAATTGAAACGCTGAATTTCCCAATGTGACAATAAACTACTCTGTGACAATAAAGTCTGCCATATGAAAATATTACAAATGATTAACAATAGTTGTAATTGTTATTTACATATAGAATATTTCGCCTACACAATTTAAAAGCTGAAAATTATCTCAAACGGAATGATTTTTACAGTTTTATACATATGTTCTATTTTTTTGACCAGCACGTGTATATATATATATATATATATATATATATATATATATATATATATATATATATATATATATATATATATATCACTAGCAGGGTCCGTGCCTCGGCGTTGCCTGCGCTAGATATACATAAATTTTTTTTAAAGTAAGTCTTAGATTATACATTTGTCATATAGAATTAGAAAACAACCCTGTAATAAAAGCAAGTAAAATAGGATGTATCGATGTTTTGGCTGAATGTTCCCTTTAAGGTTTTCAGTATCAGTTAATTCGATAACATTTTAAAAAATTGTCCCATTAAGTAAATATGACCCAAGCATATGCATGAAGGTGTCAAAGGTCAGTGAGGAAAAATGCTTATAGATTGAGGTAATGTGCCAATTTGGGTGGGAGATTGAATTTTGCAACCTTGAAAATAGACCTTTTGTCTAACTCTGACTTTCACGTAAATATATGGCAATTGATTTAACAATATACGTTGTGGTTATTTTGTCATAGATTCAACTAATCCGCACATTGACAATTTACTATGTTGTTGCTATTTCGTTGCCTCTGAACCGAACGAGAGATATGCAATGGTGATGTTTAATGTTTTTTAAAATCCATCTCATGGGAAAAGAAAATTGCCCCATTCTGAAAGCATTTCTTCTAAAATTGGTAAATAGTAAAAAACAAGGAATTTAATAAAAAAGAAAAACTGCTACAGTTTAGAAACATTTCTTTTTCACTGACCGAGTAGTGAAAAGACAAAGTAACGGATACTGCACGTTAAGTTTAAGTTCATAAAGAAAAGTAGAAATTCATATTTTTGGGAATGTCAGTAGCAGTTTAAGCGTCGAATAATGCACGTATAAATGTTATGTAATACATTTTAATAATGTTCTGATGAATAAATATACAATAATGTTCGATGAATAGGAAAATGTAAATTAACATAATGATTGTGAATGTAACGCCGGTCTGTGTTCAAAATTGGTTTTGAATCCTTTTAACCGTTATTAAAAGAACGATATTCGTAACTGACTTATAATCATGATGATGAAAGTATACTTACATAAATCGACAAATGCTAATTTAAATCGAATTTGAGCAGAAAAAAATGTACGTATTTGTTAAATGTGTATAGCCTCGAAGGTACTGTTGCGTGCTACAATTATTTAAGTCAGCAACAATGTAAACACGTTTTTTTTAGAAATTGTTGCGAATGAATAGTGAGAGAGAGAATGAAAACACGCTTAATAACCCACATTATTTATTATTACCTTCATAATACATTGATAATTCATCATGAATTTAAATTTATCTATAACATTTTATTTTTATATCATACCTTAAATATCAGATTAATTGCGGTTTGCAAAGGTGCTTCTCTGGCACCGGTTTACCATTAACGTAAACTGACTGATGAGATAAAACTATTATTCTATGAATTATTATTTCGTAAATTATAGCACATTTTTGATTTTCTAAATGTTAATGTCATATTTAAATTTTGAAATTAATTTCTGAATTTTTCATTTTAATGAATTTAATCTTTAATCTCACATATTTTTTCTTTATCAACTAATTTAGACGAAACTAATTTAACACTTCAGAACAAATAACAACCCAGACAAACGTAGCAGCTGGCAAATGCCGGCTTACGGGATTCGTAATATGTTTTTTCAAGTCAGTAAGTAAACAGTCCGGGAAGGGTGGGGAGAGTGTCCCCGTATTTAAACGGATTTTTAGACACAATTATATAAAATTCAGAAAGTTGAAAAGGGTTCAAATTGGGAATAAAGGCTCGGACGATTGGAATTCTGAAAGTTACGTGTTTAAGAAAATTTATCCGGACAATGATAGTATTTCAGATTTTAATGTTTAAAGAATTTATAGATTTCCCAGTTAGTTAAATATCATATGCGTGACAAAATCAGATACTTTAATATATTACTGAATATGAAATAGATTTGCCATTCGCACATATGTATCCGTCTCTGTTCATTTATATATATATATATATATATATATATATATATATATATATATATATATATATATATATATATATATATTTGTTCGATGCAGTGAAACATGAGGGTCATGTTGTATTATATGTTATCGGACAACCTGCGCCTCATCTCCCACTAGATAAACACCCCATTATATATATATATATACATATATATATATATATATATATGTGTGTATATATATATATTCATATTCCGTTATCTGTACAAATAAGTTTCTGGTTACCTATGGGCATATGTGTGTCTATTCCGATCTCTTTACAAAACATCGGGCAATCTTACAATTTAAACTGAAATTACGAGGTAGATATTATTGTGCAGCGTTTAATTGCACGAGGGAGAAATAAAATCGTACGGATGAAGTCTTTTCGATCCGAATTTAGTAAGCCAAACAAATGTTCGTATGTCCTCATTAGACCCCTGTCATGTTACCATCTAATCCAGGTTAAACAATATTTTATTTGACAGTTTCAGCACATAGGAAAGTCCGTACACTAATGGACAACCAAAAACCAGACCGTCTAGAAAGACAGACAGTTGGATTCTCAATTAAGTATAGTCCTGTTCCAAAGTTAATTAACTTCCTGTCAGAGGTGTTGAAAAGCTCATGATTTTAAAATCGGAGTCACAAACAACCTGCGTTCCACTATTATATCCGCGTATGCTCAAACACATGCGGCTGATGACGTTGAAAAGGAGCGTTCCTATGCTCAGCTTAATAGTGTGCTTTCCTTAATTCCCCACAACGAAAAGGTAATTTAGAGGTGACTTTTTGTCCAAATCTATCAACTATTTCCTGACGATTACATGTGTACTTCAAAAGTGTTCTCATTTGATCTCCGTCGGAATTTATCCGGTGTGTGTTGAACCGCACCCCAAGCAATATCATCGTCTTTGTTTTTGGCTTGCCGTGCTATGACACAAAAGACGGCGAAAATAATAATCATTTGGTTTTCAACTTATGGGAACTCTTGCAGTAACAAAGGGGAGCAGCATAAAGAACCTGTCATTTCTAAATGGTGAACCATCAGATACCGTTCGAGTTCGACGTCGCTTACTTTCTGTGAGTTAACGAGAATCCGTGTTCCATTTGATTTTGAACGCATATCGAAAGCTTCAAAAAGATTAACCAAAACCTGAGCAATTTAGGAGTGTTTTCTTAGTTGTTGTTGTTATTTCAGAAAAAGTAATAAAATCCACGCTAAAATAGATTTTATACTTCTACTCGTTTTACAAATATAAAAAAATCGGGAATAAGACACCTTTTATTTTGTAAATGCCGGGTAGGGAAGAAGTATTCTAAGAAAGTAAGTGGTAACGGGCTTTTGTGTTTAATAAATCCTAATTTTTTTAGGAGTCGATGTTACTACTTTACTGTTTTGTTTAAATATTTTTTAAGAAAATATATACGGAATAATTCGTGGTAGAAACGGAACCGGTGAACTCTTTCGTCTGTTGATGAGTATTGCATGTATTTGATTTGCTTTTCCTTTTATCTCGTCACACATTTTGTGTTCACGGCATTTCATAGTTATGACATATCTTGTATTTTATATTCGTATATATATATATATATATATATATATATATATATAGTTATAAATTTAGATATAGATACAAATATAGATATATAGTTTTATTAAGAGTATTACGAGTATAAACTGACACGGTAGACATTCCAAATATTTAACTTTTATAAACAGATTCGGATCACTAACTCAATTCCGAGCGTTTCAACTAAGAAGGATCATTCAAACGGCTCTACGACGATTAGAGTAATAAAGCTAATTCATGTATATCGGTCAGAAATCATTTATATATATATATATATATATATATATATATATATATATATATATATATACAGGGTGAGCAAAAATAAGGGTCCTATTTTAAAAAATTCATAACTTTTTTATTTATTGATTTTATTTTTTATTTTTTTAGAATAAGTAAAGGACCCCTTCCGAAGCAAGCATGAGCCGTATTAGCCCTAAGGAACGTACCCTCATTTAGAAAACATTATTTTTGCTTAAAAAACTCAAAACAGTGTAAAAAACAATACTTTAGTTTTTGTAAGTTTTAAGAAGTGTTTTTCGGCTTAAATGTGTTTTGTTTATTTCAAAAAATCTCGGAAGGGTCAGTCTACACACACATAAAGTTTGGTGAGTTTAACTTTTATTTTGTGGAAGTTATTCAAATTCAAGTTATTCAAATTTAAAGATAGGACCCTTATTTTCGCCCACCCTGTATATATATATATATATATATATATATATATATATATATATACATACATATATATATATATACATATTCATATACATATATGTATATGTATATATATATATATATATGTATATATATACTAATAGTTAAACATGTATATATATATATATATATATATATATATATACATATATATATGAAGAGATTTGTATTGATTGATACAGTGACGGTTATATAATTACACGGATGTATATGTTTCTTAAACAAATATATTATTACTTAATTATAAAACAAAGTAATGCATTCTAAGTGTAATTTTGCCCTTGTCCGTGGATGTAAATTCAGAAGAAAACTTATACAAGTAAATATTAAAGTAATACACATATTACATATTGGAAATATCTATTAAGCGCTACACAGTATTCTTGTCATTAATAACCTATGCGATATTCCGAAAAACGAAATAACGAAAAACATTTCCACACGATACACTTTCCCATCAGTTGGAACTGTTTTCACTATTTCTTAACCATTCTTGCTCGTGTAATTACGGCGTTTTCGTTATGGAAGTATTGCTGAAAACTTGGAAAAAGAAAATGTGACTAGAGGCATCCAAATTCTTCTTGATAAGCAAATCTTTTCGTTGAAGAACAGTTTTTTTACAATGATTTCCTAGTCTACCAAATCAGTTAAGAAGTATTCTCGCCTAATTTACCTAACCTCTAAGTATTATCGAAATAGCTATAACCACGTTGAAAGCCATTAACATCTATCTAATCTACATAATTAAGAATTTAGTCATTTGTATATACATCTTTCTAATATATATATATATATATATATATATATATATATATATATATATATATATATATATATATATTAAAATATAAGCGGAATTTTGTTAATCTCCGTAAGTGTTGTCTCGAGAGCTCTTTCGTCCAACAATATATATATATATATATATATATATATATATATATATATATATACATATATTTATATATATATACATATATATATGTATATACATTTACATATATATATATATATATATATATATATATATATATATATATATATATATATAAGCAAACAAAGAAAACTAAAATTAGTATTTATATATGCATCAACGTTTTATCTTGATTCCAAGACTTCCTCAAGATGATTGCTTTACAAAATATAACACACATGTACACATCATTTTATCAATCACGGTTTAAAATATATGTGCTTGTGTGTTATTATTTTTCCCTTTTTGCAATTTCTATTCCGTCTAAATATTAGTTTGGTTTTCATCATAATATATCTATCTCTATATAAACCTATATAAACATATACAGGTGTACGTGTGTGCATACACTCATATATATATTAATACATATATATATATATATATATATATATATATATATATATATATATACAGGGTGTCTCAAAATAATGTATACACCCTTTGAACTGTTATAACTCGTTCAATTTACTGATTTTTATTTGCAAGATTGATAAACAAGATTGAGTAAGAATATTCATTTAAAAATACTTACAGTAAAATTAACAAAAACATAGAAAATTAACTTTTAACAAAGATAAAAGCTACTTAGGGTAATTTCAGAATGTTCATAAAATGACCCCTCATTCTAACCCCAACCCGTTCTGCTCAATACACTTCCCATATAGTGAATACGTGAAGAATTGTACCTACAAACGTCCTGCGACATTTACTCCGGTATTTGAGCACATTCTACTACAATTACTACTCCCATTTGTTTGCAATTACTTCAGGTTTCTTGCTTTAAACATTGTAGCCTTTACGTTTATTAAAAGTTAATTTTCTATGTTTTTGTTAATTTTACTTTCAGTATTGTTAAATGTGTATCTTACTGTTCTACTCTTTTATCAATTTTGTTTGCAAATCAAACTCGGTAAATTGAACGAGTTATAACGATTCAAACGATGTATACATTATTTTGGGACACCCTGTATATATATATATATATATATATATATATATGATATAAATATATGTATACATATATGCATAAATATATATATAAATATATATATATGTATCAATTATAAAAAAATAATAATGAGTAATTAGAACTACATAAAATGCATGTTAGTGTTATAAACTTTTATTTTATTCTTCAATGTAATTTTAGAAAGTATACTTCCTCCTCAGAATTTCAAATAAAGTTATAGTTAAATACTGTTTTTTCTTTTTGTTCTACATCTCGCGTTTTGGTGGGTTATAAATTCGTGTGTTGCTCAAACGAATTTTGGGTGAGATTATATTTGGTCAAGTCAAACGTTTAGATAATATTTTGAGTTGTATAGGTTTGTTTCGCTCTCTTTCTCTCTCTCTGTATATATATATATATACATACATATATATATATATATATATATATGTTTGTGTGGGGGGTGTATTTGCATATACACATAAGTTGTTAGTGTACAGCTATTATTATACATATCTATATATCGTCTGTTGCTTAAACGAATTTCAGATGAGATTATATTTGGTCAAATCAAATGTTTAGATGATATTATGAGTTGTATAGGTTGGTTTTACTATATATATATATATATATATATATATATATATATATATATATATATATATATATATATATATATTTATGTGTTTGTGTGGGGGATGTATTTGCATATACACATAAGTTGTTAGTGTACAGCTATTATTATACATATCTATATTCATATATACATATATACGTACTCTTATGTACTTATATATATATATATATATATATATATATATATATATAAAGAAAATAAAGAGATTATATTGACATAAAAAACAAATATACGGAACATGAAATGAGTACTATACAAAAAAATTGAAGCGCGAAATCAAAATGCAATCGCCGAGCATTCGATGACGGTAGAGTCAATTGTCGTCTATAGGAGAGAAGATACTTCTTCAGGTAAATCAATAGCAGGCTACAACTATTTCGTATGCATTGGTTTTATAATGGGGTTCAACCATTCATAAACCCTCGCTGGCCTCTTTCTGTTACCTCGGTCAGCTGTAGAATTGCGTAAAAAATTCTCCGATAGAATCAGACATCAGCAACGAACGTTTATTTTCGCACGTACCTGTCGCTAAACACGATGAAAAAAGCGTTGATGAAATGATCTAGTGCACTCCGCTGGAGGAAGATGACATGCTAAAAATGGTTGGCAGGAATTATATATATATATATATATATATATATATATATATATATATATATATATATATATATATATATATACATATATGTCATCTTCCCTGTATTTGCCGAATTCCGCTGAGTAACATACTCGAATGCTACAGAAAGAGTAATGTTATTATTAGACATACTGAGAAATAGATGGATAAAAAGGCAAAGGCGGAATGTAGAAAATAGATAAAAAGAATACACAATTAATAGATTAAATAATGACATAAAAATACATTAGGTCATAAAAATAGTACCCATTTCTTGACAGGGCGTCTTGGTCCAATAGTAAAATGCTGGACTATAGACATATCGAATGTACGATCTTTGTCTTAGTTAGGCATGCTTTGAGCCAGAAACACGTATCCATGGATTGATTTTAAGTACGTCGAAAATATATATATATATATATATATATATATATATATATATATATATATATATGAGAAATTAAGGATGTGAGTAAACCGACGTAATAGGAAATGAAAAAGGTAAAACGAAGAGATAGTGGTGATATATTAATTAATGTGTCGTCTTCATTGTAAGACTTCCTCAGGATGATAATCTGAAGAAAAATATATCGAAGGTGGGGGTTTACGTGGTTGATTGATGACGGAATGTGGTAGCCGTGGCTTCTATGAGCGCCGGAGAAGAGTCCAGACTGTAAGTAGTCAATGGACTCTTCTTCGACGCTACTAGAACAACCACATGATGGGGCAATCCGAAATATACGAGAAAAACTCACATGATGAATGGAGATAAACCTCAAGAACGGGAGTTGCTTGGTGTGTGTACCCATTAATCATCTCAAAAAAGAAACAACACATAAAATATTAAACGGCTCTTCAAACGGTAGCTTCTAACTTGATCATTAACTCAGTTGGTGGGAACTAATCATAATTGCTATGTAGAATTATATTTTATAAAAACCAATTGCTAAATTATTATTAATGAGTAAACATACTTATTATTACGTTTAATTCCTATAAAATTATAATAGTAAAAAACGGTTAGTATTGTAATGCTATATACTTTAAACATTTCATATGTATAAATATAAGACAGTATTTTGGTGCAAACATGTATATCGTCAATTCCAAGAAAGATCGACATGTAAAAAATGTTTGTCCTAAATTTTTACTGAAAACACAATTAAAATTATAGTTAATCCAGTTTAATATTGAAGTATTTATTTCACTTTTCCAATTAAATTAATCGAATAAACTATATTCACTTAACAAAATTGATGACCTGTTTATTCAATTTGAAATACACAGCAAAGGGGTGTGCATCCATTCTTAAATTAAATTTAAAGTACGTCTAGTGCAAGTAACTCGTGAATGTTTTCATGACATGCGTCCCTTTCTCTCAAAGGAAATAATTGCGTTTTATGTATAAGTATGTTTTTTATTTTTTTTGTGAATGTTGGTAATGTAAATTAAAACCTTGTACATATATGATGAATATATTAAAAATTAAAAAATGATGTATATATATATATATATATATATATACATATATATATATATATATATATATATATATATATATATATATATATATATATATATATATGAGAACGGAAATATGAGAATAATCCGACGTAATGATTATATAAAAAATATCTCTTGGTTTTTACTTTTTCATTTCCCATATATATATATATATATATATATATATGATCATTTTTATTTACACATACATGTACAAATTCTTCAACACTGGCATGTCAATCCTAACGATCAACATCTGCTATAAACTGAGATTTCGTGAGGTAGAATTATATATATATATATATACATATCATTGCCTTTTTTCAAATTTACGACAAACAAGTTCGCACCTAAGTAATGCCTTATATGTCTGTAGTGTGTATGTGTAAAGTAGGTAGAATTATAAAACCAACCGTATTTTCTTATCATATGTTCATAGTAATTAAAAATAAAGTATAGGTATTTTTTTAATTTAACTAGTCTAAATAACTGGTCAAAGTTTTTTAGATATAATTCCGCAAGTAGGGTAAGTTCAAGATAGCTCAGTTTGTGAATGAGTTAGAAGCTAATGATTTAAGACAAGTTTCCGCACTTCTGTAGTTTAGTTATGTTTCACTTTGAATTAAAAATCAAAATTGTAGGGTTCCATTCACTCAACACAATCGACCGGAAGTGGCTTAGACTGAATGTTTCTATCCAAAGATTGATCTGAATGAGTCTAATCTGCGAGATATTTGTACTTAAACCAGCGAGCCCATATTAAATGGCAAATTATGCTACTGTGAAAGGCGAGTGTCGTTTAACTTTCTGATCACATAATGTGTGACTGTAGAATTTTCCGTAAGGATGTATGTTTAGAGCGCTTCTAAAGCATCCGCAAATTCTTGGAGGAGAAGGTTGTTTCGTTGAGATAGACGAAAGTCTATTTTCACGAAGAAAGAATAATAAGAACTGTATCCGACGACAAATTTGGGTATTTGGTAGTTATGAAACTACTTAGAAATCTAGCTTCTGAGTAACAGTCTTCTAGAGATTCCGCCACATTGATCCCATTAATAAAGTAGTATGTGAGATCAGGGACCACAATCATATCGGATCGTTGGTCTGCATACGAACGACTCGCTTTTGGAAGGAGTTTACCATTTGCCTGTAATATACCGGTGTAATTTTGTGGATCCATAAAAAGGTGTCACAACAAAACACGTGGAAAACATGTGAAAAAAAGTCAATATGCGTAAAATGGTGGAGCCCCACTTAATCAAATTTATTTGGCGGCAGAAGTTTTCCGTGAACCCCGTAAGCCTTTCTTAATCAAATTGCAGAACTTCATCCTCTTCAATAATAATAATAATAATAATAATAATAATAATAATAATAATAATAATAATAATAATAATAATAATAATAATAATAATAATAATAATTAGAATCAGATTATTATATATCGTGCAAAATATACATTTTTTCAACACTTTAAAAATAAATATGCAAATAATGGGAGAACTGCATATTTCTTAGAATACCTCTAATTCCAACATATTCTCCAATTGAATTAAAAATATTTCAGTTCCCAGTGCGTTCCAAATATATTCCCTAATTGCTATTGATCTCCAGTGGACTAAACTTTTATTGTAAGGTTTTATGTCAGTATATATATAGTTACTTTGAAAGTATTTTTCTGGCATCATTGACTTAAGTAAACATAAAGGGTCTTTATATTAAAGAAATCAAACATCCCAAAGTTTGAAATTATATAAAAACATATCTGTGTTGACTGTTTGTTTGATTAAAAAAAATCAGATATAAATTATATCCCCCAAAAATATCACTGTTCACTGTTTTGGAAAGTTGTAAATTATACCAAAAAGGTTAGTTTTCAGGCATGTTTAATTCGTACAATAAAAATAAAATCACTGTTAACTATTCGTTTGTATCATTATTTTAAATATTTTAACAAATATTTACTTCATTATTGTTATTTTTAATGAAACCATCTTCAGAAAATAAAATGCTAATGAATTGTAAATCACAGCTAAACTGAAGAAGTGCCGCGGTTTCAAATATCGGGTATTGTTTGGGGTGAGAAGAGAGTTCGGTTCCTTGGATGTTGTCATCATTCTTAATGTGAGTATTTCCTATGTAGTTCGGCATGTCCAAATCTTTGGTCAAACTTTCTACTTACTATTTTAAATTTTCTCGTTTACCTTGTTTTGGAATAATATATTTTCTTATGAACATGAACCCCTTGCTCTGATGATCTACAAAGTTAGAATGGAGTCTATATATTTTCCCTTGACCTTTATATGAAAAGTGCGTGAGAAAATGTTTTAATTTTGACAAAATAAAATGAAATAAAGAAATGAAAAAAAATTAAAGAAGTGTTTTTTCGTCAAAACATGACGAAAAAATACATTTACTTGCCGAAATATGAAAATAGAGGAAATTGAAGAGAATATGATTTTGTATTTATTTTTCTATTGGTTATTGAAATGCAACTATTTAGTATATATTCTCTGAATATTGTAATACAACTTCTTCGCGCTTGCGATTGGAAATATTTCAGAAATTATAAGGAGTATATGGCTAAATACGTATCTTTTATAAGAACCCGCACACACACATAACTATATATATATATTTATATATATGTATATATATATATATATATATATATATATATATATATATATATATATATATATATATATATATAATGGCAAGCGATAATTATGAATAAAGACAACTAATACTTCTCTACACGTTATATCAATTATAGCATAATAAAACCTGAAGGCTCAAATATCCAGAATAAGCTTGAGGGCGAATATGTAATATGTAAAAATAAAATTAATGGTCATATGGGTGCCATACATTTTCTTGGGCAATTCCTTAAAAGTTTCGATATGAGGAAATAATGTCGTATTTTTGCAAGATGAAGCGGTACCTATTTAAAGAGTATATCCACTGGTAAGCATTTTTTATGACTATGAGTTTGCGTAGTTTTAGATGTATTGAACTAAATGTGTTTTTATAAAAGTATTTAACCAACGTTTAAAAGTTACCCATTTGTAAGTAACGCCATCCGACATGGAAAATATCATAAAAACTAAAACAAATTTTGCTGACATTAGTACATTTAGTACTCTAATATTTTGAATGTAGACCTCATTGTAAATAGATCAACTGTTGTAAGGAATAAACCTTTACGTTTTGAAAAGGTTCTTTATTTTAAATATAAACTATTATAAGAGTTTAAATAACTAAAATTTAGGGAATAATCATTAATTGATTAATATTTTTTTTTTAATTTTCAGAAAAATCGGAGGTATCTGAATGTTCAGGATGTCTACCATCTCTATTTATCCTGTTTTCATGAAATTTAATGAAATTAATATCGTTAATTGTATGACATTTAACTCTTACCAGCGTTGTTGGTTTATTGATAAGTATCGGAAAATTAGTTTAATAAGTAATGTTTACAAATAAAAATGTGAAAATTTCTAACTTCCTGAAGAAATAAGTATTCAGAAACATAATGTTTGAAGTATATCTAAAAGAATAAATGCGAAAGTTGTTTTCATTTATCCGAACTATATTAATATAAAGACACTTAATGTTTACTTAAGTCAATGATGCCAGAAAAATACTTTCAAAGTAACTATACAGGGTGTTTCAAAAGTCTTGGGAACATTACAAATGCGTATATCTCATGAACTATTCCAGGTAGAAAAATTAAACTGGTGCCATTTTAAAGCTTGCTTAATCAAGTTTTTGGTCATACTAATGATTTTCGTGTTATCTTTCCAGGTGCAGTAATGGCGTTCTCTAAACAAGACAAGGCATTTTGTGTCCTCCAATTTGCAAAGACTGAATCGTGGACATGTGTTCAGCGTGCATTTCGCAGGAAATTTAAAAAAGAAGCCCCTGAAAGGAAATCCATTGTCAGATGGCATGCTAAATTTGTGAAAGATGGGTGTTTGTGCCCAAGTAAGCGAACAGGTCGCCCTTCAACTTCAGAAGATGCAGTTGAGCAAGTTCGGACAGCCTTTCAGCGGAGCCCCCGTAAATCAGTGAGAAGAGCCAGCAGGGAACTTCAGCTTGCTCCAGCAACTGTCTGGCGTGTCTTAAGGAAACGACTGCAAATGGTACCTTACAAGCTCAAGTTGGTCCAAAAGTTGAAGGACACTGATAAGCCACTTCGCCGTGACTTTTGCATTGCAATGCAAGAGAAGTTGAAAGATAACGGCTTTGATGACCGGCTTGTTTTTAGCGATGAGGCGACCTTCCATCTGAATGGCAAAGTTAACAAGCATAACACTCGCATATGGGGTACTGAGAATCCTCATGAACTTCTTGAGCACGAGCGAGATTCACCAAAAGTGAACGTGTTTTGTGCAATTTCCAAGAAAGGTGTCTATGGACCGTTCTTCTTTGAAGAGGCAACTATCACTGGTGAATCCTATCTCAACATGCTGGAAGACTGGTTAATGGCTCAGTTGGAACAAGCAGAATCTGATAACTTCATTTTTCAACAAGAGGGTGCACCACCACACTGGAGTCTTAGAGTAAGGCAGTTTCTTAACACAAGGCTGCCTGGTAGATGGATTGGGAGATCTGGGCGAGGTGATGACGTTCTCATGCATTGGCCTTCTAGGTCTCCAGATCTTATTCCGTGTGACCTTTTTCCTTTGGGGCTTTGTCAAGCAACAAGTCTATGTGCCGCCCCTTCCAAGAGATATTGACGAACTAAAGGCTCGAGTAAGTATTTGGAACGTACTGGGAACTGAAATATTTTTAATTCAATTGGAGAATATGTTGGAATTAGAGGTATTCTAAGAAATATGAAGTTCTCCCATTATTTGCATATTTATTTTTAAAGTGTTGAAAAAATGTATATTTTGCACGATATATAATAATCTGATTCAAATTATTATTATTATTATTATTATTATTATTATTATTATTATTATTATTATTATTATTATTATAATGACGATGTGTAAGATGATAATATGTTTAATTTCTATTCGTTGGCTAATAAATGGGTGGAGTCCAACGACTGACATCATCATAAAAAGGGAGATTAATGATATCCATTAGAAATGCATAACGGTGCAAGTGTAAACATATGCATGGATATACGTACGAGCGTACGAATCATTGAGTATATGTCTAAGTAACTGTGTATGAGCGAATACGTACCTTGCCCACTCAGTATTTTCTTCTCCTAATCTTACCTTATAAGCAAAGACATGAGTATTTTACTCTTTGTACAGTCGGCAATCTCACAAATCAGATGGATTTTATAAAAAAAAACAGGTGAAACATGCATGTACATATGTATCTGATGATGCTTGCATGAATAAAGAAACTATATATATATATATATATATATATATATATATATATATATATATATATATATATATATATATTGTCTTGGAAGTTTCTTAACCATTAAAACTATAGAAAAAAAATTACAAATTAAAAAAACCTTAAGTCCCAAGTCGTTCACTGGAAAATCACTCATGTAAGTCAATTTAACTTTTTACAATTATATTAGTTTACTTCTAACCTTATTTAAAGAGATCATTACTTGTTTACCATGAAAAACTGTTTCGTGATTTTAAAAACAAGACAGTATTTAATTTCATGGCTTCACAGCAGAGTTGATCAGGCCACACTTCCTTTACAAGACAAAAACATAAACGTTCCGTATACTAAACCTAAGTTTTGTTCCGTATAAATGTTATGTTAATTTATATTAGTTATTAAAAAAAAAAAAAGTCATCTTTACCTGTGTTGTTCGTCTGTCTAATAAAATGTATCCGTTATTTACAAAAGTGTTGCTCCATTTTAAAGTGTGTAGACGAATCCATTACACTACTTTTAGGTCATTAATGTATTTTTAGTTTTAGTGTTATATTAAAAATATAAAAAATATCAACATATCCAAATATTAAAAAAAAATTAAAATTATATATATATACATATATATATACTTTAAGTCCTTTTTTTCTCTCTCTCCCTCCTCCTTCTCCGCCTCTTCTTTTGTTGTTCAATTCCTCGTTATCAATTCCTTGTCATCAATTTCAAATAAATACTAATCCTTTTTGTCAACTCACAGCGTTCATAAGCTTATATATATATATATATATATATGTATATATATATATGTGTGTGTGTGTGTGTGTGTGTGTATACACATACACCCCCACCCACACACACACACATATATATATATATATATATATATAAATATATATATATATATATAAGATGTGTACAAACATATATTTAGTTGTATCGATGGAGAGATAGAGTGATAATGGAATATGAATAAAATATTGTAAACGAGGGAAGAAATGTGAAGTAATCTTTTCTGAAAGGTCTTAATACTTGCAATTCTCATTTCATTGAGGTCTGAGTGTAACTGAAACCAATCTCCTTATACTCTGAAATTGTAAGTGTGTTGATTTGTCGAAGCTGTGATTGATGTATCTTGGAATCTATGAGACAAGGTTCCATTGTTACTGCTAGCTGATGAAAACACCGAACGGAGAACTATTGTAACAATTGGGTGACTTCCACTCCAAAGTTCGACGGCTTTAAGTTGGGTTGAGCAACAGAAACAGTCAACAATAAACTCAAAGACAAAAAAACGTTGGCGATCATTATATGTAACACTAGCGTGGCTACCCGGCGTTGCTCGGGGTAAAAAAACACATAATTGTAGAAAAATCGCTTGTGTAAGATCTTTATATTCAAACTTCTATTTCTCTCCCTCTCTCTATAGCCGTCTCTTTATCTTTCTATTTTTCTCTTCCCTGGTCGCCCCATTTCACAGCTTTCTCCCTTTGCCTTTTACGAAAGCTGTCACTTCCTCACCATTCCTCCTCCGTAGACCAGGGCAAAAGTATGACATATTTCTATAAAAAGTACTGCCTCTATATGCGCCTTCTATATAGGTACATATTCCGTCCCGGTTCGCATAATATATACGTACCAGTTGCCGCCCCCCGTGTGCATACTATATACGCACCTATTGCCGCCCTAGCGCACATACTATATATATATATCGCCGCCCCGGTTCGCATACTATATACGTACCTATCGCCGCCCCGGGCTGCATGCTATATATGTTCCTATCACCGCCCCGGTGCACATACTATATATGTACTTATCGCCGCCCCGGTGCGCATACTATATACGTACCTATCGCCGCCCCGGGTCGCGTGCTATATATGTACCTATCACCGGCCCGGTGCGCATACTATATACGTACCAATCGGTGTTGCAAGGGGATCACTCTTCTCCAGTCGCCCTCCTTCACCCCATTGGACACTACACCCGTTGCCCTCAGCCAAAGCTGTCTCGTCTGTGTTTCCCTCGTCAGGTTCACCTCTTCTACATTTGCCAGGGTCAACAGATGTCACGTACCTGGTTGCCAATTAACCCTGGCTACACTACATCCGGCCTCCCCTAAACTCTGCATAACTTCTCCATTCCCTGGAGAAAAAATGTAACATTTCTATTTAAAGTGCCATATTTGTCTTCATTATTAATGTTAATAAGGGTGTTTATTTACTTCTTCATGTCTGTGTATGTTAGATAAAATAACCTACACATATTTCGTCAGGTCGAAGGGTACCCACACATATTTCGTCAGGTCGAAAGGGTACCCACACATATTTTTTCCGGGCGCAGGGTACCCACACATACTTCGTCCGGTCGCAGGGTACCCACACATACATCGTCATGTCGCAGGGTACCAACACATACTTTGTTAGGTCGCAGGGTACCCACACATATTTCGTCAAGTCGCAAGGTACCCACACATACCTTTTCCGGGCGCAGGGTACCCACACATACCTTTTCACGGCGCAGGGTACCCACACATACTTTTCCTGGTCGCAGGGTACCCACACATACTTCGTCCGGTCGCAGGGTACCCACACATACTTTGGCTGGTCGCAGGGTACCCACACATACTTCGTCAGGTCGCAGGGTACCCACACATACCTTTTCCCGGCGCAGGGTACCCACACATACTTTGGCTGGTCGCAGGGTACCCACACATACTTCGTCAGGTCGAAGGGTACCCACACATACTTCTCAAAAAAGGAGGAGGTAATGCATGGAATGAGTGCATCATGACAACGGAACCGATACGACCCTACCTCTACACTTCTCAAGAAAGGAGGAGATAATGCATGGGATGAGGGCATCATGTCAACGGACCCGATACGACCCTACTTCAACACTTCTCAAAAAAGGAGGAGATAATGCATAGGATGAGGGCATCATGACAACGGAACCGATACGACCCTACCTCTACACTTCTCAAGAAAGGAGGAGATAATGCATGGGATGAGGGCATCATGTCAACGGAACCGATACGACCCTACCTCAACACTTCTCAAAAAAGGAGGAGATAATGCATGGGATGAGGGCATCATGACAACGCAACAGATACGACCCTACCTCAACACTTCTCAAAAAAGGAGGAGATAATGCATGGGAGTAGGGCATCATGACAACGGAACAGATACGACCCTACCTCAACACTTCTCAAAAAAGGAGGAGGTAATTCATGGGATCAGTACATCATGACAACGGAACAGATACGACCCTACCTCAACACTTCTCAAAAAAGGAGGAGATAATGCATGGGATGAGTGCATCATGACAACGGAACATATACTACCCTACGGCAACACTCTCAAAAAAGGAGGAGGTAATGCTCACACCGGCGAATACCGTAAACCCCACCCCCCAATGTTGCATGAAAGGAGGAGGTTATTCCTATCATGATAACAGAACGGCCACAGGGAGGGAGGGGGGGGGATAGTTGCATCTATTAATAATTAAGAAAGAAAGTGTGAGAGGGAAAAAAGACATAAAGGAAAACTGCCACTCTGTGACGTCATGGTGACCTGATATAACCGGACATAATTTAGGTCACGACCGGGTACATCCGGCAAGGGATTATGGGATAGGTGGGGATGTGATTGAGCAACCCTTGTTTCACTACACACTCTTAACGTAGGATTCCTATGTTGTTATTGATGCATCCGGACAGAAGTTATTGGATGATCTGATACAACCGGACACAATTTAGGGCAAGACCGGGTACATCTGGCAAGGGATTATGGGATGTTTACAGTGACTCTGCATTTTTATAGGAATAGTACATAAATACATTAGTGACTATTTGGAGAAACTTTTAATTCGTACAATAAAAAACAAACAAATAATTTATTATTACTAACGAAAATACAATAACAATTGCTTCTTTGGGAAAAGTTCCCTAATCGTTAAATACTTTGAGAAAAGAAACAAAACATAAACAAACCGAATAGATACATATTTAAAACGTAAACAAACCGATTACATTTATTATTTACGTATTTCACATTACCTTACATAACAAATACATAACATTTCATCTCTAAAAAATAAAATAAAAAAACTTACGTTTTCCTTACTAAAACAAAACAAATAAATTTAATTCTACAGATTTTGGCCCACCGTAATACTTTACAAAAAAAAAATCAACGGATTACGTTAAGAAAAAAAACACGGTTAGAGAAAGGAATGTTATTCGGTTATTCTGTAACCGTGTTTTTTTTCTTAACGTAATCCGTAGGAGTTTTTTTTCGTAAAGTATTACGGTGGGGCAAAATCTGTAGAAGTAAATGTATTTGTTTTGTTTTAGTAAGGAAAACGTAAGTTTTTTATTTTATTTTTTAGAGATGAAATGTTATGTAAGGTAATGTGAAAAACGTAAATAATAAATGTAATCGGTTTGTTTATGTTTAAAAAAATGTATCTAATCGGTTTGTTTATGTTTAGTTTATTTTCTCAAAGTATATAACGAATAGGGAATTTTTCCCAAAGAAGCAATTGTTATTGTATATTAGTTAGTAATAATTTATAAAAATAATATGTGTTTGTTTTTTATTGTACGAATTAAAAGTTTCTCCAAATAGTCAACAGTTATTTTTGGAAATGAAAAGTTATCATTTAAATTAATAGACATTAAAAGAATGGGACGAATCCGTGCGAAGCAAGAATAAGGGGATGTTATTCGGTTATTCTGTAACCGTTTTTTTTTTCTTTACGGATTCCGTTGGTTCAAATTCTGTAGAAGTGTTTGTTTTTAAGTAAGGAAAACGTAATGTTGTTTATGTCAGATCTATAATGTAAATATCAGAACAGGAACGGCGTATTACCTGAATTAGTCGTAGATCGGTAAGGTAAATTGGCTTAACTTGTTAAGCGTATTGAATGAGGCAGGTGTTTCGTGAACTGTATACGATGTTCGTGGCTGAGAGTATGAGATTACGTAAGCGTATTTAACGGAAGTGACGTAGGCACATGTATTGAAGGGAGCGTCTGTTATATTTTATGGGCAACGTATGTTACTGTGTTGTAATGTGAAGACGAACGTAACATAAATAATAAGGGTGTAAAATGTGTAAAGTATCCTTTGTGTAGATGTGACCGGTGTCGACTGGTAGCGTGGGAGGACTAAAATGTTAGAGGGAAATGTTCTTGCTACTACCTGTATGGTGTCTGTTTTGGGGAGAGTGACTGATGGAGGAACGAAAGTAGTAATTTGCCCGAGGTTGATGTAAGAATGTAGAGTTTGCTAAGAACACGGTCGAGCGAATAAGCTTGATGTTGTAGTGCTTGTAGGAACCTATTGAGTTCGAGTTTAGTTTCCTATTCGACGCGAAGGTACAGGGGAAAAAACGTCTTTACTTTATATATAAGATAAGTATCGTATTCGTTATTGATGTTACTTTAGGCACAGCTAAGTAATAATAAAGAAATTTACATGTTTTGAGATTTATTTTGTGCAAAATATTACAATTTACATCTAATAGCAATTATTATTAACTTTAGAATTTATACTTTCACAAGTTACCCCCTTTTAGTATATGCCCCCCCCATAGTTCTAAAAGTATTTTGTGTGTTTAAATATTTGCGTATTTATGTAAAAGATGTAACTGCAAGTTAAGTAACGCTTTTTATATTACTAGAAATAGATTTTACACATTCGATTACCAATTGAGTTTGTGTTACAGTGTTTCGATCAGTCAAAAAGTGAGTTGGCGCAGCACAATACATTAAAAAAAATAATAAAATATTTAAAAATATATATATAAATTATAAAAATAAAAATCCTAAATACAACAGGGTTTTCTAATATTTCTGGTTTAGAGAAATAACAAAACGTGTGTCGACACATAAATACACGGTGGTGATTCGGTTGACAAATTTATAGTGTAGAGTTGGGGGAATTTCAAGTCTTATAGAGATCGTCAAACATATTATACAGATTATTTACAAAAGTACGTATAACATCTATGTTCGAGGATGTAAAAAAATAAATGGATTAAGTTTTAACTTTGTACATTTATAAAAGAGCACAAAGTTTTTCGAAAATTTATTTAGATCATGTACATCCATCCAAAGTATTCACCTGGTTATTATTTACTATTTCGCAACATAAATATTTTACTTTTTATAGTTAAATTACAATGTAACAATTTATGTGAAATGAAAGCAAACTGGATTGTACTTTGAACGCGTAATTACAATAATAGTACTTTTAACACTGGAGACGAAATGTTTCAGAATATTTTGGTCGAATAAATCTTATAGTGCTATTAGTATCCATATTATGTATTTTCTTTGGAACGAAAGGGCAGAAGAAAGGAGGAAGAAAGTGAATAAGAAGTAGGGCAGCGGGAAATTGATTTTTGATAAACGCATAATATTAAAGAGATACACTAGTGATAATGAAATAGCGGTTGCATAAAATAAGAACAATATTATGGTCAGAAGTTTATGGACTGAAAGACAGAACTGTAGAGCTTTATAAATTATTGTTTTACGTAAGAGTAAATCAGGTCTAATTAGATAAAACATTAATGTTTTTAATATAAATTATTGTTGGCTTCAGGAACATTGTTAGATGTATTCTAATAAGAATAAAATCATATGAGAAAAAAAGCGTTACGGAAACAAAAGTTAATTGACTTAACTTTAGCATGGTACTAGCTATCATGCTCTCTTATTTCATATACCTTCACGCATGCATATATAGACTAGTTTAGTCGGGCGTTATCTCTATTAGACGTATGGTCAAAATAGTTACAATTACAGATAAATTTACCTACTATGTGTCCAAGTATACGGTATATATTGTGTGATAAAATCAGACAATATTATTGTAAATCGATCTGCTAGTTATGTTTTCATTTCGTATTTCTCATATTTCCTGAAGCAGTAACGCGTGTTTGACCAGTTAACTTAAAAAAACAATGTTTAGTTATGTTGACCCTTTTCTACAATCCGTTGTGCCCTCCTTCGGTCGATTAAGGGTGACATAATTTCTTCATCGTTAAATAGCCGTATATGTACACTATACATTCTCTTTATAACAATAATCAATTCGAAAACAAGACACTGATTGACGAAGTGTCTGTAACATAAGCTTCACTGACGCAATAAATACTCTGACGCATAGGAAAGTGTACATGCATTTCGGTGGGTGTAATGAGAAGTATTATAGAAATATTAAAATGGTATATTACTTGTGAATATAATTCCTTACTATTCGTAATTCATAGTTCTAATACTGTATCTTTTATGTTGCATGGTTATGATGCCATATAGCTGATGCCTGTCACACAAATAGAGTAAATTGAGTACCGGCTCACCGACGTGGGAGGGAGGGAGATGATCTAGTATTGCCTATTTTTAACACACTAAACGGGTTTGGAACTCTCTTAAAAATGTTATATGTCAGCAGTGAACCAATATAATCAAGTTATTGGTCTATGTGAAACCACGTGCAGCCTCAATATTCATAGTGCTACAGTAAGGATTGCATTTAAACCAAAGGAGTGCATACGATGATTTGTCATATATATTCGAATAACATTATTGGAAAGAAGAGGTTGGATTGTTGTGCACTATTTTTAATGTGGCAACCTAACATTGGAAATTATTTTTATAATTTTCTTAATTTCCGATGGCCGTGGTGATTAATATGAACTGACGGACATAACCTATATTAGAAAAATGAAACTAGGTTGATTTATAATGTATTTTCTTACGGTGTTCTATATTAAAATATGATGACATATTACTGTAGGGGTTAGTTACTCCTAAAAATCGGTAAATTCAGACGAACCTAAAACGGGTATTTTCTTGAAGCACATACTAATAAGAAACGAAAATTATACGACGTAGAATTCTACACAAAGTGTTTGTTTACGAAACTAATAGCGGTTAAATAACATAGGGAAACATACTGTAATCAGGCATGTGTGGACGCATGCCAGGCTTATTAGTAATCTTAAAGATCGGTTACTAATAAAAAAAATGCGCGAGCAAAAATGTCACACGTAACAAGATACTAGTGGTGGAAATAACAATAACACTTTTGTTGCTAATATTAATAATACTAAAATTCATACAGGTTTTTGGCTCTATAGTATATAAACGATTTTACATGAATATCTTTTTTTTGCGGAATGTCCGAAGAAGAATAAAAATTATTACACTACTACTACTACTACTACAACTACTACTACTACTACTACTACTACTACTACTACTACTACTACTACTACCACTAAAACTACCACTACAACTACTACTACTAATAATAATTATAATACCAATTGTGTTTCTAGTAATAGTACACATTAGCAATATCTACAGTTGTTGGATATTGCAGTGAATTTATTAGTAATAGTCCTTGAGTGGTAATGTGTCATAGGAGATCGAAATTAGCATACTACTACTACTTCTACTACAACTACTACTACTACTAATGTAAATAATAACAATAATAATAATAATAATAATAATAATAATAATAATAATAATAATAATAATAATAATAATAATAATAATAGTAGTAGTAGTAAAATATATTGGTAAAAATCCGGTTCTAGGAAACATGTTGATTTCAACGTGAATAGGCAGGGATAACTGAGTATCTGGAGATACTTGCTGTTCGTTAGACTCTATAAAACAACCATTTTTCTCGGACATACATCGCTAATAACGACCTGTGAGATAACTAATAGTGAGTGAATACAATCGAAACTATAAACAATACATTTTGAAATTCAACCAAATTACGCATAAATAAACATCGATAGCATAGGATTAAATGTAGTAATTATCAATTAAATGCCTAAAAACTTTCTATGCTAGCAATGTACATCTGAAAAATTAATCATTTCCAAAATAGTTAAATAATGCACGCGTTTGTTATAATAAACTATGTTAATATTGCGAGATTTGTCAGATGTAAAAATATACGATTGAAAATTTATTTTGAAAAATGTGAGAAAAAGTCTAACCCGATAAACCTCTTAAGAATATAAGTACCTGGTGGCATTGGAAATTGATACGTAACATTTCGCCGTGCAACACCATATTTCTACAATAATGTCCTGCTTTCTTAGAATAACACACATAATGATTATCATAAATATGAATTAGTTCTATTTGCAAAAAAAAAAACGGCGGGATTTTTGATTTTTTGTCAGCTTTCAAAGAGAAAGACGCGCTGGTATATGAATAAAGGAACATCGCGATCCGTAACTATCTTATCTCTAGACAAATATGAGTTAAGAAAAAGACTACTGTATTATTTTAACGTCCTTGCATACAATGCAGAATGTGTATTTGGTACGTAGTCCATACGTCTAATTAGGTGGAATAATAATTAAGCATGTATAGATTTTCTTTTATAAAATATCATTATAATACGATTTAATAACAATTTATACCCAAACTAAGTAAGTTGGCTTATGATTGTTTTTAAAACCGGTTGTAGTAAATCAAAAGTGCATGTAGTTTACTATGAAAACACATTTTTCTTATTCAAACCCATATTGTTTTCTATTACTATAAATGATTATGAAATAATATCATTATATATATATATATATATATATATATATATGTATATATATATATATATATACGCTCTTATACAGGCTTTGTATTAATCTTAATTCAGTAATTGAAATGTGGCCTCTTATTTAATTTTCGCTATTTGCATGTAATATATACTGATATATATATATATATATATATATATATATATATTTATTTATTTATTAAGTAAAACATTATTATACCACACAGAATATATTTGTTTTACGAGATTTTAATATGTTATTGAAAAATGTATTTGGCATTCAATAAACGTGGTGTATAGAATTGCCAATTATGTTCATGTTCATTATGCTTGCAATTACTTGAAATTTGATTCATCTTAGTTTAATTATGATGTGTTGCATGAAAACGAAAGTAATACGTTTTATTATTAAATGAATATTCGACATTTTGTACCGTTCCTTTATTCGTTCTCATGAATATTCTTGAGGATGTTTATAAATTAAGAGATACTATTTTTTTATTGTCCATTGTATAATATCGTATTCATCAAGCTTGTGTTTCTCCCACAATAACAAATTAAGAAACGCATACACCGATTTAACTGAAGGAAGTTGGAACTATCACTAAAGCTGGAAAGTGTTTGTCATTATGAGAGTTTGATTTATTGTAAATGTCAGCAAAGTTCGTGTGGAGTGTATTCGTATGCTTCACGACACTGCATTGATAAACACCAACCACACTAATCGATCCTACTAAAGCAAAGGAAATATCAGTTATATAATATTGTATTGAATTTCGACCATTTCATAATTGTTTTATTTTCTTTCTACTAGATTATTTTTCCCAAAGCTAAGGAGCCGATTTACTCCACTACATACACATAGGAAGACTGAGTATCATGCTGAGTTCCAAACCCAGACATATTTTGAATTATCCTAGATTCTACTCCCAGCGCTATCAGCACGGGCCACGAAGAGTAACATCTATATATTTATACATAGATTATCAGTCACTGAGTGTGATCTGTTTTTTACAATCATGCTTGCATAATCGATCACAAAGCCGGAGATTTATGTACAGTAACTGACAACTTTGACTCTATCGGAGATCAATTAAGCTTGGATTAGATTGTCGGGAGACAATGAGTGTACAAAGACAATAACATATTAAACGAAATTAAGAAAACCTAAAATGTGTCGCCTGCCGTTGAAACCTATTTTCTTTTCTCTCTCTTATTGCTTTTCCTTTCGGCAACTGGTTAAGTTATTTTACTTATTATAGTGTTATTTCCTACTTCATAAAAATAATTATTCCTATATTTGTATTTTTATTTCTTTTACACAGTTGATTTTACCTGCTTCGGGATGTTTTAGTCTATTTTTTCAGGTCATATATGCTTGTTATCGCTTTCTAAACTCCGTTATATTTTTAGGGGAGTGCTCCCGGTTATTAAGTTCATAATGCATGATATCGCTCAGTTGTACCGTTAACCTTCTCTAAATAGTTTGTTGGTAAACGGAGAGTGTATTTTAGCCTGGGATAGTTCTATTTTAGATTTCTTTTTGCATTCATATGATTCTTCCTTTTGTCATTCACTCTAAAATATTCTGTTGTGTTCGTACATCATGTGTTCATTAGACTTTCATTCAGTATGACTATTTTTTACACCAGAATGCACGTATTCCGTGGTACCTTACCGCTTACTACTTTGCCATTTGTTTCAGAGTCGCCTTGATTGGTCTTCATGAATTTTAGTTTCTGTTTCATCTTCAATTTTTAAAAGTTGTTCGTTAATGTGTTTTGATCAATTCAGTATTTCTGAAATGGTATCGTTGCTTTTTCCGGAATGAACCCCAGTATATTTTTAATAGGGACCGGTTGTATTGATTTGTTTTTCCTCCGTGTACATTTTGATAGAAATAACCTCACTGTTTTCTAAAATTGTATAGCGGTTATAATGTGCACATTTGTATCTGCATCTATTCAGTTATCTCACATTTTTAAGTATATTTTATTTTAGTTCGTCGTATTTTTTATTTTATCCTTCCTTTTCTTTGTGAGGTTTTAAAAATGTTCCATCGTTTTCTGTTCTGTGTGGTTTCCTTCGACAGTTTTACTTCTTGATGTAGGTGTCTTTCAATAGAAACCTGAAGTGACCCATCCTGCCCCACCTGAGAAAATAAAAGATTTTTGTAACTAAATGTAATGTCCCAATCTTAATTGACATTGATGTTTTCTACGTCAAAGTTATTTTAGTCCTAAGTAGAATAGATAACGTTATCATAAACAATTTGGCATTCACAAGAGTAGCACTTTCCGAAGCAGGGCATAGGATAAACATCATGCTAAGATATTTTTTTTATAAATGTAAGTTTACCTATGATGCCACACTGATCCATCATGTCCCACTGACTCATTATTACCAACCGTTCCCTAAACATTGAGAAACAATACGACAAAAAAGTCTACGAAACGATAAAACAAATAATAATGGCTTTTTACGTCTATATTTATTATTATTATTATTATTATTATTATTATTATTATTATTATTATAATTATTAACGATGTTCTATTTTCACAAACATTTAGTTTTCTATGTTGACTACGACTTAAAATGTTAAAATATCTGACACAGATATGCATACACACATTTGTTAGTGTAAAGAGTATATATATATATATATATATATATATATATATATATATATATATATATATATATATATATATATATGCATGGAAATGAACAATTATGTAAGTATGTTTGTGCGTTTAGGTTCATTTTTCTGTGTCTCTGTGTGTTGATGGCATGTAATCCTTCTAATGTGAAGAATTCGAATAAGTAAATATATTATCAGATGTCATTTATATAAAATGCCAGAAAAAAATTGTCTTATCTCTATATGGAAATGACCCTTCATGTTAGCAAATGGGAGTACAGTATCGATTCGTGAAATCAAATATACTTTATTGATTTCCGTGTTAGTCCTTAAGCGACGTTCGAGTAAAAAATAAGTGCGTTTTTTGATATTAACTCTCAATCTGTCAAATTGATGTGCCGCCTTCTAGGGTCTCTTTACTTTTCAGAAAACCATCATCATATTCCCGAACGTCATACACACTTATCTGTTGTTACGCACTCTTCCATCTGGTGGGGTTTGTTTCTAAGACAGAAAATGCACACAGCTACAGTGTCAGTTCGCACATAATTTCGATGTAGTGTGAAAGCTGTTTCGGAACGGTTCACTAAGCGAATAAATTAAATAAGTATCGGTCTCTCTCCTAGAACATTAAATTCTCCTTATGAGCTGAAATTTAAACATTGAAACGCTAGTGATTGCACGTTCGTGTAAATGACTGGGTATCCACATCTAGTTATGTTGTTGCCTTTGAAAAATTGGAAAGAATGAGAAAAAGAATGTGTTTCTGCAGCAGTTTATTTTGAAAGTTGTCAGCAAAAACAATAAACGTAAGTAAAATTAAATAAGTAAAATAAATCAAATCCTGTAAATAAAAAATGACTGATGTACATTCGACACTAAATAAGTGTAGCCAATACGATTAATGGAAACTACCAAGAACACTGACTTAAGATTTAAATTAGGACGTAAAATAAGAATTATATTTTGTAATACACTGTAAAACCAGAGTGCATGATCGCCAATGTTTACATATATATATATATATATGTATATATATATATATATATATATATATATATATATATATATATATATATATATATATATACATATATATATATATATATATTTATATATATATATATATATATATATATATATATATATATACTGAAGAAGTGAGAGAACAAACAGCTGCTTACACAGAAATAAATGTACCTCATGATAACGATAGATAAAAAATGAAGAAATAAGTAAAACAAACTAAACTAAACACAAACTTCACAATTTAAAAATTAAAACCTAAAATAAAAATACAAGGAACCACGTGTTAAAATAAATCCAATACTTATATCGACACAAGAATGGAAACAAGATAAACGCAAATCTTTAGAAAACAGAACAATAAAACAGGATATAGAGAGTACCACTAACAAGACCCTTGTTCGTGGAAAGCCCACCGATTGGCTGAGAGAACAGACGATAATCTGATTTGTTAACTAGCTAGCCGTGTATATAAAAACACTTGGCAAACATAACTCCATGCATTTTAGTCTGAATAACCCCCGAGGATTAAACGCGGGAATCTCTATGTAGCATTATTGCCATTAATATATTTTCTTAGCTTACCACCTAGCTCTACTTACGTATCGAGCACTGTTGAAGGAAATACTGACAATTGATACATACAAAATTATATCTACATATAACATTTTATGTGGATAAATGAAGTACTAATATATATATATATATATATATATATATATATATATATATATATATATATATATACAGAATAATAGTTTGCTCGAAGCATTGGTGGGAATTGTAATACATGTATTAAGAAGACTGGCGGCAATGCAGAGTGTCAGATTATTAGAAGTCGGAAAGAACACACGTAATAAATCGAATGAGATGGCTTACTATTAACTTTGTTTACAATATTACAAAACAGCAAGTGGATGTCAGTTGTTTGTGATATCTGGATGATGATTAAAGATCATTTGATATTTCAGGAAAATCTTCCATTTGTAAAAAAATGGAAATAAAAGAAATGTCCATCCGTGTAAAATTCGCCAAAATGGATGACACAGAATAGGGCTTGAACAATCCAGTCCCGGAAAAATACACAATCAATAATTTATTAATTTCCTCAAATTATGCGTCATAGATATCGTATTTAAAAAATAATTGTTTAATATTTAATTATTAATGAAATGTTCGTTGTCCTAATATACTATTATTTGTTTGTGTGTTCTTCTCTCGTTTTGTTTTTTTTATGTTTTAATATGAAATAGTATATTAACATTTTTAAATTAAGTTTTATTAAATTTTATTTGCTTATCGTATATTCAAGAAATATTATTACTTGCAGGTTTTCTTAACATAAAATTATGCAATAATTGAATATTGTTACTAATTATAGTAAAGTCAGATGATGCTGAACTTCAAATAAATTGCTAAAACAGGTTGTAACTTGCATATTGGGCATCACAAACATATTTTTCAGATAAAAATAGGTTACCAAAATGTTCTTTGCGGAAAAAGGTCAACAGACGCCATCTTTAAAATCAAACTTAACAATATTAAAATGTAAAGACATAAAATACTTGACAAAAAACTTTTATTAAATTAGAAACAAAAACAAATGTTTGCATAACACCCCATACAGCTAGTTTGACATGTTCTTGTTATTTTAAATTGTAAAGATAGGTAGCTATATGCTTAATAATAAACTAACACTAGGAAATCACAAGCTGCGACTATTGTACCCATGCTATTGTATCCATGCTTTATTTTATTTCACATACACATATGAATATAAAAGGTACACAAAAAGAAAGAGAAGCCTTTATCCAGGCTATAATTGTCACATTAATTCCTGACATTTCATAAAACAATAGGAACAAAATAAGTGCAATATTCAATAAAGGAATGGTCAGTTGGTCGAATTCTGATGCAAGGCTCTTGCATAATCACCACAGAACAAGTTCATGAACGGACGAAAGAACATTTATTGTCAAAAACTAGTCAAAGGTAACTTCGTCATCATCAAGATCTGGCTGTTGTTATTTGCTGCAGTGGATGCCTTTGCAATTACCACACAAGTGTAAACAGTCAATGCCATGTTTCATGCAACTGCATTATGCTGTAGTACACCCTGAAGTACAATTACACTTAATTATAGCTAACAAATTTACAATACCATATGACAAGCCAGTGTCGATTGATTGTTATAGACAATCTAAAAGTTTCCAACCGCACTCGTCAGGTTTTAGCTGTTTTTTTACATTTCCGTTCCTAGATTAGGAAGTAAACTCAAATCCTTTGGAATTACGTAGCTGCTCTAGTTAATGGCAATGATTTAGCCTACACATACTTTGATCTTTTTTCAACCTTTTCTTTAAAGCGCCTCAGTCGGAAATAGTTGATATTTTCCCCATCATTATAATTGTACAGACACATTAAAGCCTTCTTCCCCAGATTATATAACCTCTTCTGCAATGATATCTTTGCCAAACACCTCTGCCAGTTTGAGGATGTTTCTATCCTTGATCACCTTTCGAAGGGATGCTGCCTTCCATATTCCATAAACACCGGATGTAGAATGACAACCCAGTAGTGCATGGATGAAATAAATGTTGGAACAGGCCACATCTCTCAAGGATATCATCACCTCTCTGATGTTTCAGATTTCACACTTTTTCACTATCTGATGTTGAAACATCGTCTTTATTGGCATGATAATTAAGAAGGACACATAGGTCAGTGTCATCTGCTATCAAAATGGGTTCTCCTGTCTGTGCCAGTTCTAGGGCAGTCTTCACAATCAATACGTCAGCGTCTCCCGATGCATGGACAACTTTACAACCTGCTTCCTTCAAACTCTTTCCCAACAAGTTGATGAGCAATTGTTTGTTTTCTTTATTAGCTAGGAAAACATCCCTTTCGAATTGTATCACTCACATCTAGATATTTTCTTGCTGAAGTAGCCGATTGCTGCTAGTCACTAGTGCCATAACGAATGCTTGCTAGTTCTTGAATTGTAAACTTGATTTAAGCGCAAGCTGGCAGTGATAGCGTCCGAACCAATCGTTGAATTTCGTTCATTCTCCTGCCATCATAAGGCACTACCTCCGGACGTCTTCGTGCTTCTGATTAGCACATTCTTAATAACCAGATCCATCGACAAGCCAGCCCAGTAGCGATCACTTAGTCTAATCATATGGAATCATTCAATATATTTCTGGTACACTTCAGGATTGCTTTTCGGCAGCCCCTCCATTTGCTGCAAGTACAAGTAGGCCGAATTTGCATATAGGATGTATTCTGCTACAGCAAATGTTGCCAGCATTTTTCTAAGAGCGTCAACATGCAATTCCAAGTTCCTGGTGCGCTGTGCCTTGATAAGCAATTGCAGGATGTTCATTATATCAAGGTATTGAATCCACAATTTTGCAGTTCCCTGACCAACCATCCCATTGTGCACATGGTTGATTCTCTGGGCAATCCTAGTCGTAAACACTGATGACAGAACATTATTTAATGTCTCGGCCCCATCACGTGGATCTTTCAATATCCCCTTATCTTCTTTTATGTCTTAACTTTGAGGAAATTACTCTTCTGCATCAGTGCTGGGTTGATCATCCTCAGTGACATGTGCAACTGGTAAATCAGAGGCTTTCGCCAACAAAATAGCATTTATATATTTTTCGTAGGCTTAACCGAATCTAGTTAAATTATGATTATAACCGTAATACAAAGCCGGTGAAAAGGGTAACTGTGACTGATACCTAATTAGGTCTTAAATAATACAGTCGCTGAAAAGATAGATTATAAAATGAACGGTTAGCAGAGCTCATGACGTTGGTTCAGTTAGTGGTGTAACCTAAAAATAAGGATCGATTCCGTGATTCTTGGTACTTAGTGTTTCTAATAGAGACGCGGATGCAGACGCGGATGTACCATTTAGTAGTGTTGGATTAGGTTGCGTGTTTGTGGAAAGGGGATATACGGACGTTCATCTGTTCTTTGATGTGTTGGTTTAACTGTATAGACTGTATTGCATTTGGTGCATTGTAAGTTGTATATACACTTCGAGCGGTTGCATTTATTAGTGTTGGGGATAGGTCAATTGTCAGGAAGCAGGGTTCGGGTGGGTGGTTAATATATTTTCTAGATAGATTTTGGCGTAAGAAGATGCCGATGTTCGTTACTTCGATGCCAATGTTTTCTTTGTGGATGACCTTGTTGATGGCGGTATTGATTTTAGGTCATGCAGTTTCATGTTTTCAAGTTTTATGTTGTAAATCTAGTTTATTAGTTGACATGTTTTAGTTATTAAATTATGATACGTGTAATTATGTTTTCATCAAAAATATAACCATTAAACAAAAAAAGGCGAGAAAAATGATGGATCGTATGGCAAAAGTGTGCATTTCAGCGATGTAAGATAAGAAGATTGTTTGGTGTTACTTAAATTATAGTGTACGGTATGATATAAATTACCGATAACTCTAAATAAGCCGTTACAACCCGCACTTATACCCATATTAACTCTAGTGGTATGGTCTTTTTAGTAATTTTAAACATTTATGGACCGCTTTTCAAAATATTCAAAAACTTGAAAAATGTACAATTAAAAATACGTATTTATGTGTTTCTATATGTGTAGTTGCTATCTATTGATAAATAGTTATTGATCGACACTCGGAGAAAAGGCATGAAGTTTCTAATAAAACATCGTCTATTTTTAGTTAAATAAGTGTTGGTCTCTGCAGACCCAGACAAAATGTATAAACATGTATTCGAATATTATATAATAGAATGTTACTTATTATTAGATTTAGGACATATTAATACGGTGGATGAAATTAAAGATTATATAACACGCAAGAACATATTGCACGAACAAGAATTATCAATTTATCTAGGGACGCCGGGTTTTTAGTCGCCATCGACCAGGTATCGCCCATAGATTTTACATGTGAGTTTCCACTCGATGCCTTGTACTAGCTAGAAACCTCATCGCGAAAGCAATTGCACAGGACATCCTCCAGTAAAAAGTCTAATCATTAACCCTGGTAGATAAAATCAAAATTCAGAAAATCGGTATACTAAATATCCTTTATTTTCTGGATATAACGACAGACGATTGGTACAATTTAAAATGTTGGCTTTACGGTATACTGATGCAAGCGTTGCCCTATTTGTAAGGCAGTATTCTGACTCTGCCGTACTTTAATGCCGTGACAATTATAAATCAAAGACAGAAGGAGCTAGGCGCGAATGAATTAGAAATGTTTGGTGTTATTTGGTATGTTTATATTCTACTAAAATGTCCTGTACAGTTGGTTATATACATACGTCTTAGGTGCATGGTAGTTCTGCATCAAAATAGCATAACATCGATGCGTGTATCATAAAGGAGAACATGGTGCTTGCATTACTACTAATACTATTTGAAATACAAAGTTGAAAGTACACTAAGTTTTGCAGTGCATGCTACTGGAAGTACTATTTAAAGTTCACGCACACACACGTATATAAACAATAACAAATATTTATATTTGAAGCTCCTCGTTAAAAAGTAGAGCACTGTAAAATGGTAGTAGTAACACAGCGGTGCGTCACTTGCTTTATGCATCGTTCCTTCACTTATAGAAGTTTGAATGCCTGTACGCTTTCGCCGCCGTTAATGTGTTAAAATTATCATTGTTTATAAGCTGTTCAGAACTGGCCTAGCGGTTAGCGACGTTGGACTGTAGGTTGAAAAATACTTGTAGTCCAGGGTTTCGAATCGTGTGACCGGTGGTGAATAGTCGTACTTCTATGCTGATGAGTCTTGATTGAAAAGAGACGAAACGTATACGTCCATAGATAAAATATAAACAATAACAAATATTTATATATATATATATATATATATATATATATATATATTTATATACAGCTTCTACTACTGCTTCTACTGCTTTTACTACTTCTATTAGTAGTACTATTATTAATATACATAGTAAAATGAAAAGGTAAAAACTAACTCACACGCAATTAAAGTTTACTGGTGGTGCCAGATTGAATAACATTTAATTATTAATTATTATACATTAATGAATTACGAAATTTATCATACAAATTATAGACTAGAAGCTATCTTATCCCTGTGAGTGGATAGTTTCGGTGTTTATACGTTTGGCGATATTTTAGTGAAATTCCGTGAATCCTGCGTTTTAACGATAACGTTTTAAATGAGACAAGATCGTGATTTCAAAAACAGTAGTGCGTCAATAATGTTATATAATCTGATATTCCGCACTTATCGATTATAATTAGGCTAGTATCATTAGTAAATACATAATAATTGTTGAAAACAAAGAATGAATTACAAAATATTTAGTGGATAATTTAAAAACTTTCAAAAATGTATATCATAATGATATTACTAATATATATATATATATATATATATATATATATATATATTACTTTTTGGTGTTGTTTATTTGTTTCTATTTTTCTCTTTTGTCTGTAGTTATTACGAGTTTCGCTCAGTGTTTACTGATAAAATATAATTGTCTTTAGAAATCAATTTTACTATGAAATTATTCGCAATATGATATTGTATTTGTACAAATAGTTTATTTTCTTCTGTTATCTTTTTATTGGTATCAGTAATAAGTATCTATCGCTCTATGTGGCAAAATCAATGGTGGTTTATTCTATAATATCCGGTGGGCGAAAGGCAATTGTTATTATAATGACGTCATTTTTGTTTACCCATGTTCAAAACAGACGATTCATTCAAAACGTCTTAATACTCTCATTAAACTATATATACATATATATGTTGTTAGTGTTTTATGTTAACATATGCGTATGTATATGATTAACTCCTAAACTAACTATACATTACTTATGAACTATAGAACACATCTTCAAGGAGGGTGGTAATGTTGGCTATATCAATTTTAATTTAGTTATAAGCCAAATTTAAAATGAAGGAAGTAAGACGCTTTCTTAAAATCCAGATATCTAAGATTTTGTTTAATTTGATCAATAGAATAAGCTATCAAATAATAAATATTTCACACATTTCATTTTCTTTGGGGTCTTTAAAGAAATATTAGGGAACAAAATTTAGGCAGAAAAATTAAAATATATCATATTCGCATTAACTTTCATCTATTGTTATCAGACACCAATAAAGAAAGAATCTCTAAAATGTTATTTATTGTTAAGACCAATTTATTTTAGACATTTTTCATAATCTAAATCATGTAATGGTTTTTGCTTAGAATGTAAATAAGAATTCTAGACAAAATAGTGTGTAGCTCTATATCTAGATCTGTTTGCGTAGATATTTCCGTTTGCTATTAAACCGGTTGGTCCAATGTCTCGTAGTACATTAATTAAAAAAATAAATAAATATATATTGAAATCAATCATGTATTTAGAAGAACAGCGTACATGAATGTATATATATATATATATATATATATATATAACTGTTTTAGGTCATAGTTGATATTGCCCATGAACAAAAATCAACACTTCTTTCGTAATTTTAAATATTTACTAAATAATCTGAGCTCCTTAATGAATAAATTGTAATTGCATTCATGTTTTTTTTAAATTTAAACCACGCTGACTAATTGTTTATGAATAAATACAAAAAGCAAACCAGTTTTTTTAAATTTAATCTCTGTATTCTAGCGCAACCGTTTCATACCAGTTGTTTATTCATCTCCCTCCAATGTGGGAGAGACGTGACACAAGGTCAGAACAGTAGGGTTGTAAAACCAGTCCATAATTTAAAGAGCACTCTTGCCGAACAAAAACTTAGTCCCGTCGGAATTACCGGTAGAGGAATCTCAGGCGATTTTCAATAAACTAAACCCTTTTTAAATGGGCGAGTCGACAAAACATGAGAACGTGGACTTCCTAGAATTGCACAGAACCATACCTGAGTCTGACAGAAAACAAGCCATGCTGAAACATAGCATATATTTTGTCGGTCTGAATTTGGTATGAACTAACCCCGTAGTGTTTTAGTAAAGTAAACAGATAAAACATGTGTTGCATAGTCTTTTGTTATTTCTACCTCGGAATTTAAATTGCGTGCGTGTTGTAGTTTTCTGTTCTTTACTTTTCGTGTCCGTGTCGTTGCTTATTTATTCACATTCGTGTCGTCTAATTATTCGTCGCCGTTACGTGTCATCTCGTTGCAAGCTTCTGCTACGTGTCGGTAGTGTGGCTAGAGCCAATTGTTCGAATAACATCGTTTTGCATATAGTAGGAAAAGAATTAGGCGAATACAGATATTTGAAATGGATGGTTATTCAATGAAGAATACTAAGTACAATTGAAACTTCGCTATTATATCCCCAAAGTAAATTAAAGGTATATACATATAGCGGTGATGACCGCGTGTGGCCCTTAATGTTTTATAGTTAGAAGGCATCTTATTTAGCGACTGTCTTAGTAAAATTTCTACATCAGACTGATTTTGCAATCTAAAAATTCACTCTTGCTTTGGACCGACATCACGTCACACCCGCGAGTGACCTCATCCGCACATTTTTTTTTATTCCTGCCCTTCTGACCTTACCTCGTCAAATCTAAGCTTAGTGCCAGATACGTCTTTAATATACTTTTAGAACGGTGTGTTTACTATGCACTGGTACATTATTGTGACCGTAGTCATTCACATGTGTTTAAATATATACTCGTATATATACTATCTCATGTCTAATATATAATGTCATATATAGTTCCGCCTTGCTCATTCGGGCCAGTGGTCCATCTCATAATATTTGAATACCTGACTGCAGACCTGGTCAGTATTTTGTTTTAGTCGGATATCCTCCAATCGTTTATCGCTCGCCGAGATATTTCCTATGACTGAGCGGATAAATGAGTCGGTCTCTGTCTCCTGCTGGATATCCTGTATAACGGGACTACTCCCAGGTGCTCGGGATAAAGCGTCTGCTGTTGTGGGGTCTTTTCCCGCTGTGTATATGATCTCATAAGAGAATCTCATTGACCTCATGCGGAAACGTTGAATTCTTGGAGTCAATTCGTCGAGTCGCTTCGACTTCAACAGTGCCAACAGTGGTTTGTGGTCTGTTTCGACTGTGAATTTTGGCATTCCGACCAAGTAGTCCGCAAATTTTTCACAACACCAAGTGACTGCTAGTGCCTCCTTCTCAACCTGTGCATATCTCTGCTCTGTTTCTGTCAGAGATCGTGAAGTATAAAATACCGGTCTCCGGTCATTTTCTTGCTTCTGCAGTAGTACACCGCCTTGGCCATAGCTAGAGGTATCTGCTGATACCCTTGTCGGCTTGTTGGAATTGTAACGAGTCGGTACTGGTGCAGAACTCAGTTGCTTCTTAAGGGTCTGGAATGCTGCTTTCGGAGGCTCATCCCAGATCCATTCTGACTCTTTCCTAAGAATCACTCGGAGTGGTTTGGTGGTTTCGGCTAGATTCCTAGCAAATTTTCCGACCTGGTTTGCCATGCCCAGTAAGCGTCGTAATTCGCACACATTCTCAGGTCTGGGCACGTCCATAATTGCTGCTACTTTTTCGGGATCTATTTGTATTCCCCCTTTTGATATAATGTGACCCAGAAACTTTATGTTTCTGACGGAAAATACACATTTATCGTTGAGTGTAGCTCCTGCAGCCTTAATTTTCTGCAGTACTGCTTTTAGTCGCTGGTCGTGCTCCTGCTGGCTTCTTCCACGTATTAGGACGTCATCTATATCACAGATGACTCCTGGTATTCCGGACAAAATGTGTGTCATCTCCCTATGAAAGATGTATGGCCCAGAACTTATCCCGAATGGAAGTCGTTTGAAACAGTACCTCCCATAAGGTGTTATAAATGTGGTAAGGGCCTCCGATTTTTCGTGTAGGACGATTTGGTAGAAACCGTTGTTGCAGTCGAGATTGCTAAACACTGTGGCTCCATCGAGCTCGGCCAGTAATTGCTCTGTGGTGGGTAAAGGAATTTTTTCCCGTTTCACACTCTCGTTTTGCTTGGTAAAGTCGACGCATAACCAAACTTTACCGTTAGCTTTTTGGACGGCGACTATTGGGGCACACCAATCAGTTGGTGATTTGACTGGACGGATTATGTCCTCGTTCTCCAGACGTTTCAGTTCTTCCTGAACCTTCTGTTTCATAGGCAACGGCAATCCTCTAGGGGTAGCAATGGAAAAGGGCTGAGCTCCTGCCTCCAAACGTATCTAGTACACATGTTCCAGTTTCCCTAGTCCTGTGAACAGTTCTGGGAACTCTTTCTTATACTGGTGCCCTTCGCTTGTCACTCTATTAACTGCTTTCAACAGGTTGAGGGCTTTGATTGCTGCTCCTTCCAGTAGAGGTTCTTGCAGACTCTCTATAACATCAAGGTCTTGTTGCAAGCTTACTTTTTCCGTGGCCAGTGTGGCCTTCACACATCCTATGAGGTTTATCTTATGATGACCTGGTCCGTACAGTCTTTTGTTTGTGGGTTGGATGAGTGGGGAATTTTTCCTGAAGAACCAGTCCGGGATTACGGTCACATCTGCACCTGTATCCAGCCAAAAATTTATAATTTTGATACATGTCTTAGTGGTGACCTTAATTTTAGCCTGCCAATTTGTATTATCTTCAGTCGTAATTGTACCTATATTTTCGGGAGTGACAGAACCTTACGAATGATTTTCTTCTTCCTCTCTTATTTCTCTAACCTTCACTTTATCGGTTCTGCAAAATGTTGCATAATGCCCTTTCTGCGAACAAATTCTGCAGCATGCATCTTTTGCTGGGCAGTCATTTCTATTGTGGAATGGAAATTACCCGCAGCCTGTGCATTTGCTAGGAATTATCGATTTCGAATGTGGTTGTTTGGGAAAGTTTGTCTTGTAGGTCTGCTTCGTAACCCGGTTGATTTTAGGATCCGAAGCATCGGCACCGGAGGAAATGGTATGCATCTGTTGTTTCGAAGTTTCGTAGGCTCTACCTATTTGTAGGCACTTGTCTAGAGTAAGCTGTTTATCAGACAGTAACTTTTCACTGACTGTATCTCTTCGAACTCCGACAACGACTTGGTCTCGAATAAGCCTATCCTGTGGCTGTCTGAAATTGCAGTTCTTTGAACGTTGCCGAAGAGCAGCTATATAGGTCTTGATACCTTCCGATACTTCTTGCTTGCGAAGATGGAATGTATAGGATTCGTAAGCTTCGTGCGTTTCGCCCACGAAAAAATCCTCAAACTTTTTCATCACCTTCTTTAGGTCCGTCTTTTCTTCCTCAGAGTTAAACTTCAACCCTTCATATATATATCGTAACTATCCTTCCCGATAGTTGCTAAAAATACCGATGTCTGATATGAAGTATCTGCTTCTTTAGACAATCTACTAGCGATCGAATAATTGAGAAAATTTCGTTTAAATTTTCGCCAATTATTAGCAACATTTCCAACGAGAGTCATTCGTTCGGGGGGTGGTATATTAGCAGAATATTGCTTTATGTCCGTGTGAGGCATTTTTCAAAAGTATACGATATATATGAGAAAAATAAATTTCTGTACTTACTGTTCTCTCTCTTTTCTTACTTTTTTGTTTTGTTTGTGGGACCGTTTTCCGTAAGTCGTTTGTTTATCGATAGTAGAATTTACTTTCTCTTAGAAATCCTTTGTTTCTCTTACTACGATATCTGATTTTTTTAGTTTTTTTTTGGTCTCCACAAATTGTATTCTTTATCTGACACAATGTAACGTTATCGGCTGGGTTAAGTAAGTAGTAAGACAGAGAGAAGTATAGGATAAGTAACACGATTTATTGGCGGTCAAAATACATTCTAACTGAGTCATCGCCAGGGGCCGTAACTCGTCCCCTCACCGGTGACTCGTCGGTGCAGTAACACTACAACTTACATACAATAGACGAGGAGGTTTCTGCCATGCGAAGTACTATTTTTCTGATCTCGTTCTTTACTTGAAACAATAAGAGGAAATTCATGTAATTCTACTTTTTTAGATTAAATATTACTAATACAGGTTTGCTACGGTTTTCGCATTTTTATGTTTGTACTTTTTGTTCATCAATTATATTTTAAGTTCTCTGATTCATTCGACGGATAAGAATTTGATCACATTTTATAGGTCTCGTGGACGCAGCTCGCGCCGTATAAGTGTTTGCATATATCAAGCCGCGAACAAAAAAGTTGGAAAATAACCATAGCATGTTAAAGACATGTAACACAAGAAAAATATGAGTTTGAATTCATGTGTGTGCATTTAAATGTGTGCATTTCCATGTGTGTGTTTGTGTCAGTTGTTTAGCTTCCCTATACTTTTTCGATATCATAATTTAAAACGTAAAATTTGGTATTAACAATCATCTGTTTTGTTATTTGTTAGGATAGAACAGCAGTATGGTGTATTTATTTAATGTCGAAACAAAATATACTTGAATTATTGAATAGAGAAAATACCACATTAGTTGGTATTTACTATATACATTTTGAAATATTTAGGAGCATATCAATACGTATTGATATTACAAATAAATTGCACTTGAACTCGTATGTGAAAAGTATTATTAGTTTTTGTGTATGTTATTTAATACGGTACTTAAGAAAATATAAAACTTCACTAAAAGGCTTACTACTATTTTTCAAGTAAATGGTAAAGAATAATGTAAATCGCAACACTTGAAATTCTAAACCCAAACTCAACAACATATTTTTCTTTCCAAATCAATGCTTTTGGTATTTTGTAGTAGGACTTCGTCGGTCGGGCCAACCATGAATCAAACATAAGATCTAGCAGACCAGTATCCGTATTTACAAAACCTTATCAGTAATGCTAATTCCCCAAGTCGACATTTCTTGCTGTGGCTGAAAAAGTATATGCGCGTATTGCAGTCTCTGCCAGAGTTGCCACAAATGGAAGAGGAAAGTGAGTAAAGAAGCTTGTTTTGCCTATTCTTTTTTCTTCACACACTTTTCAGCGGCTTTCATCTTCCACATTAGTTCTTCGATCTGAAGCTGTCATTTGATGTGTTTTCTATCCATCTCTGTCAGATACAAGAGTTTCCTATGATGGCAGATCGACATCAAGAGCCTTCTTGTCTTTCTTGCAGACATATCTGCATCTTAAACAGGAGTGCTCACGGTCTCTCTCCATTTCTTTTGAATATCCAGGAGATATTTGGAAATTTTGCCAGCAACAATCCTGTGAGAATTTCCAAGCAATCTAAGTCGTTGTAGTGTGTACAAAGATTTAAGACCAGCTATTTCAAGCATATAAACATTTGTCTCTTTGTGTTTCGATCTGATACAAAAAAAAACGCAGGTTTCTTAGATTGTGTATCTGCAACTTTTCTGCTGGTATAGCATATGAAGTCTATGTCTAACTGCAAACAGCATGATGCGTTAGACCTCTTCAAAATTGACCTTTTTCTTAAAACATATGGAAACTGCTATTATTCCTATTCTCCAAGGTCTAGATTAGCTAAATATAACAGTTATTGTGATCTTGGACCTTGGCTATGCCTGCCTAAAGAGCCATGTAATTTTATTGTTGACGTTTTTCAAAAACGCTGAAAAATATGGGATATTATGTCCTTATTTTCATTGTAGCTTTCCAGAGGTTGAGGCTATAGCATTGAAAGTGGTACCAAATGAAAGCTATTAAAATGTTCTTGCATATGGTAGTAAGCACAATAAAACACATGAACACCTGTGTAAATGTTAACTAATGTTAATGCACAAACAGCTGGGACACTACAAAAAATCAGTTTGGTAGTATGATAGCACTGCACAGACACATATATTGCATAAGAAACTGTCAGATAGGATGTTACTAATACATGTATTATCACTTGTTCAATGTGGCTTTTTTGAAAATGTCAAATGTTTTCCTGTGGTACTCCACAACTTGTAGTAAGCAGCTTCTTTGCTCTGGGTCACTTGTGATCTGAGTTGCAAAGTCACTCATTAGTTTCACACCTCTCTCAGCCACATCATTGGTCACTTTCACTGACCTCACAAACTTTTGTGCATTCCTGTAGCTGTCATTGTCTTCCCAGGTGTCAGCAGGAGTAGTGAGCCAGTCACATTTCACTCGAAGAGCATCAAACAGAAAGTGAGACTCTGGCCCTACCAGGTCTGTAAGAACTGTAGCTGAATTGATGACAGGAAACACTGGCTTCCCTTTCCTGTAACTCTGAGGTTTCTCTGTTTCTGACAGCTTGACTGCGAGCTTCTCTTTTGCAGACTTAGTCATGCTGGCATGTGAACTGAGCAAGGTGAATGCCACTAGTTCCTGGGTCAGATACCAGCGGTGGTTGTTCATTTTATTGAGAACAGAGGTTGCCAGTTCATAGTCATACTGCTTGTATTGCAGCATGTTCTTCATAAGCTGGAGGTCATGGATAGGTGCATCAGCTGCAGATGTGGTGGTCACCCAGTGGCTGGTGTAGAATAAGGTCAGGAACTTGTTCATCCTCTCCAGCTTGAAGATAGTGTCCGTGTTGTATTTTAGTTCCTTGGAAAACATGAGCATCTTCATACAGTAAATGTTCCTGGCCATCCAGCGGGCTTGGTGAATGGCACCTGGCTTGGCCCAGTGGATACCTCGAGGAGGTTCCTCACCAAGTAAGATCAGGCACAGCTCTGCCACCTCTCTGTAATCTGCCCTCGGACTTGCTTCCTCAAGGAACTTGCTTAAGACTGCCATTGTGCTTGTCTTCTTCTGTTTCAAGTCTTGTTCAACAAGGCCCAGAACACTTGGGCAGTCCTTAACCAACTTGTCCCACTTCTCTTTCACATTGCTGAACATTGGGTTGTCAGGACTCTTGACCTTGCTGAACACAGCCTCCCATACACTTCCAATTATCACCTCTGATATGTGATGGCGACAAGCGAAGTAGAATACATTTTTGCCTAGTTTTTCTTCAATAAGCTTCGCCGCACCCTTGTCGATGCCACTGTTGCTTACTGTGGTATCAAATACCAAGCCTACAATGTTGTCTGTGAGACCCCATGCTTCTATCAGTTCCAATGTAGCATTACACTGTGTGATTCCTGTGGAACTTTCTATGAAGGGCACACCAAGCAGCTTCCCTTCTTCATACTGTGGAGTACCAGAGACGAGCACTGCAACACTTTCCACTGGGTATCTTTCACCAAGAACATCCCGTAGAAGTTTTCCATCCCAGTGTAGTGTGCAGTAATCTGGCGGACTTTCCTTGAAGTTATTCATGTAAATTTGGCACAAGTTATGACGAGTGTTTATCCTATTTCGTCTTGTAGTAGAGGCTGATATAACAAAGTCATCAAGATCTGCGCCTCCTGCTTTCAACACTGCAGACACTATGGCTGTAGTCTGGTTGCCAGAGAGTGACAACCGATCTGCAGTGCTACAAATCTCTTCACTGGTCATAACTGAGTGTGGAAAGTGTAAGGTTATCGTACTTGGTTTTGATGAACAGCTTGGTGTTGTCTCAGTGTATTCTGAACCCTCACTAGTACCAGAGCCTTGACTGTTCTCTGGGTCTTCATCACTTGAACTTTTCCCAACTTCTGCTGCTGCAGCAGTCACTGATGATAACATTCTTACCTCTCTTTCTTCTCGGAAGCTTTTCTCTCTAGACTTCTTCTCAAACACCTTATCGTGACCTGCCATGTGTGCCAGGCGAGTTGTCTGTTCGTCCAAGTAGAAATTGACGTCCTCTTTCTTGGTCTCCTTTGTGAGCAGCCTGTTGCTACTTATCTCCTCCACAACATCCTTTGCTCCAATATCAAATAACTTGTCTAAGTCCTTCAGAAAGTTAGCTCGTTTCTCTTCCTCTGGGTTGTTATTTCTTCCCTTGTTTTTAACAATTTTCCTGTACTTTTCATGGAGGATCATGAAACGGTTGACTGCATTTGGTCTAGTTAGTGTTTTAATCCTTGCCATATTCCAGAATGGCAAAACGACATCCACTGTATCATGGGCTAAAGACCTATTGTCACTGTTGGGATTATCATTCCTCAAATGCAGGAAATACTGGAACACCTGGCGATTAGTAGGAAGTTGAGAGCCCCTGATGCTGGAGCTGGGTTGCCCAATGAGATACACATCCCTGAATGACCTTGTGGCAGGAGTTGCCACCTTTCTTCTTTTTTTTCAGTTGGTTCATCCCGTTCACTTGTATCGCTAGCCACTTTCCCACAGCATAGTTGTCTTCCAGATGCCATGTTGTTAGCAGTTCACAAATCTTAACAAATCAGCTTTAACTTACAATCTGAAATGAAGAGATAAAACATACTTAGTGATAATAAATTATATACATGCATTAAGAGTAACATTTTTGAGATAAAGGTATGTATTATATGATGGCATCCTTTCCAAGCATAAAAAATATATGTTTGTGCATTAAAATTAATTAAAATTAACACAGGTGTTCATGTGTTTACTACCATATGCAAGAACATTTTATTAGCTTTCAGTTGGTGTCACTTTCAATGCTATAGCATCAACCTCTGGAAAGCTACAATGAATATAAGGACATCATATCCCAAATTTTGCAGCGTTTTTGAAAAACGTCAACAATAAGATTACATGGCTCGTGAGGCAGGCATAGACAAGGTCCAAGATCACAATAACTGGTATATTTAGCTAATTTAGACCTTGGAGAATGGGAATAATATCAGTTTCTATATGTTTGAAGAAAAAGGTCAATTTTGAAGAGGTCTAATGATGCGTATAATGCACGCACTATACAATGACATTGTTTTGCTGACATTGAGTAAATGTTTTTCGCAAACTTGATAATTTAGCTTCGAAAAGACCACTGTTGTTTTACTAATAGTTTTCTTCATTTTTGTATCTACCGAAAAAAGACTCTTGAGATATTTGAGAAAATATATGGGGAATCGTCAATTTAACCTAGCTAAGTGTTGTCAAGTTTGATAGAGGACTTGTCACTTTCGACTTGGAATAGTATCTTTGGAAGGCTAACGATCAGGCTGCAATCCTTACTTTACAGGCAACAGAGAAGCGGTTCATGCTTTAGAATTATTGAGAAAGAGATCTCAAAGAGAGTTGTGGTAAGTGCACATATTGTTTTACTACATTGCAAATTTAAAATAGTTAAGACAGGTGTCTATCAAAGTGTACTGTCCCTTTCATATTCTAGTGGAGGGATCTTACGAAACTGTAGAACCTTGGTGGGTAGTCAATTTTAGAAAGTGACAGGTACAGTCCCTCGGGACTGGCAGCATTCGATGCTTTTGTGATATCCACAAAATTAATCTGCAACAGCATATTATGTTCACAACATTTATCTCGGATTTGTCTCAATTAAAAGATCATGTCTAATTTTGATCTCTCTGCCCTGAAGCCGCATTGAGGCTCAGGGTAGACATGTTCAGCAAGTAGTAATCTTGAATAAATCTTGCCCACAATACTAAGGAGGGATACCCACCTTTAATTTTTGCAGTCTCTCTTATCACCTTTGTTTTCATAGAGAGTATTAATTCTAGCGTCTTTCATTTCATTTGGTACTAGACCTACTAAGCAACAACAAAGAATATCATATATGGTTTTCATGAAGACTGTCTTACACTGTTTGATGTGATCATGGGGAATCTCATCACTACTTGTACATGTGCCAGCAATCTAGTCTAAAACTTGATTTAGCTCAGAGATGATTGGCATTTCATCAAGCTCATGCAATACACTACGTAGCCTCATAGCAGTATTTGCGGACTCAGACACGTCACTTCTTATTATATAAAGATCAGAGTAGTGTTCTCTCCAGTGATCACACTATTTTCCCTTCAATAACTTCTCCAGGGGAGTATTGCTCTGAGTATGCCACGTATCAACTTTTATGCCCTCATACATGTCCATGTGTCCCGTGACGGGTACATTTTCAATGCGATGGCTAAACTCTACCAAGTATTTATTGGCACAACGCTAACCATCTGTTTGTCATGTTTATGGCTTGCCTCGGGGTGCGTAGATTTTGATTGTTGGGGAGCTTGTTGTACTTACACTGCATGGGCCTCTTTCTGCCGATACAATGATTGAGTTCCTTTTATATTGCCTTAAATCAGTCAGTTAACGTAACTTTTTTCTCTTACCAATACTAGTCAGATCACAAATTGTGCCCTAAAGAGAATAACATCGCCCGTCAGCTGAATCAGACTCTGTTTTGGAATATTCCTTCTTAGAAAGACTAGCAAACTACGACACCCACACATGATCCTGCATATTGACGGTATTCAGACGGCTATTTCCTGTAGCCTTTGAAATAAATAAAAAAATAGTTAGAACCTAAATTGTGGAACATACAAGCGAGTGGTCTGTATCGCAATCAGCATCGTGGTAGAATTTGACAACTCTGACATAATTGATTTTGGACGCGGATAAGCACAGAATCAAACTGGTGCCAATGCTTGCTTCGCGGATGTCTCCAAGAAACGTTGTGCTGCAGCTTTGTGTCAAAGAGTGAATGGTAACACAGTTGCAAGCGCGTGCATAGTTTGAGTAATATTTGTCCATTTATATTAATTTTCGCGACATGTGATCGCTTCCAACTCGAGCATTGAACTTGCCAGGTCTAATTACTTGGTCTTTGGGATGGAACCTAAGGAGGGTTACACATAAGCTGTCATAGAACTTCTCTTTAACATCAGAGTTCGGGCATAGACACTGATCAGTGTAATAGGGCAAGTGACTGTTTTGAGTCTCAGTGTGAGGATAAGTTCAGAGCCGTCAGTATAAGGTTCTACCGTTTGTAACAGCCTATTCGTCACAATTAAAAAAAACATGCTCCCTCCTCTCATCTTTTTGTTTACAATGTCAGAAGCATATGTAATCTTTTTTAGCGCATACCTATCAGCCTTAACAAGGCGCGGTTCCTGTAGTGTAACAATGTTGACGTCTAGTCTATTGAGTTGAGTTTTTCTCAAATCATGTATGATTATCAAGTTGTCCCAAATGCACGTATGCATAGTCTTCACATTCCAGGTTCCCATTTTAAGAGCTGGTTTGAGTTTTTGTTTTAGTGTCTGGTGTAGTCGATGCGTCTCATTGTTTCGGCTTATATCCTGGCCTCATACACTCTGATGAAGCAGCTTATATGGACACGAGAAAGCACCTTATCAACCGGGGGATGCGTAGCCTGAGCAATTGGTAGTAGTTTTCCAATGGATCACAATTACCCTTCCTACCGTCGAAAAGAGGCTCCTGACCCTCAAAATTACGGTCATTAGTCAGTGCTTATCACTGGTAAATAGCCTTTCATCCGTATTATGCTCCGCAAAGATGTATTCGATTTACTTGAGTGCCCTCTTTTGTGCAAGTGCCACCAGGACAGGAAGTAAACTAAATAAATAAATACATAAATAAATAAATAGAAATACAGATGCTGCCCAGTTCCGTTCTTTTACCCAGTGATTACACAAGCGAATGATAAGGAAATGCATCAACATGTAACAAATAGATGCATATTTTTATTGGTGTGATGTATGTAAGCATTGCTTTTATAATGCTGGTAATCCCGGTCATTGTCAATGAAAGTTGGTCATTGTATGATGGGCGCATATCAAACAGAAATGCATCATCTGCCCCTAAACCTTTAAAGTAAAATGTTCGAATGACTTTACCCTTGGCCCTTGGACGGCCATCGACCTACCACATAAAGCATAGGTATATTGCGTGGGAACTTATGTTGTTTTTTCAGGTCAGCTGCGATCTGATACCAGGGTGTGACCTTCGCGTGCATTGCGACTTCTCTGAGCGATACATAAGGTAGATATACAGTGTGGGCCAGAAGCTGCGGACCAGGGGTTGTCTTTCATCAAAAAGTGCTACCACTTATCTTTATCCAACACGAGAGATTTACCGTATCTCTGACGGGGCGCTCCTGGGTACTATGCCTTGCCAAATAGAAAACCGCGACTTTGTCCGGCACTGCTTATTGGATATTCGCAGCTGTTCCCTTATCCGCAACTTGTGAATGGGAGGTTTTCCTCACCACATCACAGTATCAATACTATCCTGTCTATTTCTCCATAATCAAAACACAGAAATATAATTTCATGGCGTTCGCCAACATTATTAAAGATTCAACAGATATGTATGCGATTAAGTAAACGCTATCCTGTATATATCTACCTACATTCCAAATATCAATTTATTTGGATTGCAATTTGCATGGCGGTGTTTGTACGTCTATATATTTGAAATATACACCCCATGCTAGGTTATTAATTCTCAATCTTTGATCAGAAGAGATGTTATATATTATAAAAAGTCGGTTTCTAAATAAAATAAAAATAAATAATATGGAAAAGGTATATTCAGCCAATGGACTTTAGAGTAATTCGTCAGTTCGATTACATACCGAACAGAAAGGAACACTGGTATTTAATAATAACAAGTGTTTATTTGGTCATAATTATGCAACAATAAGATATAAATCAAAAAATAACTCTCGTTTGGAGTGAAAATACAATTTTGTAATCTAACTTGTGATAGTTGTGATTTGAGGAACTGTGGAATTACTTGTACTTTGACCAACAGAGAAAGTGGGGTTTTACTTTCCTGTTTTCGAACGATTGTCCATTTTATTTATGATGACCTCTCGGACTTAGACTCATAAACTATATTTTTTCTCTAGAGGCAACTACATATGATTCCCCAACGATCCAAGCATAGTTTTGTGTTTGTGTACTAATGAACAATTGAGGAACCAATTAATGTATCCGTTGTACGCTGCGGAGCATTCCATCAAGTCACACTATAGAGGTTTTCTTTATCAAGCGTCCCGGAAAGGTTTTAATTAACGCCTTGTTATTTGAGGTGTCATAATTTACTTTATGGTCATAACAAAACCTTGCACTAACCATCAATTTATTCAAATGTAAATAAGAATGTTTTCGCAATATCAATCTATCCGCTACAGTTACGTTACACATTGTAAATTATGCAATCACTTTTATATTAGCAGGAGAAAAATACATCATAGTGTCATATTTCTTTCATCATGTATCATATAACTTGCCTCAGGCTAATCATGGTTAACAAATGGACATGTGCAAGCTATACTCAATTAGCACACAGAATGATGTGCATTACAGTAAATTGAGTTTTTATCTTTGAAACAGTATTTGTTAAAATTAAAATGTGAGTAACTAGTTTTACAAGGTAGAGGACATTTCTGGTAAAATTCTCATTTTTTGTGCTAAAGTTCAGTAACCAGAATATGACTGCTGGCGGCAATCGCATTATACTTGGTTACCGTTATTAGTTTGCTTACATTGAATTATATAATGTTAACTACTTGCTTATTACCACTACTATCATTAGCTCCACTTGTGCAATGTGTTATCTTGCAAGTTATAGCGACATCGCCTGAGTATTGCAGCTATAGAAGTGATTGAAAAAATAGTTAGCCTTGTTGAACAATTTATTTCCAGATTCTCTAACACGATAACTACTTTTTAATTCGCATCTTGTTCATATGCACGTATTATTAGACTATTGAGTGTTTATATTCTAATCGCTCCAGGAATTGTGCAGGAAGATATTTTGGAAACCTGTTGATTAGCGGTGTCTATAGTTCCGTCTCCTAATAACAAACATGCAGTTATGTTTTAAACTGTATGTAAAAATATATCACTGCTTAACAGATGTTAACATAGATACCCTACCATATAATGTATTTAGAAATTATCAAATTTATTTCATATTTGTTAGTATCTACGCAATATTTCTTTTATTTATCTATGCTGTAAATCGAATTTAAATAAAACACATAAATATTCAGAGCGTATTTATATATATATATATATATATATGTATATATATATATATATATATATATATATATATATATATATATATATATATATATATATATGTACATATACATATATATATTTATATATTTATATATATATATATATTTATACATATATATATATATATATATATATATATATATATATATATATTTATATACAGGGTGTTTCAAAAGTCTTGGGAACATAACGATTTTTAATAACTCAAAAACTATTAGGAGTTGAAAAATGAAATTGGTACCGTTGGAAAGGTTAAAGTTTCAAGTTTTGTGGGGAATCTTCAAAGTTGCTCAATATGAGCACCATTCGTCACACGGCAGACATCTAGTCGATAGTCCATTTCCTGCCAAACGCGTTCCAGCATCTTGAGGTCAATGGTTCCCACAACTGCCGTTACTCGAGCCTTTAGTTCGTCAATATCTCTTGGAAGGGGCGGCACATAGACTTGTTGCTTGACAAAGCCCCAAAGGAAAAAGTCACACGGGGTAAGATCTGGAGACCTAGGAGGCCAGGGCATGAGAACGTCATCACCTCGCCCAGATCTCCCAATCCATCTACCAGGCAGCCTTGTGTTAAGAAACTGCCTTACTCTAAGACTCCAGTGTGGTGGTGCACCATCTTGTTGAAAAATGAAGTCATCAGATTCTGCTTGTTCCAACTGAGCCATTAACCAGTCTTCCAGCATGTTGAGATAGGATTCACCAGTGACAGTTTCCTCTTCAAAGAAGAACGGTCCATAGACACCTTTCTTGGAAATTGCACAAAACACGTTCACTTTTGGTGAATCTCGCCCGTGCTCAAGAAGTTCATGAGGATTCTCAGTACCCCATATGCGAGTGTTATGCTTGTTAACTTTGCCATTCAGATGGAAGGTCGCCTCATCGCTAAAAACAAGCCGGTCATCAAAGCCGTTATCTTCCAACTTCTCTTGCATTGCAATGCAAAAGTCACGGCGAAGTGGCTTATCAGTGTCCTTCAACTTTTGGACCAACTTGAGCTTGTAAGGTACCATTTGCAGTCGTTTCCTTAAGACACGCCAGACAGTTGCTGGAGCAAGCTGAAGTTCCCTGCTGGCTCTTCTCACTGATATACGGGGGCTCCGCTGAAAGGCTTTCCGAACTTGCTCAACTGCATCTTCTGAAGTTGAAGGGCGACCTGTTCGCTTACTTGGGCAGAAACACCCATCTTTCACAAATTTAGCATGCCATCTGACAATGGATTTCCTTTCAGGGGCTTCTTTTTTAAATTTCCTGCGAAATGCACGCTGAACACATGTCCACGATTCAGTCTTTGCAAATTGGAGGACGCAAAATGCCTTGTCTTGTTTAGAGAACGCCATTACTGCACCTGGAAAGATAACACGAAAATCATTAGTATGACCAAAAACTTGATTAAGCAAGCTTTAAAATGGCACCAGTTTCATTTTTCTACCTGGAATAGTTCATGAGATATACGCATTTGTAATGTTCCCAAGACTTTTGAAACACCCTGTATATATGCATATACATATTTATGTGTATGTGTATATACATCTTTCGGATTTAGGTAAATATGAATAAATTCCCACTATTACGCAAACCATTTTAAAGTTTTATATTTAACATTAAATTGTCCAGTATGTTTGAACAATATATTGTTAAAATATTTAATATTAGTCTGAATAGTCTGAATATCGTCTGTATTTTAGTCGTTAAATCAAAATCTCGCATATTAATATATCAAAACATACGTTACATGGTATTTGTATTGTATTACTTTATCTCAATCATAGCGTGATAGGTATATTGCTAAATTTAAAGTCATTAATGTGAGTCTAAAGAGCCATACACACCCTACACGAATCATTCTATGTCTGATGGCATTTTTAATAATTATTCACACTTGTTCGGAACTCATAACATACAAATGAAACCACTTGTAATGTTTATTAGCGTGGGTATCGTATAATTCATATATTATTTAAATAGAGAGCAAGTGCCTCTCAGTAAGCGAACCTAAACCACTACTAGCACACTCTCTTACGAAGTAATTTGATTTCTTCTTTCTGTTGATTTAATTTTTAAATATATAATCATCCAAAAAATTATTACTATTATTTATACGACTTATGTAATTTATATTGTTTTCATATAAAATAAGATTAATATATGCAATAATATGATGTTGTGATGGTGAAAAAATTGACTAATTCCACATATTGAGTTTGAAAAGGTCATCTTAATAAGTAATAAATCAGCACATTTTATTTCCATATATTTGGATTCACTTTTATGCGTGTTAAAATAGTTTCGTCGAAAAACATTAAAGAGAATCAATCATGAAATGAAATGATTTTTATTAAACAGTAGATTTTTTAATGAACTCTGCTTCATATCATCCTTATATCTTGATAAATGTTTCGCATAATAGTACATATTATATTTCATTGGATCATATTAAATAGTGAAAACATATAATGAAAAAGGAAGTAATCTAAAAATAAAACAGTTCTTAATTATGTTTATTCTCATGTAGGGAACGTTTATATGACGTGCATTTTGGTCTGTTTAATTCAAACATATGTTTGCCAATATTTGTTAATATATTTTGATGCATTTATTTACCTATTTTGGCAACCATTCTAGTAATATAAATATTCATGAAAATAAAATAATTTTAACTAATTTTCTCAGAATTAATAAGTATATATATATCAATGTAAACAAAATATAAAAGAGTCACAATTTAAACATCCGTTTTATCAATATGGTAAATTAATATGTTATATATAATTAAAAACTCATTTAGTTAATAATACATATTCTTTACTAATTGTAAATGGTTACTCAGGAAAACTAAATATAATATATATATATATATATATATATATATATATATATATATATATATATATATAAAAATAACCGGTGACGTAATCAAAGTGTTCGACCAGCGCAGAGGATTGGAGTACAACTTGCATTATTAAAAGAAACAGGAAAAGTAAAAAATACGACTGTTAGAAATAATTGTTTGAGAACGTTTGTTTATATTTGACTTTCTTTAAAATATGTCATCACCAGAGTCACTCGCAGTGTACTATTGTTCTTTGTGATGTGAATCGTTGTGGCGATCATTTGTACTTTTTATTCTGCGTCACTCATTCCCACACACACTTTATAGAATGTTATTCCTCGAGAAATATCAACAGCAATTTACGATAATAAAATGCAGCACGAACCCTGCTTAAAAAATATAGGTTTTGTGTTTATATCTCGTAATAACCTAACATGATTTTGCTTACTTGATTGTAATTCAAATATTTAATTGTAAATTAATAACAACGAATTTTGTGTTCGGAAAGAAATGTAATCTCCGTTTAACGGACATTTAATTTTTTTTCAATTTAGACAAACGTTTAATGTTATTTATTTAACGTATTTAACTTTGAAGCAAACTTTGCTCGTTGTTGAACTTCCTATAATGTTTAGAAACGTGTTCAGTCGGATCAATAAAACATCTAAAAACATAAATAAACGGTCAAATATAAAAATGAACACATTTATGTTGAGTTGTCGTCTGAAAAAAACAATTCAATATGATAACTTCCCGTCAACTACTTTCTTCATTTGATCTAATCAGTTTCTTTATGTCTAAAATAATTTGTGATTACCAGTTTCTCAGCTAAAGTTTTCGTAATATTTTTGCTAGTATATAT
>OY744521.1:143837263-143899763 GCA_963556195.1 Sepiola atlantica
TTGACTTATTAATAACAGTATATATCAGACAGCATATGTACTCATGTAAATCCAATTTCGAAATAAAAATGAAATTAGACGTACACTAATGTTACGTACTTTTCAAGATGTTTAATAATAGATTAGTCATAGTTTAACTAAAAATACGTTCTAACTCACTTTTTTCAGATCTAAGTTTCGGTAATTATGAGCCATCAGGAAAAACATGTTAACAGTTAATCATCCATACATAAAAATTATAAAATTAAATAGTAATTGCAACAAACGTAATATATACACATACGTTTCTACAAAACTTCACGAGATAAGATAATTCAAGGTTTGTCGTTATTATTTGTATAGAGTCTCAACATCTAAGGTAACCAGTTAAAGATATTGGCCCTGTATTATCCAGCTCTGGCAGCAATGATAACGACACTTATAGGATATCTACCTTTAAATTTATTTTAAACATTATATGTCACGTTTGTATTTCGGATTTTCATGGAATTTGATACATTGCCCTGCATAAGGTGTCTTTAACAGACACAGGTTAGAATGCAGGAGAAAAACAAAAACAAAAAAACAAATCTCTTGTTTTTTGTTTATTTCCTGCATTCTAACCTGTTTTCCGTTTGTCATTTTTCAAACATTTTTTCTACCACGGACTTTTATTTCCATGACTTATCGTGTACCTTATCATATATATATATATATATATGTATATATATATGTATATATATATATATATATATATATATATATATATATATGTATATTTTATTTTATTTTTCCTCCCAATATGTCTACCCTACATGTATATGTACTTGCATGACATTTTATCTCTATTTTATCATCCTGATGAAGTCTTATAAATAAAGACGAAACGTTGATGTACACATTAAAAACACTCATTTTTTGGTTTTCCTTTTTTATTTTCCCATCTCGTCGGATTACCTTCATCCTTCTCTTCCCATATATATATATATATATATATATATATATATATATATATATATATATATATATATATATATATATATATATTTATATATATATATATATATATAAACATGTATACATATATTAATTTGAATCACCGTATTGAGAAAAAAGTTATGCAAAAAGATATGTTCGATTTATCAACCTTATCTCTACCAACAAAGAGCAGGTGTATAAAAGTGTTTATTAGAAAAGTATCACACATTCATAATATTTAAAGAGGTATTTTAAATCATTTATATTTCTAACTCTCTCTCTCTCTCTTTCTCTCTCTCTCTCTCTCTGTATATATATATATATATATATATATATATATATATATAGGTGTTTGTGTGTGGAGAGTGAGTATTTTTGTATATGCCGCACAACATTTGCCGAAACAGTGGATTTGTTTCGCTGGGAAATTTGCTAGGTAACTTGCCATAACTATATGTGCCTCAAGTACTTTCTAACCTATACGAGGTCGTCAGATAAATATCATTGTGTTAATGTTAAAATTAATAGATAGTTTTGGCAGGAAACATATTATTAATACGGAACTAACGTTATAACTATAAACATTTTATAAACATTAATTCTGTTAATGGCTATTATTTGGTGTTAATGATTAACGTTTCTAATGTATAGTGTTTTTTATTATTGGTATGTTCTAATAGTCTGTGTTTTCTACTAAGAGATTTAAAATTTAAGAACGGGCACGAATTGCTATTAGTGGTAATCTCCTCAACAAAGTTGTAGCTATCAAGACAACGTGCATGTATTTTTCACTGTCGGCGGTTTGCCCTATCCAAAACTGTGGACGAGATGAAATAATAATTAGTAATAATAAGGTTTGCGGTTTTTAATGTACTCTACTTATATTTTTTTTATTTGCGTCGGCAGGAAGTACGTTTTTTTATTAATTATATTTTTGTAAAATCTATTTATCAATTTTATCAGCACATTCTCCACCGAAATAAAGACCCTGACTCAACAAATGAGAGGGATCCACCCACGGATATCCAGACATACGTTGTCTGTCATATTCAACATCAATTATATTACAGAGAAGATGCTGCTTAAGTATATATATATATATATATATATATATATATATATATATATATATATATATATAGAGAGAGAGAGAGAGAGAGAGAGAGAGAAGAGAGAGAGAAATACATACATACAGACAGGCAGACATACATACACGCACATACAGATAGAGAGAGAGACAGAGAGCGACAGAGAGAGATAGTTAGTTGAGATGACAAAAATTTGAACATTTTTCTATGAATTAAAAAACAACTCTTATTAGTTGTACTATCTTTCCAATATGTTTTAAACGTTTTATTTTTCATTATTTTTTACAATTCGAAAACGCTCTTTGTCAGCCCCTTATAAAACATAACAGTCTGAAGTCTCTTGAGAAAAACAAACTTTGGAGTGTAGTACTATAAGCCAACGTCAGCGCTAGGACTTCAGAAAAACGAAATATACAGCAACTTAAATTAAATTTCAGACATTTAAAGCATTGAATGTATTAACCATATTGGTCAAATCTTGAAGAAGGAATTATATAAGTGAAAAACACATACAAGAGAAAAATAAATATATAATCATGATATTTTAGCTTCAAGTTCATTGGAACACAGGCTGTTAGGGGGACCCTTTTATTTGTCTTCGTTTACGCGTAAAATGAATAGAAGCAAAAGAACGGGCGAATAAATATCGAATTAAGATTTGACGAAAATGATAATAATCGAGTTGTTATGTTACTTTTAATATTCGATGTTAGGACGATACTACTATTCCAGTTGGAAGCTCATTGCATTTGCTTATCTATCTATCTATCTATCTATCTATCTATCTATCTATCTATCTATCTATCTATCTATCTATCTATCTATCTATCTATCTATCTATCTATCTATCTATCTATCTCTCTCTCTCTCTCTCTCTCTCTCTCTCTCTATATATATATATATATGTGTGTGTGTGTGTATATATATAATCTATTTATCTAGCCATATATTACTATAGGAAACACAACAATAGAATAGGAAACATGAAGTAACATCAACCGAACCTTTATTAGTGAAAAGTCCAACGATTGGCTAAGAAGTCAACAAAGAATCTGATTGGTTAACTAACTAGACGTGTATATAAAAACACTTGGCAAAACTATACTGATAACAACTATACGGGCAAAAAGTGGGGATTGGGGCATACAAGACGACCGCTATTAGCAACAGTTGTATTGATTACAAAAACATTTTAGCATGACCGTAACATAAGCATTCATATCAGTGTGTTACTCTGAAAGAAAACTTAGTTCACCGCATAACCAGTAGGATTAGGAGTGTGTGTGAAACATTTTAAAACATAAGCCTCAAATTTAAGTGCCGCATACACCTATGAAAACATAACTGCGAAACGCAGACATTTAAGGCAATGTTTCCCCTGTCCAATAAGTCCCAGATAAACCTAAACACAGAAATAAAGAGATGTGAAATAGATGAGAACATAGTAGCCATTCTATACAAATAAATTAACGGAGATGTTTTGATAAGGATAACGCAAAATAAAAAAACATAAGTATGATTAGCTATAACTTGAAAGTCTATAATGTAGAAAGTTGACAATTCGATTGCAATACTTGTATCATGTTAAGAGGTAAAAGTAGGATTTTTTGGGGATGCGCGTTTATGCTAATATATATATATATATATATATATATATATATATATATATATATATATATATATATGTGTGTGTGTGTTAGTGTGTTAGTGGGTGTGGGGTGTGATTGTGTGTGAGTGTGTGTATATATATATTGTAGGAGAAGTATACACATATATATGTAGATATATCTATATATTTATATATATATCTATATATATATATGCATATATATATATATATATATATATATATATATACATATATATATATATATATATATATATATATGTGTTGTACATATTTACTATTAAATAAGTGTGTATTACCTACAGAGGATATCATTTCTGTTGTGTTGCTCTACTCAGTGCATGGGTGGTTGTTGTAGGCAGTTCATCAATTCAGGCTGGAATGACGAAGTAAACACGCAGGACCACGCCGCTACAGACAATCATCACATACACTGATTGCAATATAGATACACTTATTCGGGGAGGCAGGGGGTAGCGTTGTTATTGTCAACAGTGTTCAACGTTCGTGCGTAACTTGCTTGGTTGCAATGAAAGACGGTCGTATGTGATATAGTAGAATACACGCCCAAGACGTGTAAAATTTAATTCTGGAACTACAATATATTGCACTAAGTGTTTTTCTTGCGATAGCATAAACACATGTCTAAAATGCCTATTACAATTTTGATGAAAATTCACGACATGATTTTTATTCTAGAAAATGTCATAATCGGCTTAATCTCAAGGAGTACTTAAATGAAATTAAAATTCTAAGAACCGTGCTTACTTTGTACTTATTGACTATTATGCAATGTAAATGCAAATTCGAAATGTTGGAATTTTCAAATGCCTCATAATAACGCTATGTGCATAGGTTATGAAACTCGGTAAATATTTATGATTCATACTTGAAATCATATTGTTTAAAGTTCCCAAAGAGCGGAATTATCTGAACTTTTAAGGAAAGCCGACGGTCCTATTTTCTCACCCAATGTGCTTGAAACTAAACTGCACTAAGTATAGCATTAAGGTTTACCAATTGCATCAACATGAAGTAAACACGTTTAGGACTGAATCCAGTAAATACCAGAAATCGGGCCAACATAAATACTAACTTAATGGCTAATATAAGAATGTGCATCAATAACTGTCACATATGCATCACAAATGTAAAACTATAGAAATGAATGTTTTATTTTATTTAAGTATTGATACATGTCAGCAAATTATTATTCGTAGTCATTTCAGAAATTATCCGGCAATTGGACTAAGTAAACTAGTACACCATCGTAAATTAATTGAATTCACGAGCGCTTCTCAATGTCCACTATTCGTGGAAACGCAATGAGTCTGCTCTCGGTCTGCGAAACAAGCACGATACCCGATGAAACTTGCAGATATGCTCCTATTGGTTTTGTAAAAAAGGGCATTACGGTTATTAATTATGATTCATATTTATTTATTGAATAAATGTTTTATGTTATGAGCTTGTCTTTCATTATACAAATTAAATTAATATAGATCTCTGAACATTTTTCTAACATTATTGTCTCGAGTTATTCGGCTTGTAATAATAAAAAAACTAGGTTTCTGGACTGTATTTTGTTTTGTGTTAAATTTTTTGACAAATTTAATATAATATCTAATGTATCGTATTGATAAAGAACTATTCACGATTATAGAACTGACCAGGGGTACATCTGATTAACACTATCTTCGAGTGATTTTAACGTTGAGACGTAGTAAGTAATTAATAAATACATACAATATCCATCCATCAGTACTATTTATCTAAATAATAAATTTGAAATGACAAACAAATTGAAAGTGACTAAACAAAAGCATACCAATTGATTAACGGAGTCATACAGATGTAGCTAGTTCCATTTTTATATACTTATTTTGTTGGTGTATCTCTACTACACGAATTAAATACTATCATAGAACACAGAATTCCCATATATAATATCGAGTGACAATCAAATTCATGCCGACCTTTATAAGCAATGTAAGCGCTATTTACTTCTGAGCACTACAATAAAACTAGATTTAAGAATGCCTTTTTTTAGTGTGTGTTCATGTCTATAATATTTATATTTAAAGAGTTTTAATGCAACACGTGCTAAACTATACTTTCATAATTGCTATGCAATTTAACCTACGCTGCCACATCATAAATTCGAGACAATGTTATATCTATATTGTGTATGCATTATTTATGAATAGCTATTCATAGTCGAATTATATAATTGAAAATATTCGTCATCCTATTGTCTGTTTTCTTAATTCAAAATATGCGGATTTATCGCGTTTTGCATTCCAACACTTACTTTTTACAGGATTATGAGAGTAGTACTGTAGATGCTTCGTATTTTTTTTTTATTACGCGGCCAACTTACTAAAACTGTTATCGGTAAAATATGTAGAATCCTTTCAAACAAGTAAAGCATTCGTTTATTTTACTGTAGATACTTGTTAATTTGTGATAAACTTAATTTACTTTAACCTTCAAATACGTGCATTCCTACTAAAATATAATAGTGGTACGAATACTGAATATTTTTTTTACGGGTTGATAGTTTTCTGATTAATGTGGAGTAGATATAACATAGTGTCACGTTTATCTATATAATAATAGCATAAGGGCATTTCGTATTGACAGACCCGTTATCACCCTCTGAAATAATCTTAAAAGATGAGATCGCTCAATCGCCGATAGGGCATTAAAAGAATAAGGATTTTTTAAAACTGTGTTGTGATGTTGTGGTTGTATCAGACGTGACATTCAAAAAATACACTTTCTTGGCCTTTGGGGTTAGATCAAAGTGCAATATCGGTTCTATCCACAGATAGTAAAAGGATATCATGTTATCTCCGTTCTAGCCGAACTTCCAGAAAATATAAATATTTCACAAATTTTCTACAAGGATTTAAGATAGAGACCTCTATAACCAGGAAAAGGTATGAAATTACATGACACACAGTACGTAGCAAATAATGTTTAAGTTTTAACAATTGTGGTACAATAATATCGTGGGAGGTATGAACGTGCCAGACGTTTATAGAATGAACGAACAAATGAAAGAAAGAAAACATGAAGAAATAAAAAGAAATTAGGAAACAATATGGCATAAATAAAGATGGGGATATGAAAAATACACTCATCTAGTTAAAAAAGACATACACAAAAAAAATACGGAACAAAGAAAGTACAGCAATATACAACGTATGACGGATACACCTTTATAATGTCCAAGGACCCCGCTAGCATATATAATATATTCTTAATAGTGGTGCTTCATCATAGACCAAAAAAAGACATGCAACCCGAGCGCTAATAGAAAGCAGTTGCAGAATAAGGCATAGCCACAGAAAAATATCTTAGCAATAAAATGCAAAACGGAAACATACATAGGAATTTCCAAAGAAATTCACCGTAGAAGGAAATACGATTCTAGATGAAAGACAAAGCTTCTTTAAAAAACAATAAAGTTTCCGAACGTATGATATAGGGAACTTGGAATTGGATCGGTATTAAATTGTGTTTGTTTAGAGCCAGTCCATTGTCTTATCTTAACCTGTAGCCTGTACTGACCTCATCGCTTTCCCTTGGGAAATTCTTTCTTTATTAACTCTGTGAGTCAAATCATTATCCATTTCTTTTACGCTTGTGAATGGGGCGAAGAAGAACAAAAAGCAACCATTATGAAAAACAGAAGCGAAGTTGGAATTATCGATAAAGTAGCGAACGAGTCTTTATACTGATAACAGCTATAGGGGCAAAAAGTGGGGATTGGGGCATACAAGATCGAGCGCTATTAGCAACAGTTGTTTATTAATGCGAATAGGAGGTATGAAAGCGATGGTGATTCTCTTAATGTCGATGATGCTACTCATGATGAGGATGATTTCAGGAATAAGATAAACAACTGTCGAACGGTTAGTGCTTAAAATATAAGGACACACGAGATAGTAAAAATAGCCAGCGAAAAAACTAATTCAAGAAGATATAAGATTGACAAGAAACAGCGACCAAATGTCAAGATCAAAGAGTAAAATCAGTGAATGTCAAACGATAAAAGCGAAGGAACAAATGAAAGAAAGAACACTCGAAGAAATAAAAAGAAATTAGGAAACAATAAGGAACACATAAAGATAGGCATAGGAAAGATAAATCCTCAAGTTAAAAACAGACATACACAAAGAAAGGGGAAACGTTAGAAAAATACGGAACAAAGAAAGTACTTCAGAATAGGGTACCACTGTAAAAAGGATATTAATAAAGAAAACGAACGTAACAATTGTTGGGAAAGTAAATAAATGTAGAGTAAATACTAAAAAGCCTAAAAAAAAACAACGACTAAAAGAGAGTACGAATAGAGGTTAGAACGTTCAAAAATAGAACAACTTCTGTGAAAGATAATGAAAGCAAAGACTAACAAAAACGGAAAAGAAGAACGGAAGACACTTTATAACAAACGAATCGGAGAACTAATAAGCACGGATCAAACTAAAGCAAAGGCAAACACGAAACAATGCGAAAAGGTATCAGAAGACGTAATGATTTACAAATAAGAAGAAGGATCAAGAAGGAACTAAATAATGAATGTGCTAATATATATAAATAATTAAAGTAAATGGGTTAGCGAGATTTGGATGCGAAATGAACCACATTATAATAAAGAAATACATGTTTAAAGCTAGGATGATAGAGAACATATAAACAACAAAGGAAAACATACAATATAAGTATAACACCAATTAATAATTCCAGAAACAAACAACACACGAATAAAAAAGTTCCGTACTTAACAGATAGCTGGCGTGAGTAATAAGAAAATCCATATGATTTTTCTCATGAATACTAACCTAATAATACCTTGTGTAAATTAATGTAAAATCGGGTTTATTAGTTTAAAAACTACATTTGTTTAAGTTAAGCTCTTCATACCAATTGTATAAACCTTAAAAAAAACTCTGAATTGTGTATGTTGATGAAGCAATGGTTTCATCGTTAATGCAAGGTAATGGCTTAATAACGGTTTATCGGGCCATGCTTCTTTGATAGACACGATTAAGAGGTGGCATTCTTACTCTACAGGCGTTTGTACAGATACAAATTGCGCTAAACGCTAATATTGCCCAAATTTAGAAGTTATCCCTGAAAATTGTTCAAATGTTTACAAACAGATTTGGCAGATCGTAAATTAAAAGTGCCTTTGGTAACATTTTTCATAGCATTTGTCAATGAGACAATTATCTTCAATATAGCTGCCGCGTTTGCTCATAGTCAATCAAACAGATAACCACGTCAAAGATTCTGAGCCTTATTTGCAACATTTTTAACACAACAAGAGATATGTGAAATATGCGAAAATACTTGTAACATGGATCCGTCACTAAAGCCCGGATTCAAACTCAGTCAGATAAGTTTAAGAGAAACACGTGAAAACCGTCCACAGCGGCGAAAACGCAAACATCCGCAGACACGTTTTTGATTTCCGTATTTCGGGATACGCATACTAGTTTATTTATAAATTACATTGGTGATAGCAAACATCAAGAATATTAAATATTTGAAAGCATTGTTAGTGTGTTTGAAGGACGACATAAAAAAGGACAACTAATCAAGAATCTCTCTCGTACCTCAAGATAATGCACTGTTTATAGCAACGATAACAAAACTACATTAGGTGCACTTCAGTTTGTTCTCTCACAAATTCTATTCTACCGCTTTGACCGCCAGCCCCTACTGACTGTTTGCAGACCTCAAAGAAGCCCATGAAGCCCATCAACACAGATGTGGCTCTAATGAAGAAGTTATATCGCAGACTATTTTGAGTTTAACAACGCATTGTTTTGTAAAAATTCATCGAATAGTTAGAGGAACATTTAAATAACTGTACCCTCCTAGGAGAAGACTATGTTGAGTAATACAATCGATTATTTTCTAAATGTTGTTGTTTTATATGTAAGACCTGCCACTTATTGAGTGATGTTTAAAGCACTAACATAGAAACAACAAAATAGGATAAATAATATGATAAAATCGTAATGATGATATGAAAATAATAATAGGTAAGTAATTTGAGGAAACCTAGAAACATCTAATGACATCTAAGAAAATAAGAAAAATAAATAGTACTAAAAACAACTTAAAGAAAGAAACCATCATGAAAGGAAATGAATAAAGAAAGTGGGAACACAGAAAAACAAAACAATGTCCTTAAAGTGAATGGAAATATACGTGGATCTGAATCAACAATACATCGCGTAATTAATTGCGGTGTTTAACAAATCTTCTATTATAACACATCAATACCTATCGAAAGAAATGAGTGGGGAGTGACACATTATAAGGCAGAGTAGAGAAAAGATAAAACCCAGAGAAAGGAGATTAGGATACACCATTTATTGGCTTTAAAAATAAAGAAATTGGGAAAGGCAGTTTGGATAGATATATAGAGAAATACATAGCAAAAAGAGAGGGATAGACAAGATTAAAAATAGAAGTTACAATAGTCTGCTTAGTTATGACGGCAACACAGATAAGAAAAAGCAACAAAAATAAGTAAACAAAATAAGTGTAATAATACCGATAAACTCAGAAACCAAGACAGAAAGAAACTGGGGGAAAAAAGAAGGTAGTTAAATCGATGGAAAACCAGAATAAACAGATGAAAATAAAAAAAATGTAAAATATTATTTTTAAAGTCAACTAAAGAAAACAAAACAAGATAGGAAAGAAGACAGACAAAAACGAAACGCAAACTAATACGAACAAGAGTTATTGAAAAATATAGTAAGAAATGCAGGGAAAAGTGAGTAAAGACAAAACATGTTCAAAAACACCCCCAAAAATGGATATACATTATATTACAACGAGTATAAAATATGTGTTGTAAAATTTGAAATAAAAATGGAAACAATACAAGGATAAATAATAAATGTTATTGCGAAAAAAGGTAGACTACAAAGCAGACACAAGAGTAAAAAGACATTTTGACTCGAATAAAGCAATTTCAAAACATGACAATAACGGCGATAACAGACAATTGAAGATGAATGTATCAGAGAAGAGAATCGGCAAGTACAAAGATGACAGTAGGGGATTAAAAAAAAATATGATTCGGATAAAAAATAACTGGTTTTATGAACAAACAACTTTGAGGCAAAACACAAGTATCGGTCGCAAACGAGGCAGATCTGAAATCGCAAAATAGATGAGGAAGTTAAATCGATGTAAATAAATACCGAAATATTGAAGTGTAGAAAGGGGAAGCTTGAATAAATTAATGCATACGAATGGGAATAATTTGAGGCTTATTAACGAATGGATGGATTGATGAGATGAAAACAGGTGCAGACTACTGGAACAAGGAAAACAATAACAATAGAAATACATACGAAAGTCGATCAACATTAATTTTAATAGCCAGATAGTGTGTTACTTATGATAAACAATGTGTTGTTGAAATCATACGTGTGAAATAAAGAATGTATTTATATAGGACTACACACACAAGAATACAGCAAATAAGAAGAATGGGAAAACAAAAGAATGTAGTTGAGCTACCAATAATAATAATAATAATAATAATAATGATAATAATAATAATAATAATAATAATAATAATCACAACAGCAGCAGCAGCAACAGCAGCAGCAGCAACAACAACAACAATAATAATAATAATAATAATAATAATAATAATAATAATAATAATAATAATAATAATAATAATAATAATAATAATAATAATAATAATAATAAAGTAATTAAAAAAAATAGTGCCGACCTAGGCTGATACCAAACAAATATTTGTAAAGGGTCGAATAGGATAAGATCGAGGAGGGACAGCACACACCAGACCTCCACTGGAAGAGTGCGGAGAATACTGAGACCTTGGGGAGGCTTACTGCCACCCAAATTCCAGAGTAGACTAATTGCTCTTACCAGCGATAAATCAATGGTAAGAAGCTATTGTCATACCGTAAGATTATTTGCGGTGATTATCGAAAAGAGGTGAAGAATATAGGACATCTGGAGAGGCTTTTGTCACTCAGACTCAAGGAAGTCCTACTGGTTGCTGTCGGTTAGCAATCACTGACGATGATTGTTGTGAGTACTCCTAGTGAGTACAAATACTACTAGGACAACTACTACTAAAAATAAAAATAATAATATATAAAAAACACCACGAGAACCCAAGGAAAGTATAAGTGTTAAAAAAAATATCATAAACTCTCCACGCAAACACAAGAAAACACACACACAATGTGATGGTACTAGCCTCGTCTGATACCACACAAAATGGCCAGGAAGGGTCACAGAAAATAGAAATACCGAGGAGGGAGAACGCTATCGAGCCCTCCACTGGATTGATGTTTAGTTTAATGTAACCTTATGAATGCCTGTCGTCATTCAATTTCAGGAGAAGGCCAACGGTCGGTGGCAACGTAAAATCAATAGGAAACGGCTGAGTTGATAACGCAAAATAATTTGCAGCAGCTATCAAAACAAACAAGAGATGCTAGACGTGTGGGGAGATCTGCTTATTTTCAAACTTCAGAATACATGACTGGTTATTGTCGGTGAGTAATCATTGATAATGACTGGGGTGCACACTCTTAGTGAGTAAATGATGATAATGAGAAGAAGCGGAAGAAGTAAAAGAAGAAAGAATTTTAATATGCTTATACTATTATCAAGAAAATAAAAGTAATTAAAACAGAAAATACACTAGAATTGAATTTCTAACAAATAGTATAATCAGATAATCATCAGTTACTAACGCATATGAGCAAATGCACCTAAAGAAAATAATGTGGGAGTACAACTTGAGGAAAATACTTCCATATTTAAATGGTGCAATTGAAACTATACATGGACTCGCAAGTTTCTGTCTGTCTCAATATAATTTTCTAAAGATTATAGTTTCAAGATATGTCTTTTTCTGTGTTTTTATAGACGAGAACCGGTATTCCAATTCGGTAAATTAACATGACAGTAAGAAAACCTGAACATCCAGACGTAGTAACACCATCAAAATGAAAAGGGTTTACTTCTAACGAAGTTGTTAAGAATAAACTTTCCTGCATCCGAACCTAGTTAAATGTTGGTTCAGCTGAACAGGGTTGTAAGTTTGTAACTCAAAGCTTTAATGTCTGCGAATGTTGTACTCACTTACCTATCCGGTATCATAACATGACAGATTTAGCGTTCTATAACTAGGTGCCCCCAGAATCTTAACCCTTCATTTCTAAACTACACGACCACATAACTATGAGCCGTTAGATTTTGCGATGTGTTGCGTTCTTCATTTCTATGTCCCTAGTATTATAGACTTCATTCATTTCATGCTATTTTTCACGGTTGTCATCCTCATGTGAGCCGGTTATTTCATTTCCAATATAGTATAGACTACGTGTTGTCTCACAGATGGCAACAGACTAAGTTAGTGACGACATTCAGTACGAATCTATCTCCGTCAAAAATATGATGATACCTTAATCGGTTGCTTATGATGGTGCTGCAAGACTGCACCAACGGCTGAACTGCAAGAGTCAGCATCGTGTATGGGATGTGATAGTAAAATGTATTTGCAAGCTTTTTCGTCGCCTCCTAGACGGCTTTAAGCAAGTAGTTATCAAGTTAAATGGGTTCAATTGTCATCATTCTTTTTTTCAATAGATCAGCCAGATGAGTGAGTGTGTTCACACAATGTGGCATTAAACGCATGCAGTAGTTATATAGTTCAAGAAAATGTTCTAATTGACGCAATAAAATTGCGGGATGGAGATCGAGCAGAACTTTGGCTTTTTCAATAATAAAAAACACGTGTTACTTTGAAGGCAAGTTTATTCTACTAAAAAAAGAATACAAAAAGGTGGCAGATATGGCCAGATTTAATACGCGTCACCTGACGACTTCCGGCTCTGGAAGCACGTATGGAAGTCCATACAAATGTAATATAAACATCTTCCTTGCTAGAAAGAAATAATATAGTGTATTCAATAATTTAAGTTTTACATTTTTTTACCTTTGTGATTTAAATTTTTTAAAACCTTTACGAAAGCAATATTACATTCTTTAAATATATATATATATATATATATATATATATATATATATATATATATATATATATATATATATTTACTTGCTACTCCTGCCAATCCCCATATCGATCAGGAGGTGTTCGTACTCGACTGCATCGCCTTAGTTCAGGCTGGGTCAATGTATCATAATAGGCCTCGTTATGACATGAGTTTGGTTCCTGACTGGATCGCCTTAGTTCAAGCTGGGCTAACGTGTTATCATAGGCTCTGTTATGGCATTGTATATTATCCTGTACAAAGTGGTTCCCTCTCTCTTGTTCCTCAATAGGAGACCTTACAATTGGCTGGCCTTCGGGAAAAGGTGCTAAATCATGAACAGACACAGTAGAGTTTCGTCCATCTGGTTACCTAATGTGGGCATATGTCGGGTTACTGTTAAGGAGCTCAACTTAGTTTACATAGGGTTCGTTTTTTTGTTTTTTACAAGCCTCTTTAGCAGTACGGGTCCAGGAGTCATTAGCCAAGAGGGAAGCGAGTTTCCATGGGAGGTACGTCGCTGGAATGTGAAGAGACATTCATGCGGTGTGGCGTTAATTGCCGTACACAACTCTGATCTCTGTGAGTGGAGCACCTGGGCAAGTACAAGTTCCCAATGCTTTTCAGACAGGTTAAGCGATTTAAGAGCTAAACGAATCGCCTTCCATATAATGCCATTAAGTCTCTCTACTTGTCCGTTTCCGGTTGGATCATAAGTAGTGCTATTACTAGTAGCAACCCTTTTCTGGGAGTGATAAGATTTCAGCTCCTTGGACATGAAAGCTGTGCCTCGATCTGAATGTATATAACTTGGCATCCACATAGGCTAAATAGCAAATCTAAAAAGTAGATCACTGTTGCTTCATGCATATTGGGACATGGAATAGCAAAAGGGAAAAGAGAGGATTCATCAACTATAATTAATAAGTAACAATTAGTCGATACACTAGGCAGAGGCCCTTTGAAATAAACACTAAGTCGTTCAATAGGTGTTGTTGCTTTTATAAGATTTAATTTTGGTAAGCGATGGAATTGAGGTTTTACGTCTGCGCCAATCCTACAAGAAGCACACATCTTCATTACCTCTTCTGTAGAAAAGGGGGGATTCCTTCCTCTTACAAAACGAAACAGTGGAGTTATCCCCAGATGACACAGTCCATTGTGGAGATCAGCGAGGGTAGATGTATTAAAGGTTGAACAAGTGTATGCTCGGGAAAATGTGTCAGGGACCACATTATCTTTACCAGGACGATACTTGATAGTGTAGCTGAATGCGGCAAGTTCCAGTCGCCATTCCTGGATTTTGCATTCTTAATTTTCGTACGTCTTTTACTATCGAACATAAAGACTACTGACCGCTGATCGGTAATCAAAGTAAAGTGGCTTCGTGCCAGATAGTGGCTCCATTTACGCACTGCCTCAATAATGGCAGTCGCTTCTTTTTCTACGATGTGGTATTTTAGTTCATTGCCCTGTAGTGCTGTAGACATAAACGCCACAGGTCGTCCTCCTTGATTAAGAACGGCAGAAATCGCAACATCGGACGACTCACACTCCACCTCAATGGGAAAGCTTTCATTCACCGTTTGCAGAGTAGCCTTTTCCAATTCTATTTTCAGCAAGTTGAAGGATTTCAAGGCCTTCTTTCCAATGGGAATTTTTCTCGCGTTCTTCAGCGGTTCAATTTTGTTAGAAAATTCATGTATCCATTTTTCATAGTACGCAAACATTTCACTTATCTTTTTAACTGAATTAAAATTCTCGGGTGGATGAAGCTCCTTTAATGGGCGAAGTCGCTGTGTATCAGGCTTGATGACACCATTCCTATCACAGTACCCCAGCACGTTAATAGAAGGCACGGACTTTACAGTCTTTGATTGGTTAAGAGTAAGGTTTCCCCGACCGACAGTGTCTAAGAACTGCTTTACATTTTCATCATGTTCTTGCTGAGTATGTCCTGCAATTGTTACATTGTCAAGGTACGGGAAAGCACCACACAGGTACCCCTCTTTTACTATACTGTCTATAGGCAGCGACCCAATTTGTAACTCAAAACGGAATTCTACAAAACTGATACAAGCAATCATTTGCTTCAAACGCGGTATACTTTTTATCAGCCTCGTTCAGCAGCAATTGGTGGTAGGCACTTTTAAGATCAAAAGTGTAGAACACCTTGTATTTTGCAAGATCATTCACCACGTCGTCTATCCTTGGCAATGGGTAAGCATCTAATTCAGTGTATTTGTTAAACGGCTCTTCTATTTTTGATGCGGCCAATGTACAAAGGGGGGGGGGGAGGGTCTATCCATAGTTAACTCGGGATGGGGTCCACCGTATTTAAAAGTTACACTCTGATGTTTACGCAATAAATCCTAGCCAAATATTAAGTCCGAACACATATTTTTCAGAATACCAAGCCATGTAGCAACGTAAAACTGGTAATTAAGATCTAGAGCTAGGTTAAAAACTACATAGCCCTTGGAACGAGCATTCAAGCATTTCTGAGCCATAACAATGTTTTTATTGGACGGATAAACTTTTAGTTTTAGTTGCTGCACAATTATTTCGTTAAGATAGCTGTCAGTACTGCATAATCCAGGAGATCACTTAATCTTGTCCCGTTAATAGTCACCTGCGTTGCAGCTGGCGCGAGTCCTTTGCTATGTTGGTAAATGTGGTCAGTAAGTTAGAACCGAAAAATGGTGCCCCTGAACTTGAAGACTTAGATTTGCACACGCGGGCATAATGTCCTTTCTTGGAGCATTTATTGCAAGTAGGCGGGCGGGATAGCTATATCTGGAATGATAAGAGAAACCACAAAAGAAACATTTACGATTCTTATATGTGGCAACTGTAGCCGATTCACTAGTAGCAACTGGACGACTAGAACAACTACATTCACATACATGTAGTGATTCTGGGTCCACGACCGTAGCCAGGTAGGTATCCGGAGTTACATACGAATCACTATTACGCTAAACTATATCAAACGCAGAGGCTTGAATGTACGCCGCTAGAAGGTCCAGCGTTTTATTTTCTAGGAGCCGCTGTCGTATTGAAGGCGAGGATATTCCAGAAATTAAGGCGTCACGCATTGCCTCGTCGCCACACTTTTCTGCACTGTAATGGCGGAAGTTGCAATTCTTTTTTAGTTTCTTCAATTCTCGGAATAATTTGTCCATCGTTTCTCCCGGCTTCTGCCGTCTGGTTGCTAGTATATGTCTTTGCTATAGCAGCATCAAAGTTCGTACATGTCTCTATAAATTCATAAACATTATAGCTCACACATCTTAACAAGGCTCTGTATTTTTTCGGTATCCTATCTTCATTATCTTCAAGGTAATCACTTAATATTGCACGCCAGTGTCAGTATTCCTTGACAGCTGTCGGTAGACTGTAATCAATGTCTAGGCATTTTGGTGTCCATGTCACATCCATCTTAGTATCGTGGTAGACATAAAAAAGTGTTTTTTTTTAATTTTTATTTTTAGTTGAATAAATTGTAATAAAAAAACACGTGTTACTTAGAAGCCAAACTTTATTCAACTAAAAAAGGAATGCAAAAAGGTGTCAGATATGGCCAGTTTTAATACGCGTCACCTGACGACTTCCGGCCCCGAGAGCACGCATGGAAGCCCATACAAATTTAATATAACAAACAGGTGAAATACCTTTCCTGTGTATTATATGACCGAAGAGGACTAGACGTGTGGAACCAATAGTACATTTAACAGAGATAATCCTAATATAGTAACGCTGCAACGACTCAAAATGAATACGGATATGTTTTAAATGTTTCCCCGGTGATAGCTATCAATATGTCGTCTATATAGTTATACACGACGTCTAAGTAACGGATTACTTCGTCCATAACATATTGAAAAGTGCTAGCTGCATTACGTAAGCCGGATGGCATAGTCACAAATTCAAAACCTAGTGAAAGAAGTAGTAAGCGGTCTTAGGTACATCTACAAAAATGTTTACAGGATCAATAGGTATTTGGTGGTTAGCTTTTCAAACATCCAATTTTGAAAGGATTTTACAACCGTGCAGGATGAAGAGTGAGTTGAACCGACTTAAATCTCCTGTCAGACGCATGCCCCCAGAACGTTTCCCAACAATACATGGGCAAAATGAGGATCGAATTATACTTAGCTAGAGCATGTGATTGAATTCATGGCTGGCTGTCTTTAACTTCTCTGGAAAGAGGCGTCGAGGACGTGCAAGGACAGAGGCAGCGGTTGTTTTAATAAAATGCATAGTATTATGAACAGGTTTGTTTATTTCAAAATTTAAGTTCATTAAGATAGGAAAATACAACAACAAATCGTAAGGATTATCAGCAGAAGATGAGGAAATACAGGACTAGTAAGCTGTTCGGAAGATTTTCTACCAGATAATAATAAGTTAGGTCTAGAATAGTTAGGTCTGCGCTTAACCATGTCCACCACCAAGTCAAAATAGTTCAAGAAAACGGCAAATAAGCTAGATGTGACTACATCAGCAATAATACAGATACACGTACATCTCTGCGTAGTTGCAAGTCCAAGAATAGTGCAACTTGACCAAATGTAAGTATTGGAGTACGGTTTACAGCTTAAATAATAACCGTTGACATAGAAGGCTACTCTTTGCAAATGCTTAAAGGCTAGATCCTATCTGTAGCTCCAGTATTCACTAACAATTGATATTAAGAAATTAAATCCTTTACGTAGAACCCACCACCGACGTGTAGCTTATGGGGAGAATGTATAGTGATCATCTGTCCATTTTCTCTTTTTCCTGATTATAGAGTATGTAAGCACATGATTTGTTGTAGCGGCATGCCACATCCCTTAATCGCCTGTGGTACATGCAATATATACGAGAATGCATATGATATTGTGCAGGCGAAGGAGAGCACTGACGGTGTCGACGTCCAACCGACATATCCTTAGATAACCTTAATGTCTCTAATATCCTTGCATGGCGGCATAAGCCGGGTCGTGTACTGGTTTTGAAGAGATTGCCGAGATGTTTTTCACCCACCTTGACTTCGCCACAACACGGGGCCTTCGTGTATTACACCACACAACGACGCGAATTGTTATACAGTACCGATCTCAATTAGCCGCTATCATCTGGGGTCTCTCCAGTTAATTCGCGTATTCGAGTAGGCAACCTATCTTCGAGCAATTCATTGTTTACAAGAGTTTGGCAACGACACTCAGTAGAAGAATAAGTACGACGAAGTACTTCCAGATTTACGTTCTCATAGGACGCTCTTTGTTGAGGGTAAGTAATCAAATGTTTCATCGTGGCTATCAATGATGCGATAAACGAGTAGTAAATGCATCTGTTTCTACTGCAACGCTAATGCATGTGAAGAGGAATTCGTCTTCATTCGCGCAAATCATACGCGCGTAACCCCGAAATACGCTGAGATTCCATTGACGCTCATCGTAAACAAAAAAAAGTTAAGGAATGTGATTTCCCGATAAGCAGTCTTAAATGAAAAAGAGTCAATGGAAGGTGAATATACTCTTTTTGGATAGGACCAGAAATACACAATAATGAAAGGAACATATATGTTCATGAGGAGATCATATAAGGAACGGAATATGGAAAATATATAGAAATACAGGGACCTAACTTCGAATATGCTGCAAAGTTAACGTGAATGGAAATATCACGTGGCAAGACAATAAAATACGTAATACACCTAAGCAGTATTAGGAAATACTGAAATATTTAAATTACGAATAATGGCATGCAGAAAAAAATACGCAGGAAGTTATAATTATAACCTATTATATATTCCTAGTAAATATCAAGATGAAATACGTATTAGAAAAATATGAGCGAACGCATTAATGCGTATTTACAATGCCTAACATACAGATTTACACATTAAAAGAAGAATTAGAAATATATTTATTTTATTGCGGTCTACTTGGGTGTGAAGAAAAAACAAGCAGCCATATTAGAATTACTTACTAGCAGCAAACCGAGTGCCACGTGACGACCATTGTAAAATAAGCGGGAAAGCAAATATTATTACTGCAATATAAAGAATCACAATAAACTTCAACTAAAACCTAAATTAATAACAGTAACACCTATATTCAGTAACTTAATTGCGATCCCATATTATGTTTTTAATTTTGTTATTTTAGTGTTAATATGCTAAAGATCGACTAGAATCTGAACGAAATACAATGAAATAAGGCCACCCAATTAGTAAGCCATGATAAAATGTGCATACCGACAGTTGATGAATCGTAGGAATCTATGCACTGGTAAATCTACCATATTAGTTATATCAAATTTTACAATTAATGATGCTTTTGATCAAATAAAATGTCTCGTGTGATTGTTATTTTTACGAAAGTTTTGCGTTTTACTCACGTTTGAATGTCACCAGTTTTAACTGGTTCGATACAGTTGGGGTAACCAGTTTTAGATTGGGATAGACGAGGTGAATTTAGAAGGTTAAAAGCAGGAAGAACGTCAAAATTATGAACTTACTTGAAAGAGTTACTACGTATGGCTGAAGCTGACTGAAATGTAAATATACCCACGAAACAGGGGCACCATTATTCTTGAAATGAATAATGTCCCCACAACTATATAGATGTTTATATTTATTCACGTTAACATAGGAACAATACAGAGTTGGCACAATTGGCAGAGCATGTCGGTTAGATAATGTAATAGCCGCATTATTTCGGCATTTTTTCTGCATTGAGCTTAATCTAACAAGATCAGGATAAGTATGCGTCTTGACAGAGAGAAGAATTACTTGGAACTGGCTTCACGTCGTATATGGTCTTTGGCACCAAATATTTTGACGAGTATCAATTTCGGTTCGCATTGACGTGCCATATGCCTACGCTATAAAGAGTCAATGATTACGCATGCGCAAAGCCGAATACCAGCTAACATACACGATACGCAATAGTTCATTCATGCAAGTTCTACAAACACAAATGTCATTTGCTTTAAGAATTAAAAAAAAATTGTCTAACCAGCAAACGCCAGCATATCACACCATTTGCGAGAGTCCAAAGTTCACACTAGTAAACATGAGATTTTCAGACGACATGAAGTGGAAAAATACATAGAAGATACAACCAATACTTCTGTTAGTAAAACAAGTGTAAACGTCTCACACCCACTAGTATTCTATATGTCCATAACATTTGTTCACTTGTTCATGGAGTATTGTTGCCACATGTTGACTGATTCACCAATTACTTGTCTTTCCACATTGGGCAATGTGTAAAGCGAGTCTCTAATCTAATAGTTTCCGCATTTTATCTCATCATCGAAGTGTTGAATATATGTGCGTCTTTTGCCAGTATTTCCACATACTTTTATCCGCTGAACTTACCGCACTTGTACGTAGCTCAAACGAACATATCCTAAACTGATCGGATCAGTCGCAAAATCTTATCGCTTTACTGTAGAGGTCACCATGTGCCGAGTAACTGTTAACATTAATATTATCTTCCTGAAGCCATCTCTTTAGACTTCCCCCTTTCCTCACGTTTCCAGAGCGTTCCAACATGCGGAAATCTAAATGTAATAAGGGCAAACATTGTTCTACCCAACCCAACACACTGCTTGCTCCCTATGCATCTGGTCTTTAAGCACAGTATCATATAATGTATAAGTAGCAATATGTTTTGTTTCAGAGATTATTTTTTGTTAATGAAGCTGAAGCGATTATTCATGTTGAAATAATGTTGGTAGACATGATATGTTTTGCGTGCTTGGTCGCATTCTTGAATATATTCATCCAACACTAAGGCAGTCAGTAAAGTTTAATCCACTATAATGTAATATGTAAGGTAATGGTACACCCCCCCCCCGATGCTAGGTTTAGCTTACGAAAATATTCTTATCACCAATCTTGATATATATATATATATATATATATATATATATATATATATATATTCGTTACGTTTCGTTTGATGTTCTTTTGTAGTATTCTGACGACAAACTGCTAATAACATTGCATACAAAAATAATGCCAATTTAACCGTTGTAGATAGATTTTAAAATGATAGAATGTAACGGAATTATACTTGATGTGGTTGTTAATGATTGTTGTGCAGTGTCTTTATGATACGTAAAACCACAATTGGACCGTGTTACAAAATTCCTAAAATACTAAAAAATGACGTTTCAAAGCAAGTGTAGAACGAATATATTCCTAACCAACAATAGCATTTCTAGAGAATATTACTTGGTATGCTAGAGATTTTTACTGAACAGTTTGCACTGTATTCTATCTGCTACAGCAGTTGTGAAACTTGGCATGCTAGTGCGTATGCACTGTAGTCTTCAGTGTTAAATATTTCTAAATCCTACAATCCAATTTTGTTGGCTATAATGTTATGTATGCATCATAAAGAAGTAAGGTATGTGAAGTAAAGTACCCGTGCGAGTTTTGTTCTTTTTAACCATTATATAAATAACACGACGGACACTAATTACACTTATCGAACACACTAATCTGAACAATTATTTGATTGTAATTATCAGCATTAAAGTAATAGTAAGCATCGTTTAACAAAGCAAATATTTGGAGTAACAAGAAAGAAGGGAATTAGAAACATTTGTATTATTAGGAGTATTCGGACTACTGACCATATCTCGGATATGATTCCTCACAACGTTTAGGTCAATGTAACCTCCGATCGTCTTTAGGTGCGCCATGTTCAACATAGTAATCTCCATCTTGAACTTGAAAATCTGCAAGAAATTTAAAACAGAACTTATATTTTATCCACGGGGTTAGCTTTCTCTCGTTATGCATGACAAGGTAGACGTATTAAGTAATTCGTAATTGTATTCTTAGTGTCACCCATACCGATGTTAAAACCTTCAACCTACAGAAAAATGTAACTTTGAACTAATTACTTGTAAGCACGAATATATGTAACCCCACGGGTCCAAATAATACAAATTATCAACCCGCAGGTATATAATTTTAAAACTTAGTAGGATTTGTCCGTGAAATTAATTTTTCATCACATTTTTAAGCCATTTTATGTATTGCATGCATTTCGCACGTTTTATGTCTATGATAATATAATGATATTACTTTTCAACTATGACCATTCCTAACCCTGTGGTAGTTTTTTACTAACGCCCGCGGTTTTATTGTTGATAAAAAAATGAACATTGACGCCAAGTACTATAATAAAATAACATGAACACAGAGTCTCAAATATAGAGCAGTTAGTATAAAAACGAAATTAAATCCTTGCAGGTCGCATATGAGTTCGAGTGATCTATTATTAGAATCAATGCGTAAGCTAGTGATTTGAGATGATAATATGACATAAGAGAAAAATGCCATTTTAGAAATCAACAAGTGTGTATATTCTTAGAGTAGTCTTCGTTCATTACAAAAAGTTTCATTCAAAATATAATGAGAAGGCATACAAGTAATAGGGTAAATTCAATATGAATTAGTGCGTGACGTATGTTTAACGACACGGCAGAACTGTTCGAATGAATAAAATACACAGGCATACTACCTACTCCAAACGATTTATAATGATACTACTACTACTACTACTACTACTACTACTACTAATAATAATAATGATAATTGTTGTGGTGGCAACCACTCATTTGCATATACGAATAACGTTACACTATAAATGGCAAGCCTAGGTTGGCCTTAGTGTGTGTTACCTAAATGCCACCGGAAGTGACGCCGAAGAGCGTACATGTCCTCCCACCAAGACTCTCTGACTCGACACCTTCAGTTGTACATACTGTAACTATACCTTTTCTTTAATACACTTATTATTGCATTCTCCTTGTTGTTTGCGTCTTCATTGTATTCCTCACTAATTATTGTTCAACCTTGCAACCACAACAATAATAATAATAACAATAATAATAATATTGTAGACAAAAATGTTAAATTAGATGATGTTGCTGTCCCAGAAAACTACAGGGTAAAGATAACGGAGGGAGATAAACAAGGAAAATTCGTGGAGATTTCCAGCAAACTGAAAGGAATATGAAAGGTCAAGAGAGTCAATAGCATGCCGCTAATGACAGGATCACTAGGAACAGCCCGAAGAAAACCCTTGAAAAAAAACACATGAAGAAATTAGACTCCAAGTAAATACTGAAATAACAGAACGAACTGCAATGATTAAAATAGCAAAATCATCGAATGCAGAAACCAACATGCATAAGCTAATAACGCCTACCAGCCACAGGGAGCACGTAGGACAATGAGGAAAGAAGGTCGCTATTTGTTTTGTAATATATCTAAAACAAGCTTCTATCCTATCACCACATACGAATGGATAATCAATTTGCCTTAATTGAAACAAATGTATCGATCTCGAAAGAAGTTGCTTGCTTTGATAACCTTCGATAAATAATCTTAACTCCAGATCTGAAATTGAAGACAAGCACTAAACGTTTTTCTAAAGTCATTAGAAATATGGTGTTAGCATTCTACCGCGCCAGAAAGAAACTCGCTACGTACGCACTCATCGACATGTATACGTCAAATACGGCCTAAGAGGGATTACTGTTGCTACATCTGTAGAGTGGCGTTCAAAGACCAGTTTAACTGCCTTGAAAATACAAAAGCGACTAGGTAATCTTGTGGAGAGCGTCTTTTTACCATTCTATACAACTTTTCTTCTGACAGAAGAAAAGGTGCTTGATTCTATCTACATTTTCGTTATTTTCGTCGTACGTGTCCGACTGAGCTCCAAATTATGGTTTACCCCTATAAAAATACACAAAAGAAATCTATCTAGTGTTATCTGTGTTTTCTTAATTTGTAGATATTTATATTGAATCTTAGTTGTGTTAAATGCAATACTTATTCATTCACACATATATCAAACCTACTCTATTTTTATTTAGTTTATAAAATATTTCTGAAATGTCAGATATTTTACAGTATTTGAAAGTGTATTGATAAAAGCATAATTTTAGCACAACGTCTGAATTAAAAATTAAAATATTTCAGATTTGCATAACAATTTATTGATAGTCATTAAAAACCAATGGGCAATATTCGCTGAATTTCAATAAATTCTGAAACACCTTAAGCTTAATCCTTACAATTGATACAGTTTTTAATAGAAATCATGTAATGAATTTTTATCAACATCGGATTGAATGAAGTTTCTCCACATAAGCTTTACTGGCATTACTTTGTGTATGTAAATGTCCATATGGGCAAATACTACTTGGGAAAATCCGATATGCTCGGGAATTGATTTACACCGAATCGGGACGTCTTTTCTTATCGTATATATAGTTAATGCCCCTTTAAGATGCCCCTTTAAGATTTAAAAGGCTTAATAGTAGAGCACTCTTTGGAGTTACGAGATTGTTGTCACCAGCGAGTATGCGAAGTTTCGTTCGGGCGTTGACCACTTTCGACAACAGCACGGTTTCCCATCTTCTCGGTGTACGTGTAATTCAATTACTGTCTGTGGCGATTTTTCGTGGCCGTGTGAGCATAGGCGTTAGCCTCGTTATTCTAGTATGTATCAATGAACTAAGTTCGAACACATGCGAGCGTTTGCAACCGCCACTTCTGCACTGATGAGGGAGATAAATCGAAACGATATCGTCTGTAGGTATATAAACACTTTAATATTTAGAAATATTCACAGTATATATATATATATATATATATATATATATATATATATATATATATATATATATATATATATATATATATATATATATATGGGTGGGTTGTACGTGTGTGTGCGGTGTGTGTGTATTTAAGCAGCATTTTTTAATTCATGCAAAAAAGTTTAAAATGACAGAATTCGTCCGTTTAATTATACCACTTTTTATCAATTTTTCTGATGGTATTGTATTAAAATAATTATTTAAAAAAATGTTCCATAGGTTTCACGAACGTTTTCGATTGTTCGTCTAATCATCTTCAGGTGTGAAAAGCAAATAAACAAAAAAAAGCTGCAAAAAGATGTTATTTTAAAAGACGACGGAGAAACGCACATAGAACGTTTTTCAGATGTTTTAAGGAAGTCGTTGACGATTTTAATTCAGCAACGCTGGATGGCATCACATAATGATACCGCATTACGTAAAGCATTTAAAAATGTTAGCACTGATTTGATATGTGGTGTTATTAATTTTAGGTTCTTGTGTGTTTATGTAGATAGCTCCCAATATTTGTTCATGGCTGGGAAGCGATGAATGTCAGAAGGTGCAAGGTCATGAGAGTAACGGGATGAGGGATGATTTCCTAGCCACACATACGTGCTCCTGATCTGGCGACATGCGAGTTGTAGACTGGAGCGTTGTCCTGCAGGAGGAGGATACCTTTGTTGATCTTGCCTCGCCTCTTGATTTTGATAGCTTCTCTTAGTTTCATCAAAAGTTAAGCGTAATTGGCTCATGTAATAGTGGTACCCTTTACCAGGAAATATGTCATCATAACTCCGTCCTGGTGCCAGAAGACGGTGAGCATGTCCTTGTCAGCGGACTGCTGCACCCTTGCCGTCTTTGGAGGTGGTGAGTCCAACTGCTTCTATTGCATTGTCTGGGATTTGTTCTATGGTTTATAGTGATGGACCCAAGTTTCATCCTGTGTAATCAGTCTTTTGACTCATCTTCATACCACATATCACAATTCATCCTCTAGCACTCGACGCGTTCTTGCTTCTGGAAAGGTGTGAGATACCTGGGAATCCATCTGGCAGACATCTTATCCACATGAAAATGATCATGAATAATTGTTTCCACAGACCCTGCACTAATCTTGACCTCTTGGGTAATTTGGCGAATAGTAATGCGTCGATCTTCCAAAATGGCAGCCTACACTTGACCTCAGATGCTTCATCAATGGCAGAAGAGGAGTGACCAGGTCTTGAAGCTGTTTTCACAGGCTTCCGGCCATGTTTAAATTCACGATGCAAGCGTTTTACAAAATCATATGATAAGGCATCATCATCATAAGTTTAATTTATTTCATTTCATTTCATCAAACGTTTCATTTGGGTTGAATCTTTTCAAATGAAGAAACCGGATCACTGCGCGACACTCAACTGGCTCCATTTCACACCTTACTCAGTTCAAACACCTGTAAATCAGAAACCACAATTAGTTCAGAGCTGTGTTTGCAACATAACCCACTCAGATATAATCAGTGACCATGCAAGAATTCATCTAGATCAGAGAACTGGAAGTGGGTCAAAGGCAGTGCTTGTTGAAAGCACTTATATATATATATATATATATATATATATATATATATATATATATATATATATATATATTGAAGCACACATTATTAAATAACACGGACTGTTTTTGCTTTATAAAACTTTTTTTTTCATTTTTAGAATACACCATTTTGTGTTTCGGTCAAATGGATGTAAGTTCCGTGGGTTTTTTGTTCAATTTTCTTTCGTTTTTTACGAGTACTTTTGATTTGATCTGTTTAACCACCTTCAGGCGGTGTTAGTCTTAGTATCTTAAAAATGTGTCTTTACTTTTGAGTTGTGTTGTTATTATAACGGCTAGTAATTTACAACTAAGAAAATAGCGTCTATAATATTGAGATGTTACATAAGAGCGTCATTACGTTTTAAGAGCGTGCAAAATTCTAAAGTTGGATTACTTAATCGCTAAGAATTTAATTACGTTCTAACCGCATTAAAGAGTAAAACGTATCATTGCTTAATGGATGAGAATTTAGTAACGTTAATTTCTATGCTAACACTTTAATATGTCGTGACTAGTTTTGTAATTCACATATAGATGGTGAGATGTTTATTTTTTATGTAGAGGGCTTTAAGAATTTTTATTTTTTGGATGTTGTTTTCACCGTGTATTATTTTCGTATTATTAAATAGTATCTGTCTATATTAAGAAAAGGGGTGCAGCTATTTTTTTTTAGATGTTGGCAAATGGAGCTAGTGTCGCTGAGATGTAAGATGATTCTGCGACAAAGTGTTGTTGTATTGAAACCGATGTAAAAAGTAGTTATATTATTATTGTCGGAGATACATTCTACGATGGGGCATTGCAACTGATATATAACATTTGTTCTTCCCAGTGTATTTTGCGTGTGAGAAAGGGTTAATTTTAACTACATTGTTCGATGTTTTTATTTTTTATAATACATGCTGAACCCTATATTATTATCAGAGTTTATAGGGAATATGTTGTGATGCATTACCTTTTTAATAGTTTTTTCATAAAATTTAAAATTCGGATGCAGTTGGTTATAGTAGATTTGATTAATGTAGTGGGAATTATTGAGCTGATTATTCTTAGTGTTGTCTAAGTTTCTAATCATTAACTGTGTTTGTTCGTCTACAATATAATTGGGGAATTGATGATTAATAAGGAATTGCTTAATATTTTAGTTTAATTCGTTATGGAATATTTTTTGGTTGAAGATATTTGCTTTGCACGGTTTAACAGATTTTGCATCATTGCAATTTCATATCGATATGAGCATTCGCTTCTATAACTTAAAATGCATGTATTAATAGAGGTAATTTGTTTATAAGGAGAGGTGATGAATATGTTATTGTTACAGTGAATGAGAACATCAAAAAACGGAATGATGGTATCAACGCTAAGCTCATGAGTGAATGAAAGTACGGAGTTATTTTTAAAAGATGTCTTGTAGTTTATTTGTTTATCTCATCATTACTGTTTGCTAAAATAAGGATACCATCAACATAGCGGGCATAAATGGAAGGTTTAATTATTATATTATTTTCTTTTAGTTTTGTGGTCTGTCATGTAAAAATTACTGAAAGGCGGTCTACACACACACACACACACATATATATATATATATATATATATATATATATATATATATTTAGATGTTTAATACGTGTACTCGGACAGGCATAAACCATAAATATATCGTTGTATTCTATTGTAATGTTTTCTTTATTTCAAGGAGGGTATATAGATTTTTTTCTCATGCAGCCCTCCTAAATTGTATATTTACACGAAAAATAAATACTGTGCAACGTCACACCAATTTTGCATAGAATAAATAGTCAATGAAATCATTATGATAAGTTCAATAGTCAAGGATTTTGTCAAGTGCATTTATTCCATTTATGCTCACATGAGAGAACACACCCTTTAAAAGTGTGTCTCTCAAAACTTGACGCATAGTAGTTTTTTCTTCATAATTGTTTTGTAATTAAAAAATTTAAAAAGTTTTTTAAGGAGTTTCATCTTGGTTTGACATCATCTCTAAATGGTGAAGTTTACAAAAAACAATATTGTAACCATGTTACTCACCGTGCTGCTCAGAATATATATTCTAAAATAAACAATGATTGATTCATTTGTTAAGGAGTTTAGTATATCCATCGAAATATATAGATAAAATATACAAATACTTATATATATATATATATATATATATATATATATATATATATGCCCCATAAATGTTTAAATTTACCAAAAACATAATGTGCTCATGTTCTTAACTGTGTTACTTAGAATATATATTCCAGAGTTAATAATGATCCGTTTATAAGTCGTTCTATACATAGACATTTTAAAATAAATAGACACACATACCTAACATTATATATAGTGAGATATATACGTGTGTCTGCGTTTTTGCTGTTACATGCTTCAAATTACTTTTATCTTTACATTTGTTCTACAAAAAGAAAAATACTGTTATTTCTCATGTATATGAATGCGATTCCTACGCCTCTTACAACATTTCATTCTATTAATAACTTTCTTTACGCCATCGTCGCGCAATAAGGCATAATGTTGAATAATGGCCGCCAAGCCTTTACGTTGACACTGATCTCATATCTGTCTCGTTTTCCTGGCTTTACGGTCAATCAATACGAGTTCACCTGTCACGTAAGGCACATTATACTCTTTCAATCAGACAGGGCGTTTCTATTTTTATTGATGATGCCAGATCCAGTGCCGGAATATACGCAAATCGTGAGGAGCGAGCATCACGCGCGCGTGAGTTCTGATCAACTTATGTATAAATATCCCTCCCTTTTTTCACTATCACTCGCTCTCCTTCGCCCTTTCTCTTTGTCTCTGTCTTGTTCTCTCTTTCGTTCTGTGTCTCTCTGTCTCTCTGTGTGTATCTGTCTCTCTGTGTTTCTCTGTCTCTCTGTTTCATATATATATATATATATATATATATATATGTATATATATATAATAGCAAATATATGCTCCCTCTAGTCGCATATATTTTAACTTGGAAGATATTATAGTGAACAAATAAAGGATGTAATGACTGAGATGGCTGTACCTTAACTAACGCCCCTCCTTCAATAAGAAAGAGTTTATGCCATGGATAATTATATAATCACAACAGAATTAGTAGTATTCGAGAGGAGTAAACACTATATCCTCCTAAACGGAAAATATAGTCGTGTAAAGATTATATTATAAAAAAAGAACATGATATACTTCCTATCTAAAAAGAGTAGGTTATACACGGAAGGATTGCCAAATAAAATGAAAATGTAATGCCTGTGAGTATGGTAAAATGACAACACAACATATACTTCACGACATCCACCCCCAACAGGGAGAAGATAGCCCATGATAAAGTGATTGCATGCCAACAGCACATATACTTTTGTACCCCTCCACGAAAGGAAGATGTAATACCTAGGAGGATTACACAAATCTTTTTCATAAAAAAGGCAATGCCTGAGAGGATTGTCTTATGACAAAAGAAGCGATGCTACAATTCCTACCTCTATGAAAATCTAATGCAAAAATAGATTAAATAATCTCTTATTTTATAAATTTAAAAATATCTAGCCATAAAAAAACATGTTTATCGTTCCCTGGAACTTTAGATGTGTATATATGCATATTTATGTACTGTAAAATGTCCAATAAATTTAGAGATATCTTCAGTAAGACGGTTCCTAGGGTAAATTTGGTATTGTGCAGACTTAGATGATTCTAGGTAAGAGTACTGTACACACTGTAATCCCTATTGACCAAATAGGGCCAACGAAACATATTTTCCAACACTTGTTATGACCTTGCTACTTATTTAGTTTGAATGTATTTTTTTAAATATATTCTGCAAATAAATAACACAAAGTAGTGTATCTGTTCGCAGAATTTTAGCGGCCTCCGTTGCTTAACTATCGTTGGACATATTCTGTATATATATATACAAATTATCATGTAACATTATAGCGTATTCAACATAATATTAATTTAGTAGAAGTTGTTTATAGAATAGAAATGCTAATTAGAAAGCATTAAATATGGTTTAGAGTATTTACAGCTTACCATATATTTAGTATTATAAACTATTAATTTTCCATAACAATATAATTAAACATAACATGTTTTGATCTTACTATTGTTTAAATTGATGGAGAAAAAAAAAACTTACGCATATAGATGTGCATATATTTGTATCGATATATATTATAATTTCCTATCAACGTGTAGTAATCGTACATAGTACCTTTAAAAGTTAATCAACTACGAAGTAGAATGTTTAAGATAATAGAATACATTAAAGAACAAGTTTTACAAATATGCATACATGCATACATACTTACACACACACATTCACAAACACCACTCATATATATATATATATATATATATATATATATATATATATATATATATATATCATATAAGTCAGGTTCATTTTATATTCCAATAACCATGTTTTTATTTTATTATTTACGTTTTCATTTTTCACCATTTCGAAAAAAACATAACATTTCTGTGAGATATATTTTTTCGGTCCGTTTCATTTGTCGTGAGCGAAAACACATTTTTATGTCAATATCGACTCTACCTATATGCTCTGTTGTTACTAATTGACAATACTCGAACTGAATCTTTTAATGAGACTGCAAAATAATTAAAAAATCACTGATAATATATGCTTATACTCATATTGTCATAAATAATTAAATATATATATATATGTATATATATATATATATATATGGATATGTGTGTGTAAATATTAAACAACACAATATGTCATGACATTAAATGCTGTGAAGACAGAATGCATTGAAAAAGACGAAAGGAAAAAAAAAACTAAATATTGGAATAAATAATCCAAACGATAGATTTACCGGTCTGGTTCGGTTCAGGGCACGCTTTCATAAAAAGGTGTAACTTTGAAATTTATTTAAATAAGGGTAAAATATGAAAGAGAACATGCATAACGGGATGTTTTGTCATGTGCACGGCCATTTTTTTTAAATGTACGGCACGTGCGACAAATACGTTAATCAGGGAAGATGAAGTAAAAGCAGAAGAGATAAAGTACACATCGAAACAAGGATGAAATGCAGTAAAAAAAATGAGACCGGGGTTTGTTATGCAGTGGCAAAGTATATTGCATTGTTCGAGTGCGATTTTTGGCAGAGGATTGGTTAAGGAATGATATCAAGCTGGGATATTCTATGATTTATTAGGATTAGTTTGGTACAATACCAGCCCGATTATCCGGATATATAGGTATTACATCTCATTGAACATTAGTTGCCCCATTACTGCCCAATATTCTTTTAAAAATCCTACTTCGGAAAATGAATTTCATTACCAATACAATTAACCTTATAAAATGGGAAGTTTAGTTCACTATTTGTGGCATGGAACTAACATGTAACCCACTAATTAAAATTATTCCTCCTCAAGACGTATGTTTAGGCGATAATTGCTCATTTTTATTAATGAAAAAAAAACAACACTTTTCCATGTTTATGTTATGTAGAAAAGTAATAATTAATGCATTTAAAAGTTTAAGTAACTTTTAATGTTATTATATCAAGCGCCCATTGTGTCCTCAATCAATTTAGGCAAACAGGTGACGTAATTCCATGGTTATATACTAGACATAAGGTGTTTCTTGAATGTTGATGTGTCTACCAAAAAGATACCCGAGCGACGCTGTGCTCGGCTGCGATTTGTAACAAAAATACTGTGTTATTTTGAGTACTACACAAATGTAATCTTGTATATCCATTCGTCTCTTACTTTAATTTCCGGCTTTCAGAGACGATTGAGGAGGCTTGGGGTTTGGCGGTTGGATGGGGGCCTTCACATAATCGGTTTAAGTTGGACCGCATTCGCAAGAGATAAAATCACCCTTTTTTCTAAACGCATAACATACAAAATCAAAGCGAAGATCTAAAACAGATATGTCCTTCCTGTATTTTTATACGGACTCGAATTTGTCGTAGACTGACATTTTTCCAAAGCCACATCATGAGTTTCATTACACTATAACATATTTGCGAAATCTCATGGTATTTCGTCAATATGCTCTATCATAAAATGTAAAGTATTGATAGTATTTGGCCAAAGCAAACGTTTTCGTGTTAAGCTATGCAAAAATTTAGTGGAGGTACAATTCAACGTAGCAGTTCGAACGGTAGACAATAAAAATAGATACACACAGTTTCTGAATAGACAAAGATGAAGATTAGCGATAATCGTATAGCTTGAAGGGCACTCGTTCATATAAGTGCGTATTGGACAGTTAGCGGAAACAAATTCATAATATATAACATATGCCGGACAAATCTATTTCAAGTATTTATAGGGATGGAGGGCGCAAAAAAACATATATATATATATATATATATATATATATATATATATATATATATATATATATATATATATATGTTTTTTACTTTTCTTTTTAATTAAAAAATAAATTATTGGTTGTGACCTTTTTTCTTTTATTTCGTATGGTTTATCTTATTTCACTGTTTCAGCTAACACTGTTGAAATTTATTTTGCCGCCATTTGTAACGGAGGCTATACACTCGTTTATGAATAACCTATTTTCAGAGATTCTAAATACTATCGATTAATCATCGGATTCTCAAGTAAAACATACAAAAAAAATATTTAATAATACTCGAAACGTTTCCCTACTTCATTTGTGTTTCTATTTCACAGTTCTAAAAGGAAAAGTGGTTATATTAAGTATGCAAATTCTCATCATATTTTATAAACTTATTTCAAACATCACTAAATAGAAAACAATATTCATCACACACCATGTCGTCACAATTATATATTTTGGGAACAAAGCTAATTTGAGGAAAATGAAACGAAAACTAAAATATTTTAGATAAAGTTGCAATATGTAATTCGGTTATGTTTTATGTTAAAAAGGTGTTACAATCTCATATTGGGAAAAAATAAATGTTGGGATGTGCAATAGAGATTATCTTCGAATCGTATTGCTTTTGTCCAAATGTAAGGGATAAGAATTTATTTATATATTAGTAAGAACTTTATTAGATGGAAGTATATTTATTCAAAAATGCTGGAAGTTAGTGAATTCCTAATTTAAAATCTAAAAATAAGTTTACAAAATTATGTTTTATATGTATGAAAATAAACATATGAATATTCAATTTTATTTCATGAAAAACAATCATAATGTTGAAAAAAGGACTTTCACTCGATAGAATACAATGAGAGAAACAATGATTTCGGATTCTTATTTCTGTTAGAAAGTATCTTAATGAATTTGAAAAATAAACATAGAAATTAAATGTATTTTAGTAATTTTCAAACGTATCTTAATATATTAATACTCTTCTCAGAAATTTGTTCCGTAATAAGTCGTGACTGTAGTAGTTTATATAATTTATGTGCTTTATATAATCTCAAAGATATAGAAGCAGCAGGAGGATGATAATATATATTACATTATAAACGTCAAATAGATCGTTAGACAGATAGAAGCGTAAAGTATCTTCGGGCAAGGGAGGCACATCTTAAACAGAGACGATTTCCGAACGAAGATTTTACGCTCAGCACACAAGGGAAATCTAAACTCAAAGCCGCGGAGGAAATATTTTCAAACGAACAGACCAATCAATACAAGTCTTGTACATCGTCTACCTTTTCTTTCGTCAACAAGTTAATTCCTCTCGTGTTTTTCATCTCTTTTGTTTTTAATACTAATGATATATTTGAGCAGCGTTCTTGCGTACTGGTATAACCAATTTTTGTGACTCATAGCCAGGAACTGAGACTTAGCCAAATGTTTATATCATCGTGAGATGACCTTCGCTGACGGGGAATCTCCATTATTACATGAGAAATAGAGGGTCAGATGCAATGTGTTGAATGTGAGCCGACCAGGAAATTAGAACTAGGTGTTATATTGTAATCATAGATTGTTTTTCATCTGGAACTCTATCGAAGACTTAATGTTGAATGTGGAAGTTGGTTTCTGTTTAAATGGGTGTGTGTGTGCTTGTCATGTCGGTAGTAGAATTGATAATAAGTTAAAATAATCAAAACGTTTAGATTTTAATTTAAGAGAACGCATGAGACAATCATTCCATCTCCTTATCGTACAGTTAAATATCATGTGTTGCTCCGATAGTGTATATATATATATATATATTTATATATATATATATATATATATATATATATATATATATATATATATATATATATATATATATATATATATATATATACAGCTGTAATTATATAACTACTTGATTTCATTCAGATATACGCCTTATGAATCAGTAATTTTAATGAGTACAGAACCTCACACTCGCACACAATAATAACGTATATTACGTGTTCATCTTAGTTTTACGTCAATTAACTTGACAATTTTCACAAGTTAGGTACAAGAGCGCATCGGAAACGCGTTCGGCTGGAAACCACATTTTTTTGTTCGAATCAAACCTTGTCAATATTATACTGTATTATTGTTTATACTTCCGAGTCTAACAGAACATGCGATGCAATAATCAACACCGCCATAAGCATAAGTTTCCACACATCTATTCTAATTAATAATGCACGATCATAATACATTCTAACTGTTAGTTTTATCTTAACGCATATTATTAATAATTATTTATCAAAACCTATACAAATAGATAACTTGCTCATATTTTATGTTTACCCCATGAGTAAATAATTGAAGTTTGTATATTTTGGGGTGAAAAAAGTAATTACAAGATTAAGCGTTTCTATTTGTTTATTACTGGCATCCCATTGTTTTAAATGATTTAAATATATTTTTAGATTTTTGTTTGTGATCGCGCGTGATAGACAGTTATTCAGTCAATATGCAATCACTGATTTCCCGTTTATTTGAATAGCGTACCAGAGAATAATCCTAATATCGTATTAAGATAGTTTAACTTCTGAAATATGAGAACGTTTTAGTATAAAAATATATGAACGATACACTATAATATATTTATGTTGGAGACGATATGTGTATTGTTTTCCGATATTTTCATTTGTATTTTTTATTTGTATTAGATATTATCATAAATATAACCTTTTTTTACTAAATATAATGTTTTCTTCTCTGTCTCCATGATAAGAGAATGACCGGGTTTGTATATCTTCCCGTGTTGCGCTTCGACCCTCTTGTGGTATTATCAATTTCAATTGTTCATTCCTAAGGTTCAGTGGGTGGTCTGACATTGGTGTTTACTTGTACATCCGTTTCTCTGTCAGTGGATTGTTTCCTTGAGTGTTAATGATTTGTGGACGTATTTTGTGTCCTTGGAGTGGTATAATGTGGGACATTCATAGCTGGGTAGATTTTACGTAGAAAACAACGGTTGCGCAGCGTTATTCGATCGCTCTTGTCTACCCGCACTCGGTACTCTCTCTACGATCCTCCTTGTTTTCATTTATCAACGAGGTAATTACCATATTGTTCTGAATCTGAACGAATTATCCAACGTTAATTTCCCAAAGAGGGCGACAATGCTGATCATAGAACTGCTCGTTACGCATATGTCTCTTGGTCATTGCAAACTTTATTTGTTCGGATGTTTCTTTCCATTGTTCCCGTGTTTGATATTTATCCTGTAGAATCGGAAGTTGGTCTATAATGATTCGATCGTATAGCATTACGGCTGGGGCATGATAAAGTAATCAACGGAGGTATTGCGATCGGCTAGTAACACCAAAGCAGTCCGATTATGGCCTATGGGTTCGTAGCTGCCCAGATTGACATATAGTATTCGTTTTCCCGTCTTAACAGCTAACTCTGTACAGCCGTTGCTTTGTGTGTCATATGCTGATGATGTGCGTTTATGTATACCTCAGTTCCTCAAGACCAAGTCATACCCCTATGACTCAAACAGTGTTCTTCTGTCCGAAGCGACCCATGAGTACAGAACAAAGTAATCTAGGTGTCCCATACGGTTTTAACCCTCCCCGATATAATTAGAGCCACTTCCACTCATCACGTATATAGAACAGCGTACACTAAATAGTTTCTGCTATGTATGCGAACAACATTTTCGACAACTTCTTGGAATAGAACATCCGTGTCTGATAGTGACACCAAGGGATCCATGAGCTGAGATGGAGCAATCGTGTTGCACGTGCGGCACTTAAATCAGGTTTGCCGGATGCTAGCATCGAGATTCGGTAAGAACAATTATTGTCTCGCGTTCTCAAGCATACTGTTTACGCCTTGATGTGAGGAATGAACGGATTACTGTATCTCTATAAGAAGTTGTCGATGTATCAGGGTTTTGCTGCGTTTTATTATGACTCCGTCCGTGCAGTATATTTCTTCATGCATAGGCCAACAAATCCGAGCTATAGGTTGGAGATTATTGCGTGATTGGGGCAAATATTTTTAGGATAGATCTCTTATGATCCCGCATTCTTCATCTATGGCTGCCCCGGGGACAATCCTTTCTAATGTTATAGCTTTCGATTGAGGGTAACTTTCGTACATCCACGGATAGGTGGCTTTTACTGCAGTGTCGATCATTTGGTCAGGGTTACTTAGTGGGGTATCTGCTAGGTATCGAGATGCGTAATCCGGGACTAAATGAAAGTTTCCGGGTTTATGTTAAATCTGGAAGAGGTATATTAGTGCCCTTTCTTTTTAATTCAACAGGCGTTTGGTTTCAATATTTTTCAGGACCTGATTTTAAAATAGTATTATTAGTGTAGAGAATCGATTGTTTCCAATAAACCCGGGCATCCAAGTATGAAGGTTTGGCAAGATTCTAGCCCGTAGACGATGGATAACGATTCTCCTCCCACTGGTGCGTATCGCGATTCTACGTTGTTCATATAACAGGGCCCAGCCAGAATAAGTTCAGTAACCACCCTCACAATTCATGTTTACTTCGCCATCACATCTACAGTTTTTTTTAAGTAAGAAGAAAGATAATCCTTTATTGTTGTAATATGTCGCCAGCCCAGTCACTCCGTTAATTTCGAATGTGTTGACAAACTTCCCAATCCTCTTCACTATCACTCTATTTGATTTGTCGAATATGCTCTCCAGTGTTTCGTCCTTATATAACTTTGTTATTCTTTGTTCTCGTAATGGGACCCATAACTTCTGCTTGTGACGGAAGCAAAGTGCACCTGCTTCACAAATCTAGATCAGGAGCTAACCCCAGCTATATTCGTTGTAGTAGGGAATTGAAGGATGGTGTCTGTCATCTTTTTTGTGGGTCGAACATCATTTGCAGTGAACGGAAATCTTTTGAAGTCCATTTTTATTTTAACAAAATCAAACTTGTCCGGATTAAATACAATCCCCTTATCTGCGCAGTGACTGATGTAGTCAACCGTGTGCCAGAACGATGTCTCTATGTAATAGAAGGAGATCGTCTATGTATCAGGTCTTACGAGCCATATATCCATTTATCTCATCAAACCGGCATGTTTATCAGTCCCCTAATCCAGGGAATTTTTGAGAGGTCAGACATTTCCTATATCGGTCCCACTCAGTAATGAGTGTAGTGGCGTATCATGCGGCAGGAAATAGCAGTGGAATAATGTATATATTCCATGCGTCATCGATAGTTTTCCTGATGTGTTCCGGTATCATCAACACCTGATTAAATAGGAATAAGGTATGATGTGACGTGTGTCTCCCATAGTTACATCATTCGAAATTTGTATGCCCACCGTGCGCCTTAGAGACATGTCGGTTTCCGACATGACCACAATCCTTACACAACAGGTAGAAGGCGTTCCAGCCGGTACCGGTTCTATTATCCCCAGCGCGACGTTTCTGTCCAGGTCCTCCATCACCTTCTTTCAGTTATGAGAACGTGTATCAGTGTGTTGATTGATATCAGTGTTACCTCGGGACGGATTTCATCTCTAAGGGTTTACCTTCCATTGTTTCTAGTGGTTGACGTGTACATGTTTTAAATGCGCTTGAGTTAAAATGTTCTCTCAGCCATTGTTCGAGTTTGTGTTTGCTGGCTTCTGTCAGTTTAAATGGGGTTGTTTCTGGTTTTCTCGGGGCAGACGTTCTGCGCTGGCATCCGCATGTGGTCATTTTCGTCATGTTCCTTAAAGTATAGCTTAATACTGCGACAACGAAGTCGGAAAATTGGAACGCAATAAATCCATATCCTTCAGGGCAGTTTGTGACAAGTAGAATCCAGATGTATTTTTTTATACATATACCGCCTGTCGTGTCCATTTTGTTTCCACTTTTATGCATATAAACAATACACCTCTGATATATAATCGGTTGCCCGTTACTCCCACTATCCGATGAGTAGTTGAGACGACGTATCCATTTGGGTACCCAAGAAGTTTCTGAATTTAAGGTTCACTCAAACAAGTCTGCGTCGATGTGTCTGCAAAGACTGGGATGCGATGACTCTGCTGGCACACCGGTTTCTTTAGTATACGTCTAAATTTCGTATGAGTACCAGGCATAATGCTGCCTTCAAATGACACTGAGGGGTTAGCTCTAGGATGCTCATCTGAAAATGTACCCTATCCCACCCCAGGTGATGCACGTTCGTCATTTGTGTTGTGTTGTACCTGCTGTCCTTGCAAGCAGAATAACTATCCGGAACACTGTTGGTGAATATGAGCGACTCCCACTTCTTGACATTTTGCTTGTGGCTTTTGTTTTGAACCCCACAAGTTTACGCCATACTTTCTTCATATGCCCCATCACTCCACAATAGTGGCATTGGAGTCAAACTGCCGGACAATCCTCGCGGTTGATCGACTCTTTAGGGGTGACGTCTCTCGACATGCATTGCAAGGTTATATGTATTGTGGAGTTGGGAGACTGGTAGTGATGTTCCTTGCTCGACCTTTGCGCGTTGAGTAATGTAAAACATCTTTCACTGTTCCTTACTACAAAGCAAATGGCCGCCTTCACAGTTTCTTCTGAAATAATAAGCGGCAGATAACTAATGGTGCTTCCTGTACCATGGTCAGCTAACTTCCGTATGCTCTCTCATCACAGGAGTAGATAACTCCTTTACATATACAACAGGTGTATAAAGTTATATGACATCATTTATCAAAGCTTGCTATATTGTGTAGGACTGAAGTTATCTCGCTCAATAAAATGTATCCAAATCTGAAATAGTTCCTTATCTTTTGGAAACGCAAAACAATTAACTTTGGGCCATTTTTTCAATTCCCTTCGCAATATGGAAAAGCACACAGTGAACGCATCTTTATCTTTTGAAAAAAACTGGTAGTACTTTCGGTTCTGGACTAAAAACCACTATCAATGACATCACAAGAAAATATCGACTCAGGAAAGAGGCCTGATTACTATTACGATGGGCACGCTTTGGGTCGGTAGTGTCGGAATTTTCGTGGCGTTAACGAAAAACCGCTCTAAACGAAGGTTATGGTATCTAGGACAATTATCATAAAAAAATTATAACAAGAGATAAGGAATGGAATAATACAAGATGTTCGTAAAAGTTAAAATAAAGTTTTATTTACAAAAAAAAGGTAGCCTGGACTGCTTTTTTTCCAAAGCTGGAATAAATAAATTATTCCTGGATAACGTACAAAAAAAATAAAAATAAAAAAAATACAACATCAGTATTTCTGAACATTAAAGTTAGATACAACAAAAATTGACACAATCTAAGAAAAGGAATAAATCCTTTTAAAACATGAACTTACTATAAAGTCAGTATTCTTACAAATCAATCAAATAGTCTCTTTTTTTCTTTACACCAAAGTTACAATCAAAAGAAATAAAAATTAACAAACCGTGCTGAAGGCCGAACATAATTTCCACGATAAAAATAACTCTTTTTTTATTTTATCAAACGTCTGTCAGAAAGTTATGTTTCTTCTTTTTCTTCAACAATTTTCATTTAGCAAATCCAACGTAATATATACGTCACAAGAACACTACAACTTTCAAATAAACATAATACTTGCTTTTCTCGTTTGTCTTGAATGGCAATCACGCGCGAATGTAAGGATTCAACTGGCACAGTTATATCTCTCAAATCGATCTGTGTTGCAAAGACGATCAATCTCTATGATTCTTACTCTCTGATTAGAATCTTCTCGACAGCAAGGTATTTCAATTCTCGGGAGCTAAGCTCTTCAACATAGGCAATTTCGTGCATGGAGTACATCTTGTCTCGTTCAAATTCTCCATCTCCTCATTTCAAGTGTCTGGCTTGAAACAACTTCCCAAGGATAATATTCTTGACCGAGGGGAAAATATTTCATAAACAACAGGCAATTCTGCCAAGAGATATCATATCTCTTAAATTTCTTCCAGTAGAAATTCTTCACAAATTTAACGTCCCCCATGTGGACGGAGAAACAGGTTTAACATGTGTCGGCTTCGGCGTCCAACCCTGTTCTAACTAAATTTCGCGCCGATATCAACTCGACATAACCAATGCATCATTGATAAAAATAGAAATCACGTGACACAAAATGGCCTTCCCGGCATAACACCCACGCAATATCCATATGACCTTCAACTATCACGTAGGCCACCTGACCTTTCAACAAAGGGAAATAACCGTTGACTTACTTAGAAAAACATCTAGAAATTTCCACAGTAGTTACCGAATGTTTACGTATACAGCCTGAAAAATCCGAATTAATAGTCGGTTGCCTGTGACCAAAAAATCTCAAACGAGTCCGTGCTAAAACGGTGTTCGCGTTGCTGTTAGTTTTTATAAAGTGTTTCTTCCTGAATAAACACTTTGTCATTTCCCGCCGTCTAGAATACATCTAGAAAATCCTGATACCAAATCGATTTAGCTGCATAAGTAACCTATTCATCATGTTCTTTATTTGAATCGTTTTAAATATGTTGATATGTAGCAAGAATTAAAATTAAAACTAACGTGTATATATTTTTTGTTTTGATTATTGTGAGAAAATAAGAGTGGCTCATATTGGATTTCGTTATCAAAACATTACTGTTTTGTGTCTTAAACAAAAGTAGAAAAGTATTTGAAAAAAACTAAGTCGGTCAAAGTTATGTTTCATTTCTCAATTACAGTTAAATCAGGTAGAGAAGAAAAACCGTGTTCTTATTAATTACTTGTCTCCCCACGTAGGCAGAGTTAGACACATTTGGGTATGCGTCTTTACATATCGGATACCATATACATGTTTACTTTAAACACACGATAATGATCACGTAAACCGATCCCGATACAATAAACAAAAACAAAACATAAACGTCTTAATGGCGTTTTACGTAAGAAGAAAAAACAGAATGGCCCAATTCACTCCGTCCACTTAATTGTAAAAAAGTATTGCTACGCAACTTTCACCTTAAAATACACAAATAATTTATTAATTGCACATATTCCTAATTCATCTTACTGATACTAGATGAAATATATTTCTCAAAACATGCTGGGTGGCCCACTTAATTAGAAGAAAAGTGTTACATCACCAATCAAAAAGTGGTTCTCGCAATTACCTTTTTAACCGTTAATTAGATTGTGTAAAAATGCAAACGTTACTGCAGAGCAGAAAGGATGATAGAGTTTCGAACGTTTTATACGGCTCGCAGACTAAACCTATCTGAAAGTAACATGAAAGGTCATTACTATTTTACTTATGTATACCAAAGACAATCTTCGATGTCCTTTGGCTAAAAACAAAGTGTCGTATCCAAGCAAGACATCTTGCATTGTAATATACTCGTAACATCTTATGAACGTCAGAATATTATAATCAGGTTACATAATAAAAATCATGTACTTGATTTTAATGAAAATGTCAATAAAGACATAAGATTTATTAGCAGTATAAATAAGTTTTAATATTCGTAAAAAGACATATAAGTCTTGCAAAACTTATGTTCGGGAAAGTAATTTTATCCGTCATTGAACGCTATTCTTCTAGTAAAGCACAATTCAAAATTGATTTTAATGAACTCAGAAACTGCTGCTTAATATATTGTTACATTATCATTTAGTCAACTATAAATGTAGCTTTAGCGCTGTATATTTCCATTAGAAGTGTTATTAGACATAGACGATCTCGAAATAAGATAATAATTATTGTAATTTAAAAGCGACTTCATTTAACTATGTTTAATGTTTGAATACCAGGATTGTCTATTACTATTGAAAACAATTAGACTTACCGTAAATTTGGGGCTCACTTTAAAAATGAATATACTTGAAAAGGGTTGTATTTTTTTATTTTTAATTAAATTGACATTGACTTTATCTTTTTAATGGCTATTTTCTAGTGAAGATAAACACATAGGAAGAACACCATTGCCTTTGTGAATTATTTAATGAAATTATCTAGGTTGTATGGGTCAAATAGAAAAAATACTTCCTCAGAAGTTTAATACGAAAATACTGAAACGATTTGAACTGGTATAGTTTCTGTATACGAAAAAAAAGTTAAATCGGCTCATTGCTAAATGTTGTGTCTTTTATAAATCTCGTTATTGTGTTGATGTTTGAAATTCTCAACCGCGATTAAATTCGAACGAATATAGAATATAAGAAGCGCAACTCTTACTTATTACTTTTACTTCGGAGAAAAAATACTCATATAATATGTATTTATATATATACAATATATAACTAGATAGATATATAGATTGATATACATACGTGTATGCATTAGTTGCATTTGTTTATAATTAAGTTATTTTAATATTTATTTTTATTCGTCTATCTCTATATAAATCCTTTGTCCTTTTCTATTTTCTTTCATCTCCTTTTTTCCTCCTTCCTAAGCTTTTCCTGACAGTTAAGTATTTACCGTCAGATGCATTGACATGCGCACAGCACTTGTCTTGATCAGCGAGATTCTGAAGCACCGACTCACTCTGACCTTTGTGGGAGATTTTACCCCCCAACAACACTCATTTTTCTCTCTCTCCTCCCATACATTCAGTAGCCATTCTTTCTCGTGTGAAGTGAACTTTCTTCCAACATCCAAATTGTCCCCTTTTTATGGATTAAAAGAATATTGCAATTCTTCGATAAATCCACTTTTATTTTACTTCAATTTTTCCCATTTCCGTCCGTTTTTTTTCAAACATCTTCGTGTGTTCCTCCTGTAATATTTCACAGGGACATTTTCCGTCCAGTTTACCAGGAAAACGGTTCATCGTTTTTAATGACGCTTTTATTCACTAATCTTTTATCATTATTATGTTGGATTTAACATAAATACATATAAGCTATATATATATATATATATGTATATATATATATATATATATATATATATATATATATATATATATATGTGTGTGTGTATGTGCGTGTGTGTGTGTTAGTGTGTATAAACAGGGTGAGTTTAATGTTTAGAGTGGGCAGTTTGCGGTTTTTGTTACTTATAAAGATGTGAACCCTGTCGCAATCTCTGGGTTACGCCTAACCACATTGTTTAATTTTCTAAATTATAATATGAAAAATATATCTATATTCTCCATTTTTTCTGAGACTAGGATGTGTGTTTAATGGGCGTTCACGCTTTTTCAAAGTAGAAGCCTTGTTTGGCCTACACATTTATCTTTATTTTTTTGTCTGCGTATACGTTATAAAAAAGGTCTAGCAGGTTAGTATTCCAAAGAAACGATAATTGATGAAACTACATTTGAAGTTGCACAGATACAGAAAAAAACCTTATGGTATTACAAAAAGTGGCCGTAATTCGTATGGTATCATTGTTAATTTTTCAACAAAAAATTGATACAAGAACAAATAAGTAAAAAACAAAATATTTCAACACTTCCCGTTTTATGTTTTAATTTTACTCCTTTGCTTACTGTTAGTTTGATTTCAATGTTTCTTTCTATTACTAGAAAATGTATAACTATTCAAACGTATTTTTAAATGCTTCACATAACTTACTAGACACTTGTTCTTGAACTTTTTGTTCTTGAAACTATTTAATTATTCAAATTGTTTTATTACGTGGATTATTATAATAATAAATTATTCTTATAAATTATTTCAATTTTTAGCTTTTTTAATAACCAAAATGTATTTGTAAAACGATCGAAGGGGTGATTAAGAAATTACTGTTATGAATTATGCATCATTGATCAAGAATTTGATTGAATCCTGAAAAAAACTTGTATAGCAGTAGAAAAATCGATAAGAATGAATTAACTAAGATTTGTATATCAGACTATTAAAAATGTCAAGATTATCGATGCGTAAACACATGAAATTAAACTGTCGACACGTGTAACGTATATTGTGATTTGTATATTTTATTAATTGTATCAATGTTAGTCAATTTTTTCGTTTTTGTTTCTGATTATTCAGTGTTGTCTATAAGATTCCAACCTTGTTTGAGTGGATATGATTTATGAAACGTTCGTAGAAAAATGAGAATAAACCACATTGCTTGATCGAATTTTTAGGCTTTTACAGAACTGAAACCAATTTATTTAAATATTATTCACATACACACACAGCCACACACACACACACACATATATATATATACATATATATATATATATATATATATATATATATATATATATATATATATATATATATATATATAAATGAATAAATGCAAATGTTTTGTCCATCTATCTTTACTCTATTATATTAAAACCGGTTAGGGATACTTTATTAAATACATTTTGAAATACCGTGTACATAAACTAATATTCGCTTAAATAGATTTCTAATTTTTATTGCCAAATTTACGGAAATAATTGGTGTTTTATTTTTAGATTGGGCTGCCCACTATAGTCTAAAATAATACGCCTTATATTGGGGTTAAAACCCCTTTTAATTGTGTAAATTATTTTGATTTAAATTGGTGTCAGTATTACTTTTACATCTTTTTTTAAAACTTGAAACCATGTTTTAGTTATAAACAAACAACATCATGTTTTTAATATTTTTATTTTGGCATGCCATGTTTTATAGTACACTTGACACGCCGCAATAAACATTCGGTTAGAATATTATAGTAGCTATATAAACACGTTGAGAAAGAGACTACCTATGGAAGAACGATAAGTCAAGTTTATAAAAATGCCTTTTTAACTAGACAATTGTGAAAATACGTTATCGTGTTTTTTTAGGCAGCATGTTTTCTCTTTATAAAGATGGCGTCTATATTTTTCGTCAACTTTTTATTCTGGCGTCTCACATGAGAAATGATATATCTCATTGTTTTGAATGTTATCTTTCATGAATAAATACGAAAGATGTTACACCTATACGAACCAAATAAACTGTGAAACGGTTTATGCTTATTTTATTCTGAGCCGTATATTTTCGTTCGTCATTATACATTCCGTCTATACATTACTTTTTTTCTTTTAGGAGGAGGGAGTATGATTTACGTTCGTTACTCTATATTCCATTATCTCATGATTCTCTTCTCGTTTTTTTTCTGAGGGGGGAGTAACGTACTATCTTTTGTGTTTCAATGATATCATGCTCACGGGTCTTTAGCCCTACATTTTTTGTAGAGGCCGGAGTTTATCTGTTATGATATTATCCTCTTAGTAATTACCTAATTGTTTGAGGTAAGCACATGTTATTAGTTTATGATGATATCGTACACTTTATACGACCGTAGAAAGCATATAGTTGATTGTGTGTATACACACACATATACATATATAGGTATGTGTGTGTGTGTCTACGTATATATTTATGTGTGTATATGTTTATCACGGTACGGTTATTAAGTGTCCTTGCTGCTATTTTTTAAAGTGATGTTGGTATATATTAAGCGACAATTAATACACACCCAATCTCTCTCACCCTATCTTTCACATACCCTCCCACTCACATATCTCTCTCTCTCGCTGTCTCTCTCTCGCTGTCTCTCTCTCTCTCTCTCTCTCTCTCTCTCTCTCTCTCTCTATATATATATATATATATATATATATATATATATATATATATATATATATATATACAGGACTTTACGGAGCCCTCCAGAAAGGAGCGCGCTCCAGGAGCACGCTCCTTTTTGCTGGAGTGAAGGAGAGGAGGGCTCATTTTATATTCAGCGGGGGTTGAGCGGGAGCACTCCATTTGGGACTAAAGAGCGGTGGTTTTATCGCTCATCGCTCCTCGCTCAAAAATTATTTGATTTTTTTTTAAACATTAGTTTTTTATTCAGTAATATAAAGGAAAAGTAAAGAAAGTCTCAGAGTTTACTCTGAATTATTATTCAGGCGGAAGACGAGTTAAAGGTAATGTTTTTAACAATCTTTTTTTATTGTGTTATTCGTTACCCCCTCCCCAACCCCGTCTACTTGCTATCAAGCGATGAGACAGATCAAAGGCGTATTTTAAGTTTTTATTGCAGTCAGTGACTTGAGCGTTCTATTTCTTTAGAAAGATTTTTAAAAATTGAAATACATTTTAGTCAGGGGTAAGAACGAGTTTGACACCATATGAGTGCAGGTCGGTGGGGGGGGTGGCGAGAGAGAGAATTCAAAATGTTTACTCGCTGACCTGAGATAATTACTAAGGCCCTTTTAAAAAGTACACTGCTATCTTTCTGTTGAATAAAAACTCCGAAAATTAGCACTCTAGATAGGGGAGGTAAGTTGCCCAATCAAGGTTTCAGAGTACAGTCTACCCTACTATTTAATTCATATAACTTTGGGGAGGATATATGTGGATTCATACCGTTCCTCAGTGTATTAGTGAAAGTTATGTTGTTTTTCTTCTCTTAGACTAGGTAGTCTGCTTGACTGGAAAACTCGTCAAAGAAAAACTCGGCAACGGAAAATTCGTCAATGGAAAATTCGGCAACGGAAAGCTCGGCAATTTTGGCCAAGAAGGAAAATTCGGCAATTATCGAATAAATATCGATTGAAAATAGATTTCGGAACCGTTTTTACAGGAGATATACTTGTAAATACGGGGCTACCCTCTCCCCAGTGAAGAATATTTTTTATATTATTTGTTTGGTACTTGTGCAGTTTACGAACCTGGCTATTATTTAGATACGATTTTCAAGTTAAATTACATTTTTACGATATCTTTTGTTTGTTAAATTGTTAGGTGAAAGTACAGAATAGTTAACAAAGCCCCCCTCACTCCATGTTAAGAATGGCTTTCTAAATAATGTTATTTCAATCCGGTTCGTAATTACGTTACGAAATTAAAGGTTTGGACCGGGTTATTTTTTACATAACATTTTCAAGTTAAATTGATTTTTACGATATCTTCTGTGTATTCAATTTTTACGTGAAAGTACAGAATTGTTAACAAAGCACCTCCACCTCATTCTCCCCATGTAAAACATCGTTGTCTAAATAATATTATTTCAAGCCGGTTCGTAATCAAGTTTCGAGATTAAATCCATCATAAGTCATTTAGATTTCTTCGTAAACAAGTCAACCATTTAAATTGACAAAAGATCAATTGCTTCGTGTGTGTGCCAAACTTGAAAGGAATTTATAAACTATCGAGTAGAAAGTCATTTAAACTGGCTTTAAATTCTTAGAAAATGTCCATGTATTTAAAAAAGCAAAATTGTTTTCTTGTTCTCAGGAAACGAAAATTTACGTATAATCCCATACTTCGTCCGACATGTTCTCCTATATCTCTCAAAATATTAGCGAGATTTTGTCAAATATTATCTTACAATTTATACTTAAAGTGACATATCCACCCATATTTACGAGATCCTTTGACGCCCACCCCTATCCTTCGACCACTCACTGGCAGAATAGAACGTTTATGAAATAAGGTATATTTTTATCATGGAGCGCTGAAAAAGGCCCGCTCCTTTTTTATAAGAGTTGGAGCAGGAGCGGCTTCTTTTTGAAAATGGGGAGCGTGAGAGGAGCCAACCCCAATTTATGGCGTTGGAGTAGGAGCGGGAGCAGGTCCAAAAGTAGTGGAGCGCGTAAAGCCCTGTATATATATATATATATATATATATATATATATATATATATATATATATATATATATATATACATATATATATAATATATGAAGGATATGTAAAGGTGTTTCTTTGTCACATGATTTGTATTTGTAAAAATGCATAAACACATTTTTCCCATTGAAAGATGGATGCCGGCTTGTATATTGTTATGATGTAATTTCGTCGGCCTTGCGAACGGATTTGTAAAGATCCGCTTAACTCGAGAAAATCAATTCATTGATTACACATATGTAACAAAATATTTCAATTTTTTTTTCTATTTATCTTTTTCTTGGTCAGCACTTACTAATATTTAGACAAGCAGGTTTGCAGTATGTGTTGTGGTTCGATCACGCGTCATTTTGAAACGGCACTTTCCTTGTTGAACGCGTTCATTCATAAAGCGCATCTCTTTGTTTATTTGGAGCCAACGACCACGTTTTCGAGTTAAACACTCCCCTTAATGTTGATTTACATTTTACTTGATTTTATTTTTTAATTACGTTGTGTGTGTAAAATCTTACTGTACTGACGGAAATAAGTTGGATTGGTAAATACATGAGTAGTTCCCCATATACGCTTTCTTAATGTAAGGCAATTATATTTGAATCGCTATTAAAAATTAACACAAAGCTTTTTCGCCCATCTTTGATGACGATTTATATAACAAGAACACAAAAAGATTGATCATCACAGCAAGAACTACCGGCAAAATACATAATAATCGAGCAGCGAAACGGGAAACAAAAAGGCGAGCTAAGTAAAATAAGAAAAGAAACAAATACATTGACGATGTGTTACACAATTCAAAGAAGATACACTCGGGGATACATTGGAATGTTTACAAAACGAACACTTGAACGGAGAAACAAAATTGCTACTTAAAACTGTAAGGACTAATCTGATCAGAACGCGCTATATCAAAACTAATATAGAAAAACTCCTAAAAAAGAGAAAATACTGTAGACAAAGTAATGAAACAAGACATCACTGATTAAGTGAATGAGGAAAGCGAGCCTAGTAGAGTATAATAACAGCATATCTAAGTTGTGAATAGAAGTCATTGTGAACTATGCAGAAATATAAACTTTTAACAGTCAAACAACGTATACAGAAACAAACAGGTGACAATATTTGAAAATTAAAATCACAAATCATCTGAGGCAAATCGATCCACGCAAGGAAACCCAACATATAAATAACCAATATAAAATGACAAAACCTGCGAAATCGTCGTTGCAGCAGTTCACAGCGTGAATACCACAGATGAATACCTACAAAGCAAATACATGGAACTTACAATAGAACTGAACACAATATGGAACATGGAGATAATGACGATACAAATAACTGTAGGAGCACAAGAAAAAGTTTTTAAAAATTAAAAAAAACTAGGAGATTGAGACCATACAAGAGTCAGCAATGATAAAAAAGATAGAAATCTCATGAATAATCCTAAACTGTGAAAATAAACCTATGATACTATCGAAAACTAATCAGCCCAGGTAAGTTGCAACAGAAATAGATTTATTTTTTAATAACATAATTCCGAAGGACATAAACGTTCTAGAAATCTAATAAGATGATAACGCTCAAATGCATACACAAAGAGGCATGAGATTGCTTGCCTTTATGTGATACCACATAAACTATTAGTGAAGGGTCAATATGGATAAAAAAAGGTGCAGGAGAGCATCAACTTGAACTATATTCGAAAGAATGCAAAGAGAACTGTAACATTGCCCGTTACTAGCGATAAATAAAGGGCTATTGCGATAACTGAAAATAGTTTTCAACGGTTACCAAATAAGGCGGGAAATACTAGATATCTCAGACTTCATGGAATACAAATAATTATTCTCAGTATGAAATCCCTTATAACTATATGTGTGAGAACCTCTTTTGATATACTACTACTACTACTACTACTACTACTACTACTAATAATAATAATAATACTAATAATAAGTAAAGAGTCTCACTATTGTTGTTCATAATCTCGTTTGATGTTTAAAATACGGTAAATAGCAAAATCAAGGGAAACGAACACAAAAAAACATGGTTTATCCAATTCAGTGAGTTACGTACCAGTAACTCTGGTTGATATAAAATAGAGACCATATACAGTTGCTTTACTAATGGATTTTTTTAAGTGAGCTTAAAATAAAGTGATGAAAATAAGAAAATAATGTTAATCGTTGAAATATATTTTTATTGTGTGCTTGGTTACTGTTACATAGAAAGCGCATTGTAATGCTAATTATTTTACAGAAAGGGATTTTAAAATAGCACTATATAATGCACCCTGGAAGTTCAAGCATGGGCGGTGTCATGCCTTTTATGATTACTGGCAGGATATGTATAAAAACATAAAGAAATTATTGAAATTGTGTTGGACGTTTTCTATGGGTGCTCGGCTACCACGTTTAACTTTAGTAACTAATATGAGATTGTGAAAAATAAAAGTGTAACCATTAAATACTACGTATTAGTGTATCGTAATTGACAGTTTTACTAACTGCTCAGATGGGATAAACCGCACGAGACTAATATCAACGGTTGTTATCAGTTTTTGAAGGAGGTATTTGCGAGATTTGGAGTCTCGCTTCAAATTGGATCGGTAAATAGAAGATATTTATTTAAAATATTTTAAAATGAGCTCTAAATGTGTTGAATTTGATCATATCACAACGCCACTTTCCAGCCCCAATAATATAGATTAGAACAGAATATGGGATTCACTGCATAAAGATGTTAATATATATGACAGTTGAAACCCGGGGAATAGTAATTCAATAATTCTTACAAATATATTGTATCATAACGTATTTTAACACAGTACAAGGCATATTTCAGGCATAGTTGATGTTTGCTAGGTATTAAAATACGTAGCTGACGGAATTCTGTCTGAAAAAAAATTATTGCAAAAAAGATTGCTATAGTAAAATATTTTAGCCTAGGTTAAATAATGTTCATAAAACTTTATTAAAATTATAAGGAAGACTGCGTACTACGTGTAAATAAAGAACGTGTTGACATAGTATCTATGATAAGTTATGCGAGTGATACATAATTCCACATCACCCAATAGATTAAAGGATACAGTACAGTATAAATGTAAGATTTCAAGAAGCATATTACTTATTTGATCAATCTATTCAAGAAACGAATAACCCAGTATGATTTTTTTCTTATATATCTATATTCGCAAGCCCGATTACCTTGGGCTCGTCTTGTAATTTTCTATATTCCTTACTAGTTGTTTTACATGATGCAATTCAATTCAAAATTACCTGTATTAGTGTAACCTGGTTATTTATTGTTTTTTTTTCACGATTTAGAAGTTTTTTAATATGCCTGTTGTGTTCATCAGTGCCAAGCTTCGTATGCTCTCTACTCTTCCTACTTTTTTGTAGGTTTTTCGTTTTTGTCCCCAGTTCTCTTACACTTATTGGAATTATGATAGATTGTTAATATTTCCTTTTCTTTTTTCGCTCTTTCTAGGCCAAATATATTTATTTATTTTAATGTCCCATTTTGTTTCGCCCTGTTTTTTTGCTGAAGCGACACTCTATTTGGAAAGTGTGTCGTTAGTCTTGCTTACTATAATTATGTTCTGTCGTTTTGTTTAGATCAGTTTGTCCGTTAGTTTTTGAATGTCCTATGGTATGTTATATTATAATTATTACTTATGTTTACTCTCCGTTAAAAAATAGGGTATACTATTATGCTTCACAAGTGTTCACATCGATATTCATAGAAAACGATAGAATTACTTCAGTAATTACATTTTTCGTATATATATATGTTTATAATTTCTGATGATCTTAAGAAAAATATATCCACGGTTGAATTTTTATTTACTGTGGATGATTTCTTTCCGGATTCGTTTAAGGAGGTAGCGGTGATTTACTTGCTATTTGATGTGTTGCATCCCCTTACAATTTGAAATGATTTCGACCGGAAGCTTGAACAACTTACGGTTTTATCTGCTAAAGTTTTCGTAACGGCGGGTGGGATTCACAAACATTTCAATACAAACAAATACACGTGTTTCTTTATTGAGGAGTGGATGGTTATTATAATCATTTACTCGCTAAGTCGTTTCATACAAGTCAATGTCAGTAATCTCTCAGTGACAATAACCAGTTGTGTTCTCAGGAGTCTGAGTGACAACAAGTCTTCCCAGATACCCAGTACTCTTTACCTCTTCCCGATCATCACCGCAAACAGCCGCGTACTATTGATTTCTCGTTAGCAACAACCATTGTTCCCCCCTCAAACTTGAGTAGCAATAAGCCTCCCCTAGGTTTCAATACTATTTGCACTCCCTTAGTGGAGGTCTTGGTAGTGCATTCCGTCTGCGGTCCTTCCACGCTCTTTATTTTTCAACGACTATTTTGATTGGTGACAGCCGAGGCCTAGGCAATCGTTTTTTAAGGGGGGGCAGCTTATGGTATATCTTCGAGTTTTTTCTCATTGGTTTGTCGAGTGGTGATATCCAATGGTTTGGTTGTCCTTCTTTATTGTAACTTTCGATGTGACTGGTTACCGTTTGGAGCTTATGCGGGTTAGTTTCCGAATTCGAGGATGTTCCTCTAGATTGCAGCTGTTTTTATTATTGCCGTCTTTTGTATAGTATCAGTGATAACTTTGATTCCAATATCCCCCAGTCTTTCTCCCGGTATTTGAAACTGTTCCTAGTGTGTTTACGATTATTGGTATGATATTGACTTTCTTCATGCTTCATATCACTTTCAGTTCTCTGGCAAGTTCTGTGTATTTACTTCGTTTTCTCCGTCTCATAGATCTAAACTCTGTTGTCTGTTGGCGCAGCAAAATCTATGTTTTTGCGGATTTTTTCATTGTTGGCGACTATTATGACTACTGGTCTCTTTGCTTTTATAATTCTATCTCTGAGCACCTGCACGCCTCACAGAATGTCGTGATGTTCGTTATCACGTACAGCCTTTTGTTTATAGTAGCACAATTTCTTCACGTGTTCGAAATGCTGTTTTCATAGTTGCGTATATACTGCTTTCCCTCATGCAGTCGTGTCTGTTTTTTATTTCATTTTTAGGCTAGTTCCCTGCATTAACATATTATGTGACTTACCATTTTGTCTCTTTGTCTACAAGGTCTGCATTCACTGTTTTCCTGTGTTTTATTTATTTTAGTTGTAATGTAATCGGTTATTATCGCATTGTTCTGTGCTGTTGTCAGTAGAGATCCCATCACACTGTTAAGGTGTCCTTTTCTTAGCCATGCCCAAGCATATTTGTTGATCTTTTTTCTTGTAATTCTTATTTAATCTCCATTTTATGTCTGGTGTCGATGCTTCCCGAGTTCTTGATTTTGACAGTGTTTCTTGTTGCGGTGACCAGCCTTTCTGATTTATGGGTTATTTATTTTGCCAGCTCTTATTTCTGTCTTCCACATAGTCTTCTATACTTACCAGCTCTTTTCCTTTTCGTTTTTTTAACGTATAACCTGTCCGTATCGTTTTTTGGGTGTAGTCCGTGATACATGGTTATTAATTTTCTAGTCTTCTGGTCAAGGTGCTTGAGTTCTTCTTTCATCCCGCCGATTAACGGTCCAGAGTATATTATTAGTGATGCTGCATTTTCTTTACTGGGTGGCTTATATAAAATTTCGTTTCTAAGTGTTTCCTTGTTTTTTTCCGGTATTATCTTTTGATCTTCTCTTTAATTTATGTAGAATTTATTGTGTCTGCTTCCACAAATCCCAAATATTTATAGCTATTCTGTTAGTCAAGCGCCCTCATATAATCTTGGTTGGACAGTTCCATCTCTTATATTGTATCTAGTTTTACCCTTTTCACCACAAGCAGCCCACACATTTCCATTCCAAATTTCATCTGAATGTCTTGACTATTGATTCTGGTCGTATTCATAAGCTGTGTCAGTTCATTTTTACTTTTTGTGTTTGTAAAATTGTATTTGGCATCACATTTCCTGAGTATGTAATTGAGTGGCATTATAGCCAGTAGTCTAGTCAAAATGTGGCTGAACCTCAAATTAATTACTAAGAAAGGTTTTAACTTAGATATTAGGCATGAATGACGTCTCATTCAGATATAAACGTTTACCCAGATTAGCATTGCGGGAAGCGGTCAACGGGCGCCATCTTTAAATTCAAACTTAACAATGTTAAAATATCGAGACATTAAAGTCCTGACATTTTCTGACAAGTATGTCCGGTATTCCTGACAATTACTGACGAAAATTTACGTTTTTCTGACAAAAAAACTTCATTAAATAAGAAATAAAAAATATTTCTCTGCATGAAAACAAACACAGGGACTATCCCAAGCCATTTTAACATTTTCTTCGAGTTTTAAATTGTAATGATAGGAGGCTATATGTGTAATAATAAACAAACATCAGAACATGATTAGCCCCTGCCATTGTTTTCATGTTTTTTTTTAAATTTATTATACAAATATGAATATAAAAGGTACAACAACAGACTAAGTAGCATTTTCAAGGTACAAATTGTCACATTAATTCCGGACATTTAATAGAAAAATAGGTACAAAATAAGTACAATTTACTATAAAGGAATAATAAGTTAGTCGAATGCTGGTGCAAGGTTCTTACATAACCATCCGAGAACAATTTCGTGAACGGACCAGAAAATATTTCTTGTCAATAACTAGTCAAAGGTAACTTCATTATTATCAATATCTGACTATGGTTAGTTGCTGCAGTGGAAGTATTTGCAATTACCACACAAGTTTGAAAAGTCAATGTCATGTTTCCTGCAACTGCATCTTGCTGTAGTAAACCCTGAAATACAGTTACACCAAATTATAGCACAGACATTTACAATACCAGCTGTCAAGTAAGTCTTTATAAGTTGTAATTTACCATCTGAAAGTTGCCATCCACACACTCGTCAGGTTTTAGCTGGTTTCTAAATTCCCATGCTTGAATGTGGAAGTAAACTCAAATGTTGTGGAATTTCGTAGCTGCTCCTGTTTGTGGCGATGATTTGGTCTCAACATACTTTGAGCTTTTTGCAACCTTTTCCTTAAAATGCTTCAGTCGGATATGATTGATGTTTTCCCAATCATTATTATTGTACAGGAAGACTAAAGACTTATCTCAAGGTAAATAACCTCTTTTGTATTACTCTCCTTGCCAAACACTTCTGCCAGTTTGAGAAAGTTTGTATTGTTGATCACCTTTCAATGTTGATACCCACTGGATGTAGAATAACAACCCAGTAGTGCATGGATGAAATACATATTGGAACAGACCACATCTCACAAAGATTTCATAATCTCATTGACCTTCTAGACTTTCACAGTTTTTTCACTAGTGTGAAGAAAATGTTGTAACCATTATCGCTATTGGCATGATAATATAGATGGACCAATATGTTAGTGGCATCTGCTACTAAAATTGTTTCTCCTGTCTGTGCCAGTTCTAGAGCAGGCTTCACAATCAATACGTCAGCATACCAAGATGCATGGACTACTCTACAGCCTGCTTCCTCAAAACTCTTTCCCAGCAAGTTGATGAACAATTGTTTGTTTGATTGATAAGCAGAGAAAACTTTTTTTTTTTTAATTCGAACACTATTAAAGGTGTCAGTTACACATCAACACAAACATACGTCCATTGCTTGGTGTCGGTAAGTTGCGTCTTTAATAGATGGACAACTTTCATACCCATATAAGACAATGCATGCTTTTTCATATCTAGGTGTGACATATATGCGATATTGGACACAAATCCCATCAAGTCTATGAACTTCTTGTCATGGGAAGCGTTGAAGTTGTGTTCAAGAGATACTGTTGATCCAAAGACTGTGGACAGGGAAAGTCAGTACCTATATTGTGCCTGCCCAAACAGGGATGTTGCTTCTTGCGTTAGTCCGAAAGAATCAAAAAGTGCAGGTGGGTTACCACGATGCTCATACTGGAAATGTTCTTGCTGCTGCTGAGATGAGGGTGTATTGGTAGATAGCACGCCCAGTTTCTGGAATAGGAGTTTTGGATCAGTCTTACTGCTTCATTTTTGCTGAGCAAAACTTTTGACTTAAGTGTAATTGTCTGATCCTTTCTTTTAAAAGGCTATGATTGCCTCTTTTATGTAATTTGTTCTGTCAATATTAATATTTTTGTCTCCAGTTACTCCACTTGAAATGCTGTGAATGAACGGATCTTCAGTGAAAGTGTCATATGACTGGGGAAACGAAATGAGCTTCCATGCATCCCTGACATCTCGCTCTTTTTTGCTGAAGTAGCCTATTGGTGCTGGACACTAGTGCAATAACGGGTGCCTGCTAGTTCTTGCATTGTAAACTTGATTTTAGCGACCGCTGGCAGTGATAGCGTCTAAACCAATCGTTTAATTTCGTCCATTCCTCTGCCATTAGCAATACCTCACGACGTTGTCATGCTTCTCATTAGCACTTGCTTTATAACCCGATCCGTATACAAGCTAGTCAAGTAGCAATCACTCCGTCTAACTCTATGGAATCCTTCAGAACATATCTGGCGCACTTCATGATGGCTTTTCGGTAGCCGTTCCATTTGCTGCAAGTACATGTAAACCAACTTTGCATACATGATGTGTCCTGCTGCAGCGAATATTGACAGCATTTCCCTTACAGCGTTATGGTGCAATTCCGAGTTACTAGTGCGCTCTGCCTTGATAAACAATTGCAGGATCTTCACCATATCAATGAATTACATTCACATTTTTCTGTTCGCTGGTGAACCATCGCATCCTTAACACTGTATGGTCCCTGGGCAATCCTGGTCATAGACTATAATGACAGAGTATTATGCAATGTCTCAGTCCCATCAAGAAGACCTTTCAATAGCCTCTGAGCTTTCTTCAGGTCTGTATTTTGTGAAAATGACTCTTCTGCATCAGTGTTTGGTTGATCATCATCAGTGACATGTGAAACTGGCAAATCATAGGCTTTCGCTAACAAAATAGCATTCAGAGCAGCATCAACTAAGAAGTGAACACGAATAGTTTTTGCAATTGTTTTACCACTTAGCATGTGCTTGACTGTGTTTTCAGCATACACATCTTCAAAAAGTACTTGCAATCCAGAACCTATCATCAAATGACCAATTGACATCAAAATCTCATCTGTGTATAGAGGTCACCAAGTCACAAGACAAATGATTTCAGTGGACTGGCTCTAGGCTGAGACTCGACTATCAATCATTGATTTTTACTAAAGGGGATACTCGAATGTTAAACTGGTGTAATGTCGTTTTTCCTCGCTAAATCAGTAATTACACATACCATTGAATACATGCAGGTTAGGTTATCAGGGTTCATGTCGATCATTGCCAAAAAATGGAGCTGAATTCCCAGGATATGTTTCTTTTGTGAACTGACTGCATAAGGCCTGACCATGAGGGTCTTGCCGGATGTGAAATTAGAGCTCCCCAAAGGATGTCAACCTAAGCAGTGGAATGGACAACTTTCTTTTGCTGGAGCTCTTTAAATGTCATTTGTGGATTGTTGGATTACTGTTTATCAAGGTACTTGATGTATAGTCTTCCAAGTCTTATTATATCCTCTGAAATGACCTGAATCTTGGAACTGGTTTTGCTTCAACTTTCCCTGGCGTATAATATGTTATGATGCCCATATCGTTGAATGTTTTGAATCTATCAATGCTCCTTACATTATGGTCCACGTTATCAGCTACGAACTGCACACATTCAGCTTCAACAGGTGAGAGAGTTTCCGCGCCATGAACAAGAGCCGCACTTATTTCGAATTTCTTGACTTCCGAGTAAGATGAAGATATGTTATGGTTATTCAAAATGTCAATAAAGAACATCAATCTATATTAGTCACGTATTCCTACTGCTAAAACAAACTGTAAAAGTGCAAGGAGAACTTTGGGTCTAGCAGCCTGCATTATCGCTTAACCAACTGATGCAAGGTTAAAATCATTGTCTGCAAATATCTTCCTAAGAAATATCAACAATGTTTTAGGAACATATTTAAGAATCGCATCCTGTGATAGATCATTCTTAGACAGATATAATTCCGATCTTGTCTGAATACTTTAACATCCTCTTTGATAAGCTTGGTGTCCGTCCGTATGATGCTAATTGCCTCTGAGTATGAATTGTCTGTTGAGCGGCTCTGTGCATAGAATTAACGGAGAATTTTGCTGTACTTAAGAATGTAACACCATTATGTGTGTTATTAATTTCAGTCAAAATGATGTTGTCTTAGAAATGTTCTAACAATCGAGATTTTATGTATGAGAGACTGTATGGTTCAAAGCCAGTGCCTTCGAGAATTGCCTCCATTTGTTTAACAATATCGGCAATGGTGAGTTTCTGCTTGCCATTTTTCTGCAAATATTTAACAACTTCCAGAAATGCGTGTTTTCCCTCTGAATCCTCTGGTTTTCAAAGGTTTCGTTACTTAGAGGAATCAGCAAAGCAGAATGCCTTAGGTATGTTTTATTGGAATCAAAGCCTGCAAAACATGTTCTGTGATAACGTGCTTCTTCTGAAACAAAGTCAGCTACATAACCTGTTCTACCTTAAACAGTAGATTCCCAGCCATCATTTTCTCGGACTTTCTCACAAACTTTTAACAATCTGTCCTCAGACGCAATCGTTTCTACATGGGGAACATAAACACCTCTTTTATTTATATTAGATTTCGCTCCAGAACCACAAAACAGATAATGTTCATTAAAGTTAAACACACATAATAAGCGACTTGCACGGGATAACATTTTACCATGTATTTACTTGTTTTTACGGTCAATTTGTATGTATTTGTGGTTGATCCAACGCTGTCTGAAGTTCTTGTGGAGGCGTTGACTAATCTAAATTATGATCTTCTCTCCACGTTTGTCAGAAGCTCTTTTAATGGAATCGATGTCCTTCCAGCTGACGATGAATGTTTCTTCATAACTGGGCAGTTCATTGTTGCAAATAGCACACTTGTCAACATTCATAATTATTGGTACTTCACTTTGGCCAACCTGAAATTGTAATATGATAGACGATTAAGCTCCTGCAGTGATACATAAAAAAATACAAAACTAAGACATACGAAGTTATAATTGTATTTAACTTCATGAAAACTGTTGGTTCTATCCAATTTCACATTGCTACAATTGGTATTTTCGAGATGAATTTACAGAAATTGAGTTGGGAGAGGAGAGGCTAGAATCGGCGGAAATCTTTAGAGATGGCGCGCGTTTACCCGTTTCCGCAAGGCTCATTTTGGTAAACTTCTTTTTATCTGAAGAGAGGTTATTCATGCCCAATATCATAGTTAAACACCTATGTTAACCATATATCTAAGGTTCAGCCGACAAATCAGCTAGATTGACTTGACTTCATATTCAGTATTCGTGGTGAAAGGAGTCACAAGGGAATTATTTCGTTGTAATTTTACCTCAGTTTAGATGTGTGACCATGCTCTCAGTTCTACTCTCCAGGTTCTAGATTAATAATCCTGTTAGGTATCTTTTACATTTTTAAGAATTAAATCATCCATGCTGGACGGAATCTTTCGTAATGTATCATGTTGTCCATTCATATCATGGATATGTTCATTTTCTTTGCTATTAACTCTTACATAATTATTCATATATGCATATCAAATCATCCGTCCCTCGTTTCCCTTATTAGCATCATTTTGTCCCTAGGGAAGCAGTCCACAGTTGTTCATAGAGTGGCAAGTGTTTTGTTTTACTTTTGCCGGTAGTATTTCCAACAGTGTTGGTTAACAGGTTATTATAATTAACAGACTATTCTTATTATTATTTTTCTTCTTCTTCTTAATCTTCGTCTTCTTCTTCTTCTTCTTCTTCTTCTTCTTCTTCTTCTTCTGCTTCTTCTTATTATTATTATTATTATTATCATCATCATTAATAATAATAATAATAATAATAATAATAATAATAATAATAATAATAGTAATTGACATATTTTATCAATAAAATTCTAGGCTATTTGGCAGCATCATCATATCAAAATAAACCGCGTTCTCCATCTTTATCCCATAAGTTTTAGCATTATCAAATAAAAGAATAAGCGTATTAAATTGTACGGGCGTCCATCTGTCATGTGACGCTCCCGAACTACTCGTATTAGATGGTTTCTTCCTAGCCATTGTGCGAGCATAGGCCAAAGGTCATGATTCTGATCTCATGAGATTGACAGCGAAACCGGTTATCGCGTGATAAATGGAAAGAACAAAAGAGGCAATCACACCGATTGTCTCTTCCGTCAGAGAAAGAAAATTAGTGTGTAATTGCATTGAATGAGGATCGGCTTTCAGTGGTGCCTTTGAAGCCAGAGTTATTTTTACTAAGGCTTACAGTATATACTACAAAGGAAATTACTGAGTTAGCCATTCGGTAAATAATCTGCTTCGTGGGGGGGGGGTCATAGTCTGATACGTAAGCTAGAGAAATGTCCAGTCAATATACGAAGAAGTACACGGAAAATAGATATTTTACACAATAAAGAGCTGTTGTTATTCCTTCATATCAGAATGAAATAGTATATATAATGTCTTCATATATATATATATATATATATATATATATATATATATATATATATATGTAAAAATAAAAATGGAATAAAGAATAAGCAATTCAACAACTAACAAAAATGAACTCAAAATCTCATGTTGTAAAGTTCCACCGAAATATTTCGGCCGTAGATACGACCATTTTCGATCAGTTAATAAACTTTATTTCAAAACGGAAAAGTTTTTAAATTAATAGAGAGAATGCGATTGTAAGAAAATGTCACGTGCAGAGAACACCAAAAAGGGGAGAAAAACGAATGCGAGGAATGTTATGAAAAGAGAAAGAAAAAGAAGATGAAGAAGAGGAAGAAGACGAAAGAGATACCAATCAACCAGTATCTTTAGAACGTCAGTTGAAGAAGACGAAACGAAGAAGAAGAGAAAGCGAGAGCAAACGTGAGACAGGGTAAATCGACATTTTGTTGTCGAAAACTATTAAAGAAGAAAAAAAGAGAGAGAGAAAAAATCAGTGCTTAGATATCGCCTGCTAATTGAATTCGGGCTGAGAACGTCAACAGTCTACAGGATTAGTAGTAATTGGAGCAGTTAACGTCGAGGGACGAATCAAAGGAAGAGGAGGAGGCAGGGGAGGAGGGAAAGGGGGAAGAAGAGAGACAAGGTTAAAAGTTAGCCAGAGTCGTATTCATTTAGATTCATCTCGTATAAAATCGATCTAGCCGAAGGAAAGGAAATATTATAGAAACCTTGTCTTTGGGCAATGGTGTTCTTATGACATAGGATCAGACAGGATTCTGTAAGGCGTCGAAGTTTGGTGTCATGAATATGTTTGATAGGGATATTATGGGTATTGAAGTGGTGGCCGGAAGAGATCATATGAGTGCATAGTGCATTTGAGGTATCGCCGTTTTTCATGGCACGATTATGTTCATATATTCGTTCCTTTAACGGATGTGGTGTCTCGCCGAAATATATTTTTCCACAGTCGGCGCAGGGAATAGTATAAATTCCAGCTGTAGTGGGTGATGAAAGGACTTTATTTTTGTTGTTATGCATTTGTAA
>OY744521.1:143904763-144009763 GCA_963556195.1 Sepiola atlantica
TTGTTATTATCTGCCTTAATTATAATTCCTAGGTTTTCGCAGCAGCTGTGTCACTGCTTTCGATTATTTTTATTAAATATTTTATGTTGGGAACTTTTCATGGGGAAGTGTTTTTCAATGAAATTTAGGGATTGTTGCCCAGTTCAGTTTTTAGCATCTAGTTATAAATTGTGTTTATAATAAATTATATTTCCTTTTTTTCATTTTTAACGTTATTATACTTATTGGCGTCATGTTTCTTATATTTAATTTCTGTATTATGGTAACCACTATTTTCTAGATCTGTATTGTAAATGTTACTCGATTTTTTAAAACATTTGCGTTGCTAGAATTATTGATAAGCCTACGTTCGATAGAATTTGGAATATGTTTTATATATTTTTGGGGGGTGATTAAACTGTGGCTTTACGTATATTTGATTGGCGTTATCGTTTAGGTATGTTCGTAAATATTTGTATGTAAGTTTAACGTAAAGGTATTACTAGAAAAGCAAACTCCATTAACAGGCTGGAAACAGCGATGGTTATTGCTCGAATATTTAAAATGTGTGTACAGTTAAATGTCGGAGTGCAACAACAGAGTAAACAGACAACGTTAAAAGGCATCATAATATGTATGTTACTCGGAAACATACATTGAGATTTGTGTAAACGCTTTTCGATGAGTGTTAACGAAATAGGCAATGGATGGATACATTGGACGACGAAAAGGTGTCATCTTTAAAATATATAAACAAAAATTGAAAAAAACTTTGTATGTATATAACTTTGTTTTTTCCTCTCTATTGTCAATCTTTCCCGGCAGCTCTCTATATGTTTAGAGCCACCCCCCTCCACTTGCTTCATTCACTATCTCAATTATATACACATTTATATACACATTTATATATGTACACTAGAAAAATACACATCTGTAAAATTAAGTCACCCGGACTAAAAACTTGTGCACGACTTTTATGTCTCTTCACAAATACAGCAATTACAATATAATCAGCTTAACCTAAGGCTAAACTCTGTATTTCAATGTTGATCAAATATTATTACATGATTTTCAATCTTAAAAATGTCTGAAACCCAAGGATCTTAGGTAGAAATTTAAATTAGGGAGTTTTGCTTGATTAATGTCAAATGACTATGTATACAATTTAGTGAAATCTTGATATATTTAAACACATTAGTTGTGAACATGTACTGTCAAAATAGAACATGTAATTCGAGTAAGATATTTAAGAGATAAGATAATATTGCAAGATTTCACAAACGTTTTATTATAAAATGTTTCACTCTGGCTTCTACCCTTTTATAACCCGTTCATATAAAACTAACTAAAACTAAACATGTCGCAGATTACCAACCGATACACATATTGTGTTCGACAATTCATAATGATCCGTAAATTTGTTAAAGAAAAATCGTATATATATATATATATATATATATATATATTAGATAACTGTGACCATTTAAACTACTAATTTTGCTCTGGTTAGATCGGTGTGAGCAGTTCGTTAAAAAAATAAAAATACAAACCCGTAAATCAGTTTGTTTATACACACTACTTTCTTTCTCTCTTTATATTTTGTTTTGTCTCACTTTATTATATGTTTCTTTCTGTACTTTTTGTTAAAAAGATTTGCAACCCCAAAGTGTAATTCTGTTTCGTATATAATAGTGTTCCACTTGTTTCGTTTGTGTTTTATTGGAATCGCTTCAGACAAGGCATGGCACAACTGGATATGAAGAGCTGAGAAAATACTACTTCAAGGTAAAAAATAGTCAACGATAATTTTTGGCTAGATACATTCGTCCTCAGGAAACAATAATTCTTCCTTCTTAGTCAGAAAAATCTCTCATGGAATGTGAGGCGATACATAAAGTTTACTTTCTACTTTCCTAAATGATATTATTTTTTCAGTATTAAATTCAGCTCTTAATAAAAATATTCTTTTTAAGCTAAAAGAAAGTTTCAAGTCGGGCTAAATTGCCGTACATCGAAACATTATCATATTAATTATGATGTTCCTCAAGTATGGATCATTGTACCTTTATTATCCATATCTTCGTGGACGACCTCTATGATGAAGTCGCGTCCAATATAACAGAGCATATAACAGACTATTCTTGACATGTGGGTAAATCGAATACACACATATCTAAGGCACTAGCTGAATTCTAAGAAAATGACCTCAAGTATGTAGTGAAATGTGGCCAACTAATTATGATTACATGTAATGCTACTAGGTAAAGCCGTTTCTTTAAAAAAATATGAGAAACCTTAAAAACCACTGGTTGGCATGATTGATACCACTTTTCCCGAGAATCCTACATTCAAACACCTCGACTAAACAATGACTAGCAATATGAATTAGAATAAATACAGAGAAGATACTGCCACAACTGCTGCAAAAAGGGGATGTCTCTTCATGGCTAGAGAATTTTCTCCCATCTTCCAGTATTCTATATATCTACACACCTTCCATTCGCCCATTAATAGAGTAGTGTTGTCGCATATGTGCTGGTGCACCAACTATTGGTTTATCTTTCTTTCCCTCTATCTTTATTTCTTTCTCTCTTTATTCCCCTCCCTCCCCCCTCTCTCTCTCTCTCTTTAGTAGAGTTTTAAAAAAAGTATCTTACCTACCAGGCTCAACACTGTGTACCAAACCCCAGTCCCTATCCGATCACCTCACTGTTGCATATATTTGCTAGTTTTATTTCAACAGAACTTGCTGTACGTGTGTCCCCGCTATGCCAATACTCCCGATAAACGTGTACATCAGCAACATCACATCGTTTTTACTCTAGAAGTCTCCAAATGTCGGAAATTGTTTTACTCTTCTTTTCGTTGAACGACTTGTTCTTAAAATTCCCTCTATGCTCCCTTTTACACTGACTGTACTAATGATATATAGTGATAGAAACGGTATGAACAAAGAATGGTTGTTAAACAAAATAAAGTGAGAGAGAAAAAAGTAATAGAAACTAATTGATTACATTTAAGACTAATAAAAACTATTAAAATGAATTTTGAAATACAATTCAATGCAAAGTGAAAAAATATTCTAGAATGTATTTAGTGTGATTAACAAAAGTCAGTTAGTCTGTAATTTAATAGTATTACACGAACACACGCATACATACTATGTATTATTATTTTATGTAGGTACATATATACATTTATAAGGTATATGATATATTATGTCTAGAATTTAAGTATTTTATCAAACAGTGCGCAGTACGTGAGTATTGCTTAGTCGTTGTAGTATGAAAATATATTTCTTGCAATTAAGCTGCACAGATTCGTCTATGTTTCATCCATATAATGAATCGACAGATACACTTGTGTGTAACTTAATTGTCCTGCAAATATTTTCATACTACAATAACATATATGCATACACACACATATATATATATATATATATATATATATATATATATATATATATTTACATATACATATACATATGCCACTCTGTTTTGTCCCACATTACACTTTAGATAGTGGTACATGCACCTAAAAGACATCGTTGTAGATTACAAAGCACACGCTTACTAAGTTATCGAGTCACTAAGAATACGCTTAGTAACTCAACACTTTTTACACTCCTTGCCGGAGTTCATTGTACTTGTATTTGTTCAATATTTATATTTTCTAGTTTTGCTTTTACTTTGTTTCCTATAAACTCAGACAGCATTGTGTTCGTTACGTCTCTTATCGTTTTCTAGAAGGTTATGTAGAAGATTTGTAAACGAATTTTTATTCGCCACAGGCTTTTCTTTGTTCTTCTATATTTCGGTAGCTTAGTACTTTTGAATATATATATATATATATATATATATATATATATATATATATATATATATATATATATATATATATATATATATATATATATATATATATATATATATATATATATATATATATACATAAATGCACGAAAAATCATAACATAAAATGCGGTAAAAAATGATGCGTGAAAATGTAAATGGAAAACTAAATTAAATAAACTAATTATATCATTAAATAGCGGTTTATTTCGGATCAACGACCGTCTTCAGAAAAAGTGAATATTTTCAATTCATTGAATAACTGCAAACATTGGGAAAAGAAGACCACGCAACATGATGTATTGACACGTTATTAACTATTTAAAAATGAGAAAAAATACAGCGCGTGCGAACAGAGAAGTATAGTTTGGGAAAAATGGGGAGAAAGAAAAGAAAATAAGAAGGAAAAGGAAACAAATAAGGAATATATATGAAAAGTGGTGAAAATGAATTGTTACTTTCACAAGGGTTGGATTTTGTAATGCAGTGGCGAGATTTATTGCATTGTTTAAGTGCAGTTTGATTAGGGAATACACTCGGATAGTAAACGTATTAGAGAATGTTTGAGTAAATGTCTACGCTGAAATTGAAAATAGAAAAGCACATAGATATTTGTTTTGACTAAATTGGCTGTAAACAAATAAGACGAATAGGAGTTAGTTTATATAAGTATGTATTTACACAAATGACAGAAGATGTAACAAGAAAATGCGTCAAAAGTTGTCATCACGATAGTTCAGGTTTTCACAAATCATAACGTCGTGAGGATTCGATGAAAGGGGCAATAAGGTAAAGCACTGTAATATATAGCTAAAATAGAGATTGATAAATGTTTCAGTTAATTATCAATTCTGTTTTATTAGAACACTTAAATAACATACAAAATATAGCGCAATACTAGCATTGTAGTTTATTTTAGTCTTGATGTTCTAATATTCTTATATTTCACAACACTCCTCATGGAACTAAACGTTGGGTTACTCAGACTTATAATAATAATAATAATAATAATAATAATAATACTAATACTACTACTACTACTACTACTACTACTACTACTACTACTAATAATAATAATAATAAACTGGAAACCTCGAGGCCACAAGTGAATACATGCATATTGGTTTAAACACCTTTCATGAAAACAAATGCAGCACATGAGAAGATATATCCACGAAAAAGAATAGCAGAATGAATGCTTAAAGGAAGAACAGCATCAATTCACAAAGACACCGAGTAGAAAACACGCCAAAGCAACTGCAGACCAATAACCAGTTTACGTACAATGTGGAAACTCTTAACAGCAAAACAGAAGGAATAAGATACAGCATACTTACTCAGAAATAATAGAAAAAAATGACAGAAGGGAAGTAAGTATATTCTGAACTATTCATATATTTTTAACATGCAGAGAAATGGTGCAGGAATACACCGACGGCAATACTGAAAAGAAAAACACACCAACTCTTCTAAGGAACAGATGTACAAAGATATGTACTAAGTCAACCAAATAGACCGCATTATCATAATAGTCAACAAGAGGAAAAACACGAACTCTTTCATTTCACCGTCCCACCAGACGAAAGGGTTCATATCAAGGATAAAGAAAAATGAAGCAAATACTCTGAAATCAGACGTTGTGTTTTAAATAAACTCGAATATGAGCCATGTCTAACAATACAAAACTTAGCGGAAGACTGTGAACGTTTTGTTGCGTTGAAACAGGACAGTCGTGACATAGAGGAAAACGGAGTGTCGCACATTAAAAAAAAACATCAGAAGAAAAAATTTACTTCAATGAAAAACCAGAGAAAAAACATGAAAAAGATCCATCTGGACCGTGTTGGAGGTGTGAGATAACCATTGATGCAATGAGTGCCCCTACATATTCAAACAATGTGACAACCGCCACCAGAAAGGACATAAGGCATCACGTTGTAGGAACAAATCTGGTAGAACAAAATATCCGGAAATATGTACAGGTCAAAATGCTTAAAAAAAGTAAGACTACAGTTTGATAGTGGGTCTGACGTTTCCATCATTAATGTACAGACATGGAAGAAGCTTGGGAGACCCACTATGATCAAATCACAAAAAACGGCGAGAAGCGTCAGTGGTGAAAAAATAACCTTGGAAGGGGAATAATTGACGAATATTTATTTCCAGAATAAGACCGTAAAAGCCCACATTTTTGTTATGCGAAAATCGAATAACCTTTTTGGAACTGATCTGATTGAAAAGTTTAGCCTATGGGATCTGCCTTTAAGCTCCTTTTGCCAAAAGGTTGAGGATTCGAATGTGGAGGCGGAAAAACTCAAGAGGGAATTAAAAGAAAATTTTCCAGACGTATTTTCAGGCGGTTTTGGAAGGTGTACAAAAGCGGTAGCAAAGTTTGAAGTAAAAACAAATGAACTACCTGTGTTCAGAAAGAAAAGAAATGTTCCATACGCCGCTATAGAGCAAATAGACGGTGAATTAGAAAGGCTCGAGAACATTGCTGTCATTTCAAAAATTGATCACAGTGAGTGGGCTTCACCTACAGTTTATGTTAAGAAAAAGAACAAGGAGATTCGGATTTGTGCCGACTTTCCCACAGGCTTGAACAAGGCATTAAAAGATCACCAGTACCCTCTTCCAAGCCCTGAAGAAATATTTGCGTAACTGAGTGGAGGAAAATATTTTTCTAAAATCGATCTCAGCGACGCTTATCTTCAAATCCCTGTCGATGAAGAGTGTTCAAAACTGCTATGTATCAATACCCATAAGGGATTAAACAAATTTAACCGACTTCCTTTTGGGGTCAAGGTCGCCCCTGCGAGTTTTCAACAAATTATGGACATGATGTTAAATGGGATGGATTTCGCAGTAGGGTACCTGGACGATGTGTTAATAAACAGCGTTAGCAAAGAGCAACACAGTACTCATGTAAACCAAGTATTCAAAATAATCCAGGATTATGGGTTTAAAATCAAAGATGAGAAATGTACTTTTTTCATGGAAAAAATAAAATACTTAGGGCAAATCATCGATGAGCAAGGAGGAAGGCCAGACCCAGATGGGGCAATGGCGATAAGGAACATGCCTGCTCCAGAAAATACTGCATCCCTACAAAGCTTCTTAGGGGTTGCGAATTACTACAATGTGTTCGTACCAAACATGCATAGACTAAGATCACCCTTAAATGAACTGTTAAAGAAGGACCAAAAATGGGTCTGGACGCAAGAGTGCGAAGAAGCGTTTCAGAAAATTAAAGATATCTTAACGTCTTACTTGTTTCTGGCACATTATAACCCCAAGCATTATATTGTAGTTGCAAGCGATGCCAGCAACTATGGTATAGGAACATGCATATTGCACAAAATGGACGATGGAAAAAACCCATAGCCCATGCATCCCGAACACTTCTACCAGCCGAAAAAAAATACTCTCAAATTGAGAAAGAGGCTCTAAGCATTATATTCGCGTTAAAGAAATTTCATCGTTTCCTACACGATAGACAATTTCTGTTACAAACAGACCACACACACTTATTAACGATTTTCGGATCGAAAAACGGGACTACCACAACACACTGCAGATAGACTCCAAAGATGGGGTACCATTCTTCTTAACTACAATTTTCAAATGGAGTATGTATCATCTAAGAGATTTGGTCATGCAGACGGGTTATCAAGGTTCATACCTAAGCAGACAGAACCATTGGAGGATATGGTGATAGGAGCTATTCAAGCGGAAGCTGAAGTAGAAAATACGTTATGTGAACGTCCAGTAACGCCTGATGAGATTAAGAGTAAGGCAGAGGTGGATGAATTTATCATAAGCACGAAAGAAAAAAATCAACAATAGCCAACTAGATGATGGAATGTATTCAATTTGCGACAACGTCCTGTTATATAGCGACAGGGTTGTAATTCCTATGACATTACAGAAAAGAATGCTAAAGGAATTCCATGTGGGACATTCAGGCATATCGAGAATGAAAATCCTCATGTGCTCTTTCGTTTACTGGCCAAACATGGATAAGCATATCGAAGAAAAAGTCAGGGAGTGTAGAGGATGCGCCTTAGCTACGAAAGCTCCTCAAACTCAACTCAGATCGTGGACTAAACCGGACCGACCTTGGTCTACAATTCACTTAGACTTTGCGGGACCACTGGATGGGTTATACTATCTCATTCTTGTAGACAGCCTAGCTAAGTGGCCGGAAGTACTAAAATGCAAGAACCTTACATCCAAGGCAGCTATCAACTTCCTATACGAACTATTCGCTAGGTTTGGAGTAGTAGACCGCATTGTCACCGACAATGGTACTCAATTCACATCTACTGAATTTAAACACCTTTGCGAGGATCATCTCATCGAGCATATAACAATCCCTCCATACCATTCAAGAAGCAATGGACAGGCGGATAGATTCGTTGACACATTCAAGAGAGCCCTGAAAAAAGCTAGTGGATCACCGACGGATAAGTCAATCCAACAGTTTCTGCATGTGTACAGAGTCACTCCGAATGCAAACATCGAAACGTCGAAGACACCTGCTGAGGTCATGTTCGGACGCAAGGTTAGATCGATTTTCCACAAGTTGTTACCAAACCAGGATAGGGCAAATATAAAAAGAACGATTACAAAAAAAACTGTATAAAGTTGGCGAAAAAGTTTTTTATAAGATCTACAGAAACAATATGACTTTCTGAGAGTCCGGTACTGTGGATAAACAAACGTCACACTAACCAAATCCGGAAAAGATACTCGAAATGTGAGGTGACCAGATCGCCCGAGGAGGACATCATGGATGCAGTGTTTGATACTTTTCAGGTGCCCATACCAGAGACTGCTCCTGAGATTAGGAGATCAAAAAGAAAACGGAAATCGACTGAGTTGATGATGGCGATTCCCAAACAAAAACGTTATTAATCCCCAGAGGGGATATTTTCAAAGGGGGGGAGTTACACCGGCCATTCTTACACAGGAGAAACTGCACCGGTTGTCACTATAAATAGTTCGAGTCACCGGAGAGACAGAGAAGACAAAGCACTGTCTTGTAACTGTTTAGCCAAGTGCTAGTCACTTTCTTACTTTGTTAATACACTTGTTAAACCAACCCTCGACTTGACTTCCTTTATTTATTATTTACTGTTGGATGACTTCACAACAGTTACAAAGGAGAGAGTTTAAATTATTCGGATAAAAACTGTGTAATATTTAAGAATACAGCATTTAGAGATAATGACAGCTTGAATTGGTTGGTCAAAGTTAATCTTAAACGATCTACAGAGAACACATTAATGGCAGCCCAGGAACAAGCAACCCGCACTAAATACATCAAATATTACGTTGAAAAAACTGTAGAATGACCGATATGCAGATTGTGTATTGAAATGGGAAAATCTTACCGCATACTGTATCTGAATGCCCAATGCTAGCACAAAACCAGTATAAAAAATGGAAACACGACAACGTCGCTCAAGTACTAGATTTTATATATTCAGACTTCATGAATTAGATTACAATGAGAAGTGGTATGAGCATATAACAGAAGTGGTACCGGAGAACGACAATGTTAAACTTCTTTGAGGCATGCGCATACAGACTTATACGATACTTGAACATTCAAAACCCGATTTAGTATTTCTAAACAAAAAACAAGAGAACTTGCTTAATAATCATTGATATAGCCTGCCCCCTCAGAACCAGAGTGCAGAAGTAAGAACACGAAAAAAAACTGTCAAGATCTAAAATGAGAATTTGTTATACTATGGAAATGTAAACATGTACAGGTGATTCCAGTTGGAATGGGAACGCCTGGAACTATACCGAAAAGCCACGATAAATGGCTTAAACAGATTGACGAGACAATGTATTGTACATTCCTGCAATTCTGCAAAAGCCTTGCCTATTAAAAACAGCGAATTTGTTAATATACAGCTTGAATATCTAACGTCAAGGGTATTGACTTGAAGTTACACAAAGAAAACTCCATCTAAAAACATCCAAAAGTTCTAACTACTATGAAATAATAATAATAATAATAATAATAATAATAATAATAATAATAATTGTACAACACAAAATGCTTGTGAAAGATTACGGAGGGTACAGAGACTGACGATGGATATAAGAAAAGCAAACATTCTCTGGAAGTGTTCGGAGATTAAGAAGAGATATACGTGTCCTGCGTCTCCCAATATACGAGTGAAAATCAATCGTCATTGCCACGGCCAATTCAATGGTAACGATTGTTGCGATAATAATACAAATCAAGTTTTATCAAATACTAGCGGGGCTACCCGGCGTTGCCCGGGGCGATTAAAAACAAAATAGAAGAAATGAAGTAGTGTGCATAAATCTTTATAACAAAACTTCTATATCTCTCTAGTCGTCTCTTTATCTTTATATCTTTTCTCTCCCTAACCGTCTCTTTCTCCTTTGCCAAGCCCATTCTTATCTTTAATTTTCTATGTTTAATTTCTTCTCCTCCTCTGCTCTCGGTCAAAGTATGCAAAAGCCTCAGCAGGCCCTGTAAAAGCATGGGAGGGCCGCTGCCTAAGGTCTGCAAAACTCTTGCAGATTTGCTTCTGCAGGTGTGCAAAAGCTTCATAACAAAAGGGCTGCCGGCGCCATAAGAAACAAAATAAAACCTTGTATCAACATACCTGTTTGTCTTGTCCAAGCATATTAATCTCTTAAAAATGATATGTTAAAGCCACCTGAGCTTTTAGTTTTAAAGTTATTGTGCTGAATATATACATAGCCGTTATATTTAGTGGAATGAGCACCTACAGATTCATCAGATACCACTTGCAAACTTTACACTGTTATATCTATCATATTAAACAGATGTGGATTCAGTATATATCTTTTATTAATTAAGCACTGTTGGATTAAACATAAGACTTAATCAGAATAAAATGATATTATAACACATACCTGCCCTATCTAGAGTATTAAGTATATCTAGATTCAGCAGATACTATATTCCAAGTGACCTACTGCATAATTGAACGTAACTGCTTCATCTAGGATACTGACCAGTATTTAATTCAGCATATACATTTACCAAGTGCAGTATTATTTTATTGCTCCCGAGTGTGTTTCAGTTGATCGACAGAGGACATGAACAAAAAATGAAAAACAGTAGTCAAAGTATGCTTAAAATATTTTCTGTCAAAACCTAATACTCTATACCTCAACATGCTGGAACACATTTGGTGTAAGAGAGGTGTAAGCAAGAATATAATGAATAAAACGAAAACAATTGTATATTTCAATATCAATTTTTATTTCAATATGTTTGTTTCTTTTAAGAATTTGTAATTATATCAAAAGATAATTTCTAATGTACGGACTAAAAAAAAATATATATATATATATATATATATATATATATATATATATAAAGGATCCGCTCCACTTGATGATATCAAACATAGAAATAGTTTTTTTTTAAATGTGATGATTTAGTAAAATGAAAATTTCAATTGTCCAAACTTTTGATTATTGTAACAACATTTTGGCTAGTCTTACCTTTACATAAAAGAATGGAAAAATAAAGTTAAAACTACAGTTACAGCCTCAAAATCTCAAGGGTTATTGTGTTGCTGATTAAAGTAAGCAGGCAAATTAACTGAATTGAAGCATGTAATTTGAGAAAAAAAATAGAGAATATATTGTTCAATTAAATGAGTTACAATAACCAAAATGTAGTGGCAATTTCCATCATTAATAAGGAAGTTTATTTATGCAAGTAATGAAACTTTTATTTTAATTTCTCAGTAGTGACTTGTTATCATCAAGAATCCACCCCAAAGAGTGTTCTTTCTTTGGTGATTTTTAGAATAGGTATCCGAAAGTTTGCAGCCATGGCGTAGTTGTGATGTAAGCAATTCTGACTACGAACTAAATCTACACAATATCAACCGAACAAAACTGAAATTGCAAAACAAAAGTAATTGTTAGTTTAGGATTAAGGTTAACGGAAAAAGCAATAAAACGTTTGGTTAATAGTGTGTAAATTGTTTGGTGAAGTACATTAAGGTTAGCTTGTAGGGAATGTTCAGTAAAACTTGTCATTAATGACATAAGTACCGACATATTCATGGATACCTATTCTGAAAAACTACCCTTGCTTATTTTGAAAAAGCACTCCCCGGATCCCCTGCGCCACCCTAAAAGAAAAACTATAAAATACTTTATTCTTCAGAAATGTGGTACACAATGCTATTGCGAAAAATTAGTTGTTCATTTGTGATGATCAGTTATTTTTATCCGACAGATCAGAACACAAACTAAATAATCATGTTATTGGGATATCCGTGCACTTGGTTCAAACGTCCTGCTGGTCTAGGCCTGTTAAACAATTCCACACTGAAAAAGAAAAAAAGATTTTTTTAAGCAGTAAAATAGATCAGAAAGTTAGCATAAACAACTCCTACATCTGCGTCAAATCATTATGTATAAAACAGATAGTGTATCAAAAACTAATTCATATGACACAATTGTGTTTTGTAGCGATAAACATAACCTACCATTAAGAGATTGTTTCCTGTTGTTGATTGTCTGCTCGGGAGAATATTCATGTGTAGGTCCGACATGGTATTAATTCATTGCGAACTGAAAAAGGAAGACAAATTCAGTTATGTATAAAACAGATAGGTGTATCATTTTTAAATACACTGAATCATATGATGTAATCGTTTTGTACTGACAAACATAACCTACCATCATAAAATTGTTGAATCATATACGAAAGTGATGAGATTGGCTACTTGAGTGAAAATTTGTGTTGAGGGCTTCCTTTCTGTTAATTCATTGAGAACTGAAAAAGGAAGAAAAAACTGAGTAATGTATGAAACAGATAGCTTTTGTTATTTCTGAATCGACTCATATGATGAAATTGTTTTGTAGTAACAAACAAAACATACCAATTCCTATATATGCTGTGAAAATGTTGATTCATAGATTGGCTACTTAGGATGGCATTAGTGTCGAGGTCTTAGTTTATGTTAAATCAATGTGAACTTAAAAAGTAGGAAAAAATGAGTTACATATAAAAGAAATAGCTTTTTCATTTGTAAATACACTACTTCATATGCTGCCATCATATGTTGCAATAACCTACCATGAAAAGATGCAACGTCTGACTTAGATTGTTTAATCATATAAAGCAGTGGTGAGATTGTCTGCTCGTGAAATAAATTGTGAGTTATATTTTAATTGGTGATATTGATTTCCATATGATTTTTTTTGTTTCTTTTGAGAATTTGTAATTATATTAAAAGATAATTTCTAATGTACGGACTAAAAATATATATATATATATATATATATATATATATATATATATATATAAAGGATCCGCTCCACTTGATGATATCAAGCATAGAAATAGTTTTTTTTAATGTGATGATTTAGTAAAATGAAAATTTCAATTGTCCAAACTTTTGATTATTGTAACAACATTTTGGCTAGTCTTACCTTTACATAAAAGAATGGAAAATTAAAGTTAAAACTACAGTTACAGCCTCAAAATCTCAAGGGTTATTGTGTTGCTGATTAAAGTAAGCAGGCAAATTAACTGAATTGAAGCATGTAATTTGAGAAAAAAAATAGAGAATATATTGTTCAATTAAATGAGTTACGATAACCAAAATGTAGTGGCAAAATATTTCCATCATTAATAAGGAAGTTTATTTCTACTCTAAATATGCAAGTAATGAAACTTATTTTAATTTCTCAGTAGTGACTTGTTATCATTAAGAATCCACCCCAAAGAGTGTTCTTTCTTTGGTGATTTTTAGGAATAGGTATCCGAAACTCTGCAGCCATGACGTAGTTGTGATGTAAGCAGTTCTGACTATGAACTGAATCTACACAATATCAACCGAACAAAACTGAAATTGCAAAATAAAAGTAATAGTTAGTTTAGTATTAAGGTTAAAGGAAAAAGCGGTAAACGTTTGGTTAATAGTGTTTAAATTGTTTGGTTGAGTACATTAAGGTTCGCTTGTAGGGAATGTTCAGTAAAACTTGGCATTAATGACATAAGTACTGACATATTCATGGATACCTATTCTGAAAAACTACCCTTGCTTATTTTGAAAAAGCACTCCTCGGATCCCCTGCGCCACCCTAAAAAAAAAACTGTAAAATATTTTATTCTATTGCGAAAAATTAGTTGTTCATTTGTGATGATCAGTGATACTTATCTGACAGATTCGAACTCAAACTAAAAAGTCATGTAGTATTTGTGCACTTGATTCAAAGGCCCTGCTGGTCTTGGTCTGTTAAGTAATGACACACTGAAAAAGAAAAAGGAACCATGTATTAAACGGATAGTATTCTCACTTTTAAATACACCAAATAAAAAAAGTGAGATGGGGTTAGTAGTGAGAAATGTAACATACCATGATGACATCATATATGCGTGGTAAATCGTTGAAGCTCGTCAGATGGGCTACTTGGGTGGACATTCTTGCTGAGGACTTCTGGTTTGTTTTGTCAATGTAGATTGGAATGAGAAAGGAAAAATGATAGAAGTTATTGCCAATGAAACGTAAGTAAATGCAATTTCAAGATACTTATCAAATGTGGCTAATGAGAACTAACTCTGAGTGATTTAAATTTTTAAGTTAAATAAATAGATTCAGAAAAGAAATCATTTCACGGGAAGTAATTTAGGTAATTAAAATAGGATTTACCACAAACCTGTGTCCTAGCGTTCTTGTGTTTTTTCCAACTGATGTCTCCTTTATAGTGGTAAAAGTTATTTGTATAAAGCTCTTGGATACACAACGTTTGATGTTTTACCTTCTGGTGCCAATATGTAAAGACATTGTGGAGAGCCTACCCTTGAACATCCTACATAAAACTGCCCATGGCTAAAGCAAGGTGAAGTCAAGTTTAGACCAACCACTGCCAATGATTGTCCTTGGGGCTTGTTAATTGTCATGGCAAAACACAATTTAACTGGGAACTGAAGCCTTTTAAATTCTATTGCAGAATCTGACGGAATAATGGGTATTCTGGGAAGGAAGGTTAGTTTGCCCCTTGCCACACCAGTTAGTATTACGGCTTCTATCACATGAGGTTGCATGCGTTTAACACACAGTCTTGTTCCATTACATAGCCTTGGAGCATCAAGATTCCGGAGTAATATAATTGGGCATCCAGCTTTCAGCTTTAACTTGTGTGTTGGCATACCAGGCAATTCTAATGAATTTAAAAATTCTGTAGGGTATTGTACAGCCTGGTCGTCATCAAGAGTAGAATCCACAGAAGTGAAAGTTTGTTCATCACCTGGAATTTCATCAAGCAGTTGTTGATTGATGACATGTACCATGTCATTTTTAGGAGCTAGAATTGCTCTCTCCGTTAGCCATTCAGGATGCACATAGTTTTCGGCTATATTTGGATAAACTTTGCTACTAAGTTCTGTGAGTGATGAAACAATTGAGCCAATACCTGGAGTAATAACAATCTTGCCATTGTTGGTTGTTGCAAGCTTGCCATCACCTATTTTTAGGAGTAGGGAGGCAAACTCACCAGCCATTGGGTCACTATTGAGATGTACACGCATGTTTGTAAATAACGTTACAGTCTTAATGTACTTCCACAAATATGACAATTTAATGCAAGCATTAAGTTCGTCAGCGGGACTTCCACGTGGAACAATAGGAAGCGTTTGTCGGAAGTCACCTGATAATAAAAGTGTTATGCCACCCATAACAATATCACGTCTCTTGAGATCACGCAATGTTTTATCTAGAGCCTCGAACGCTTGTTTATGTGCCATTGTACATTCGTCCCATACGATCAAGGAACAATTCTGTAAAACTTTGGCTGAATCTGATCCTCTTTCTATTTGACAAATTTGATCAGCATCTTTCGTTAAGGATAATGGCAACTTAAATGTGGAGTGAGCTGTCCTACCACCAGGAAGAAGAGTGGCTGCAATGCCCGATGATGCCACTGCCACAGCTATTTTGCCTTCTGACCTAACTTTAGCAAGAATTAATTTGGTAACAAATGTCTTTCCTGTACCTCCGGGTGCATCAAGGAATATCAGGCCACCTTGCTGATCTTCTACAGTATTAACTACAGTACGAAATACATGAATTTGCTCATTATTTAGTTGTGCGATACCATCTCGAACAATTGATGCTTGCTCATGAGGTTGATAACTAATTTCACGTGTCCATGCAGTAATGACCGGATGTGTATTAGATCGATTAGGTGAGGTAAGACCCAATTTTGTCAGTGTTTTACCATTCATCTGATAAGTCATATCTTCGATATGAACTAAAGCCATATTGAAGATGTCGTCTGAAAATGTTATATCAACTTCAGGCTGCTGATTGCGTTTCCTAAGAAGGAAATCTTCACTAAAAGCTTCTTTGTGTGCATCCCAAAGTCGTTTTGGATGAGACACTGCACATGATGTCAACATGATGGCAAACAAATGTCTCAAATTGTCTGCAGATTCAGATATAGATGCTTCCTGTAGTGTCGCATCCCAGTGGTTATCATCTTCAAGTAGTCCATGTGCACTACATGCATCCCTGAATGTAGTCACAACTTGACCATTGATCGTTTTTAGGTCATTAAAGCTCTGTGGACCTCTAACATTGTGTAGAAGCAGTCTCAAACAGAAGCAGTCAAATTGATTTGGATGCACGGTGTATACCCTGCCCAAAACTTCTGTTCTTTTAACACACGGATAGCCTGGAACTGGCTTACCCTGTAATCGTCGCTTGAAGACCTTAGTTTTACTGTCCCAGGTATAATAAAGTGGAACTTCCGAGTAAAAAAGTGTACGTGCAAAAAAATCTGTTTGACACAATTTGAACAAAGCTGTTAGAGTGGTTGAAGGTGGATTTGCAACTCTATCTGCTGCAGTACTTTCAGTAAAGTATATCCGCTGTCCATTTTCTAGATGAACTGATAGGTGAATAACTGGGGGATAGTGTACATGTATGTGAAAGTTAAGTATTCTCCAAATGGCTTCATTGGTTGATATGTAACGTCCTGTTTCGTATCTCTTAACTTCATCATGAGCATTACTTTCAATTGTGAAGATAGCTTGATCACTACCTTTATTTACATATTTACAAATGTATTTTATTGATTTCACGCTGTTGCAGTATTCAACATTGATATGTGCATCAAAAATCTTACAAAGCAGTTTATTATGTGGTACAACCCATCGGTTGTCTACAGGAACTGTTATGTTGCGAGGTAGGGTAACTGTTGTCTCAAAACCTCCAGCTAAAGGAGATAGTCGTCGATATTGTGGGTAGCCATTTGTATCCGATTGAGTTTCACTCAAGAAGTGTCTGGGATATCTCTTACTGCAGTGTCCATTTTTGAGACAGAGTGAACATCTGTTTATGTTTCCACAAGGTCCATGAATCATATGGTGCCTAATGATATCATGTAAAACCGGATCTGCCACTGGATCCGGAATTTCCGCACTGATAACTGAATCTATGTCAGAGGATCTCAATTTTTGTTGAAGCCAAACCAGACAATGAGCATGTGGCAATCCTCTTTTCTGCCACTCAACAGTGTACATGTATGCTATGACCACTCCGAAAATGTTTCCTTTCGTTAAGAGTTGGATAAGGATACCTAGCTTTAGATGGAAAACTCTTGCTATGAGGTCATGACGATCATGTGGTTGTTGATTCGGAAGGAGTTCATTCACAATCTCAGGCCACTTCGGATTGCAGGTAAAAGTTATTAAAAAATCTGCAGTTCCATATTTTCTCACATACACCATCGCATCTTGCGTGCGTTCATGCATATAGCGAGGTCCCCCAGTAAATGTTGCTGGTAGGATTGTCAGTTGGCCAACATTGTCAGTATTTCCATCAATACTTAGTGAGTCCCTCAAGTGAATGTAATCAGCAACTCTCAACTCCTTTTGATGTGTCTTAATGTAAGTAAGTCTCTCATGCTCTATTTTTGCATACATATCAACTATGTACTGTTGAAATAGCTTCCTACATTTAAGCAGCATGTTAAAACTTCCGTCACGGACCATAATCCTATATGCATAGAAATCATTACAAGAAATCTTTTTTCCTACTACTAACTGAGTGGTGTGAGGATTTGTTTTCCAAACAGTGAAATGATAGCCTTCTTGACCTGTCCAATGAATGATCGGGTACTGTAAAGCATCATATGCCCGATTTGTTTCAGAGATGCGCTGAAGTTGTTTGTTTCTAAGATGCAAAATGATGTCCCGATGATGGAACTCTTAACCCACTGTTACAACAGCAACTTCACGTGCCTCGGGAGCATTGAAACGTCGTTCATGTTCTCCTGTAGGAGTTTTGTCAGCATGTATAACCACTTTTAAGTCATCACCTCCATTATGCTCCATCGCCATCTTAAATTGTTGGATATATAAATTTTCTCTGTGAAGCATGCTTTGCAATGCAAGAACAATATCTAATTTAATGTTTGAGAAAGAGTTATATCTAATCGCCGCTTCTTGCTGTTCATCACCCAGAAAATATATTTGTAGAAACTGTGGAAATTCCCCTTTGATGGGAAGCAAGGAACCCACTCTATGACAAATCTGGCCACAAACTTTAAATGTAGGCATATAGCCCTTTTCACGTATTTGTTCAGCGCCAAAGCTTGTCATACTGAAGCAGTTGTTATAACTCCGAATGTTGTTCAGGAAATGTATTGAATAATGTGAAGTGTTATCAATAAGGGATTTTAATGGTTCCGGGGGTATACCTAAATCTTGAATAATAACTTTGCCCCCAGAACAGCACATACCTGGTGACTCCCTAATCCATTTTTTAGCGTTACATTTCGTACACGTTTTTCCGTTGTTCATTGTGCCTATTTGAATGTCTCGGCGTAGGTGATAATTACGCGCAACATCATAATTGCGGCCTTCATGCCACCAGATATTTGCTTGAGGAACCGTACTAATTGATGTATGTAGCTGCATGGCTTCAAATCTGGCATTTCTGTGTTGTGCCATAGTATGTACATTTTGATTTGTCTCAGTATGCCTCGGCTGTTCTACCTCAGATGTCTCTGCGGCAAGTTCCTGTAGCTCCAAAGGTTGACTATCATTTTCATGGAAGGAATTATCCAAACGCTCTTGTTGAGACTGATCATGAATTTCTGTTTGTAGACTTCTCTTTCTCGAAGCAGTTGGTCTTGTAGTACGACCAATAGAAGATTTTTTTGGAGGCATGTTTCTCTTGTTTTCTGGCTGGAAAGAATTTGATCGAAAAGATGATTAATGAGAGCGTGAAAATGAATAAATGGGAGAAAAATCGAAAGTAAATTCTATTTAAGTCAAGTAAGATGAAAATATTTGTTGTGTTTATAGTAAAAGAAAAAAACAATTATATTGTATTTAAGTAGAACTGAAAGTAATTATTAGATGATTGAAAATGTGGCAGGTTAGTCATGTCTGATTTGCACGAAATAAAACCAATTTTGATCTGAACCATGTATTGTGTTAAATGTCCAAAGGATATGTTATTGTATGTAATATGTTTCTGATGTGTATCAATTGGGCAAATGGAGGAGGGCATTAATTACTATTTAAGTCACGTAAATTCTATTTCCGTATGGAGCTTGAAAGGCTAACAAATCTGATATGTTGGTCAGTAAATACTACTGGAAGTTATTGTAGTAAGTGTGAAAAAGAAATATTGTTGTCGTCGAGTGGTGAGAAGAAAATGTATTTAATATAAGGGCAGCAGTTTTTTTTGGGGGGGGTTGATTTTAATGTGGCTCTGTAGGCCTCTTTAATGTTCAAAGGCCCCCTTATCACAGAGCGAGTAAGTGTTTATTAAAAAAATTCAGCAGTTGTTTTATTTTATTTTTTTGTGAGTTTAATGTTTAATTTTTTTAAATTTATTATAATGGAAAATATCCGAATGTGTCAAATTTTTTTTTTATCGTGTAAAGTTGTAATGCCTTAAGAAGATGTATATCATATTTAATTATCGACGTTTACGAATTCATATTTGATTATGTCGGATGAGTTTTTATACTAAATAAATTTTATACTTAAAAAATATTATAATGATGGGTGGCACCTTATTATGCAGTCGCTGTCTTATATATTTAGGTGGGTGTGGGTGGGGGAACATTTCTTCCATTTACACGGATTTTTCATGTTTGCCATTATTTTACGTAAAGGACAGCTATTACATAATAACATGGCACCTGATATACTCTTTATATGCAATTAGAAGTTTACAAATAATTATGCAAAATTCTGATACTTTATATTATAAAAAAATAAAAAAATAAAACTTTAAACTCAAAAAATAAGAAAAGAAGCAATACAAAAACCTTAACAAATTCTGATATTTTACTGTAATAAATAAGGGTAGTTCTGCATTTCAAACGTCACTTGGACTTAATAATTGAAGAGTTCCATTCATTCCACCGAGTCAACCGGAAGTGCCAGACTGAATGTAAAGTCATTGATTATTCTTATTGTATGAATAGAAAAGTTTCTGAAAGTAGGCAACAGTAATTTCTGAAGTGAAAAATTATCAATTAAATGAGTAGTTAGTGTTTTTTTTATTGTAAGAATTCGAATTCTAGCAAAATTATCAATAGTGATCGTTTAAAACGATTATAAGAAAGTTCAAAATCTGTATAAGTAACAGTTGTTTAAACTTCATGTAAATAAGTAAAACGTTAATGTTTATATTAACTGTTAGAGTTGATTTTATTTTTAAAATTATTATAAAATGAAATATCGGAATTATTCAGTTTGTTTTTTGTAGAAGTATATCATATTTAATTAGCGACGTTTACAAATTCGTATTTGATTACAACAGTTCGGTTCAAATAGTGTAGAAGTAACATGTTTGTTTTTAAATTAAGTGATAGGTATAATTATTGGTATATATTGCTTCTTGAGTTGTATATTTCGTAACATAATGAAAACTTAAATGTTTTTATCGTATATTTTAGAGTTTAAGTTTTTTAAATATTTGTTTTATGTAATCGGTGTTCGGTACGTGAAATAAGTAAAGAAAGTTAAAAATACGTGTAAACTGAGGCCTCCCCCCACCCCGGCAGAAACATAAACGTTATTTGGAATATTGTTTAGTATGTAATATAAACTGAGGTCTCCCCCCCCCACCCCGGCAGAAACATAAAAGTTATTTGGAATATTGTTTAGTATGTAATATAATATGTTTGATGTGTATTCTTTGTGCAAAATGAATTTGGTTCAAATAGTGTAGAAGTAACATGTATGTTTGTAAAGTAAGTGATAGGTATAATTATTAGTATATATTGATTCTTTAGTTGTATATTGCGTAACATAAGGAAAACGTAACATTTTTTATCTTATATTTTAGAGTTGATTTTTATAAATTTTTGTATTATGTAATCGGTGGTCGGTACGTTAAATAAGTAAAGAAAGTTAAAAATACGTGTAAACTTATGTTCAGGTTAATGTAATCTGTTATTCGCTAACGTGTAAATACTACGTACGAAGATTAATGGAATGTCATTCGCTTATTCTGTAACGGTTTTTTGTTTAAATTTTTTTTATCGTGTAAAGTTGTAATGCCTTAAGAAGATGTATATCATATTTAATTATCGACGTTTACGAATTCATATTTGATTATATCGGATGAGTTTTTATACTAAATAAATTTTATACTTTAAAATATTGTAATATAAGATTATTTATAATAATGGGTGGCACCTTATTATGTAGTCGCTGTCTTATATATTTAGGTGGGTGTGGGTGGGGGGACATTTCTTCCATTTACACGGATTTTTCATGTTTGCCATTATTTTACGTAAAGGACAGCTATTACATAATAACATGGCACCTGATATACTCTTTATACGCAATTAGAAGTTTACAAATAATTATGCAAAATTCTGATACTTTATATTATAAAAAAGGAAAAAAATAAAACTTTAAACTAAAAAAATAAGAAAAGAAGCAATACAAAAACCTTTACAAATTCTGATATTTTACTGTAATAAATAAGGGTAGTTCTGCATTTCAAACGTCACTTGGACTTAATAATTGAAGAGTTCCATTCATTCCACCGAGTCAACCGGAAGTGCCAGACTGAATTGATTTTTCTTATTGTATGAATAGAAAAGTTTCTGAAAGTAGGCAACAGTAATTTCTGAAGTGAAAAATTATCAATTAAATGAGTAGTTAGTGTTTTTTTTTATTGTAAGAATTCGAATTCTAGCAAAATTATCAATAGTGATCGTTTAAAACGATTATAAGAAAGTTCAAAATCTGTATAAGTAACAGTTGTTTTAACTTCATGTAAATAAGTAAAACGTTAATGTTTATATTAACTGTTAGAGTTGATTTTATTTTTAAAATTATTATAAAATGAAATATCGGAATTATTCAGTTTGTTTTTTGTAGAAGTATATCATATTTAATTAGCGACGTTTACAAATTCGTATTTGATTACAACAGTTCGGTTCAAATAGTGTAGAAGTAACATGTTTGTTTTTAAATTAAGTGATAGGTATAATTATTGGTATATATTGATTCTTGAGTTGTATATTTCGTAACATAATGAAAACTTAAATGTTTTTATCGTATATTTTAGAGTTTAAGTTTTTTAAATATTTGTTTTATGTAATCGGTGTTCGGTACGTGAAATAAGTAAAGAAAGTTAAAAATACGTGTGTTTGATGTGTATTCTTTGTGCAAAATGAATTTGGTTCAAATAGTGTAGAAGTAACATGTATGTTTGTAAAGTAAGTGATAGGTATAATTATTGGTATATATTGATTTTTTAGTCGTATATTGCGTAACATAAGGAAAACGTAAAATTTTTTATCTTATATTTTAGAGTTGATTTTTTAAAATTTTTGTATTATGTAATCGGTGGTCGGTACGTTAAATAAGTAAAGAAAGTTAAAAATACGTGTACACTTATGTTCAGGTTAATGTAATCTGTTATTCGCTAACGTGTAAATACTACGTACGAAGATTAATGGAATGTCATTCGCTTATTCTGTAACGGTTTTTTGTTTAAATTTTTTTTTATCGTGTAAAGTTGTAATGCCTTAAGAAGATGTATATCATATTTAATGATCGACGTTTACGAATTCATATTTGATTATATCGGATGAGTTTTTATACTAAATCGGATGAGTTTTTATACTAAATTTTATACTTAAAAATATTGTAATATTATTTATAATGGGTGGCACGTTATTATGTAGTCGCTGTCTTATATATTTAGGTGGGTGTGGGTGGGGGAACATTTCTTCCATTTACACGGATTTTTCATGTTTGCCATTATTTTACGTAAAGGAGAGCTATTACATAATAACGTGGCACCTGATATACTCTTTATACGCAATTAGAAGTTTACAAATAATAATTATGCAAAATTCTGATACTTACGTTAAATAAGTAAAGAAAGTTAAAAATACGTGTAAACTTATGTTCAGGTTAATGTAATCTGTTATTCGTTAACGTGTAAATACTACGTACGAAGATTAATGGAATGTCATTCGCTTATTCTGTAACGGTTTTTTTGTTTGAACATAGTACGTTAGTATTGTAGCAGCAATTTATAACGGAAATATAAGAACAGGAACGGTATATTACCTGAAGAAAAGTTTGATCGGTAAGGGTAATCGCTATAATTGTTTAAGGGTAGTGAATCTGACAGGCGTTTCGTGATCTGTAGTTGGTGGTTGAGGCTTAGAGTAGAAGCCGTAATTCTGTTTTGGCGGAAGTGACGTAGGCAGATGTATTGAAGGGAGCGTTTGTTATATTTGCTGTGACATGTATGCTTCTGTGTGGTGAGGTGAAGGCATATTTAACGTAAATAATAAGGTGTAAATTGTGTGAAAGTATCCGTTGTGTATTTGGCTCCGGTGTAGACTGGTAGCGTGGGAGTAGTAAAATGTTAGAGAGAAATGTTCTTGCTACTACCTGTATGGTGTCTGGTTTGGGGAGAGTGACTGAGTGAGGAACGAAAGTAACAATTTGCCCGAGGTGGATGTAATAGTCTAGAGTTTGCTAAGAACACGCTCGAGCGAATAAATTTGATGTTGTAGTGATTGTAGTAACCTATTGAGTTCGAGTTTATTTTCCTATTCGACGCGAAGGTACAGGGGAAAAAACGTCTCTACTTTATATATAATAAGATATAAATAAATGAGCGTGTATTGAATATATTAACAATCAGCTTGTATTGAATATATAACTTGGTGCATCTAAATTTGATGAAGGGTATTTCTATCTGTAATTGCACTTATAAAGCTACATATAATTATACAGCAATATTGGCAAAGTTATATTGAAAAACTGACATCCCTATATCAGTTTTTTATAATAATTTATACAATCTCCGTTAACCGTCCTACTTAAATAATTACGAAATATATATCATACTTATATATATATATATATATATACATATATATATATATATATATATATATATATATATATATATATATATATATATATGTACACGCTCACACTCTATTACCTACGTTCTACGAACACATTAAAATAAAATATAGTTATTAACAATCCATCTTTAAGGATTCCCACTATGAGTAAGCGACATATTTTCTTTTATTTATTGATACAGCGGGAAATAAAACAGATTCTTATTAGTTCGCAAGCAAATAACTATTGTGATATTATAGTAATTAAATATTAATAGATTACATTCCCGAACAGATAAGCAGCCACAAAACGCATGTATATATTAAATTAAAACCATTTTGCGTAAAAAAAACCAACTAAGTTTAACTATACGTCGTATATCGCCTTTGGAATGGGATAAATAGGCAGTAATGATTAGTATAGTTCTTATTGTGGAATATTGTTATGTATTCACGGAAGATAACTTTGTTTAGCTTTATATAAAATAAAGACGAATATGTACAGGCCTTGCAAAAATACCTCTTTTTGACACAATCCCTCTCGCACAACTTGCTTGAGAGTCATGACATAACACATTTCATTTTTAATTGTTTACATAAGTAAAATAGGATTTAACCATAATTTATCAATTAAATAATGTTTGAACAATATAAAAATATATTTAGATGTTTGTTTAAATGGGAATTGATAATTTGTATTATTCGGATAACTATTCTCTGATTGGTTATTATTTTCACAACGTGTCGACCGATGTAACCCCCGGCTTTTATTTATTTTTAAATTTTTTATATTTGTTTAATGTAAAATCAATAAACTTGTAGATTGACATATTCAGCTAAATCACCCCCACCTAAAAATATGATTCTACTTATGCGATTAGGTGTGAACACTCTAAAATACTTCGCGGAAAGAATCAAACATGACCATTTTTTTAGAATTTTGAAAAGGGTGACCAATGTGAATTTAACGTAAAATTATCCCTATTCTAATTTTTTAGGACAATTAACTTAAGCCTAAGTCCGAGTCGCACATTTGTAAAACAACACATAATCACCTACAAATTCGCACGGAATCTATTTCTCACGAACAGAAGAAAAAAGGTTAACTGTCCGAATTTATGGCTGGAAATGAAGAAACATTTACCTTACATTTATATGTGAAACTAACCTACTCTTTCTAAATTCAAAAATGATTGTTTTATATATCGTCTATTGAAAATAGAGTCTTACTTTGGGGGAGGTGACGGAGTGTGTTACTCTACAGTAATATTGTAATAATAGAATTTTAAAGCGAACGTTTTAAAAAAAACAAACAAAATAACGTTCGTGTGGATTTGAAAAAAAAAAATCTGAATAAGATCAAAAGAAATGAATTGAAATAATGTATTTCTCTTTTTTTGCCTCGTATCATATTCCGAGTATTGATTTACTCTTCTCTAGGAGTTAGACACACGGCCAGTTTTTATCTTACTCCCAAAAGTAAGATGCGACCCAACATTGCCTGAGCATCCCCGTCGGCATTCCTCGGTAGGGGCGCCTCAGGCAGTAAGCAATAAACTTACTCCCAAAAGTAAGATGCGACCCAACATTGCCTGAGCATCCCCGTCGGCATTCCCCGGTAGGGGCGCCTCAGGCAGTAAGCAATAAACTTACTCCTCCCCAAAGAGGGGAGGTAAAGCCTGGGAGGATGGACCTCCTAGAACTGCTCAGGACAGACCCATAGACCGGCGTAAATCAAGCCCCGAAGACCAAGACAATACCAGTCTATGGGGTGCAGTATCCATCGGAACAGATACTACACTTTGATCTTAGCCAAAAGGCCTGGTATCATATTCCGAGTAGAAGTTGTTAAAAAAAACATGACGACAGTTTTATGTATAAATTATGTAACTTTTTTTGTGTGTATTTTCCTTTTATCGAATATTAAAACAGTGGATACCTTTTCTGAAGCAGCACTCACACTAATCTTAGTAACGAGCCGCCACATATCGTAATGTAGTAATGAAATTCTGCTACCTTTTGTCTTGTTAATACCTTTGGATGCGGTTTTCAGTATTGCATTTTTCGTGCATGCGTCTATCATGTACGCTTAAATAATATGAAGTTACTTTTTTTTAATAAAAGAGATACATTGATTTACAAATGCTCGGGAGCTAAAGTGAATCGTCTTTTCATAACTGTTGTGGTTGCAAGGTTGAACAATAATTAGTGAGGAATACAATGAAGACGCAAACAACAAGGAGAATGCAATAATAAGTGTATTAAATAAAAGGTATAGTTACAGTATGTACAAATGAAGGTGTCGAGTCAGAGAGTCTTGGTGGGAGGACATGTACGCTCTTCGGCGTCACTTCCGGTGGCATTTAGGTAACACACACTAAGGCCAACCTAGGCTTGCCATTCATAGTGTAACGTTATTCGTATATGCAAATGAGTGGTTGCCACCACAACACCCCCTCCCAAGATTTGAAGTCACACAGATTTCAATATCTTTTTCTTTACGTATACGGTGGGGGCTGCCCACTCGCTGTATTCTTTTTTTTGATAGAATTCCTGTTTGTTCCAATCTATCTAATTCTTTATTAATCTTTTCCAACCCAGCGAACGGAACGTTTCGCTTTTTTCTAAAAATTGGGCTGGCGTTTTCTTTAAGTTCAAACGAGGCCTTGAATTTATTACAGCGACCTAAGTTAGTCGTGAATGCTTCAGGAAATAATTCTTTTAAATCGTCTTTTATATTTACTGTTGTTGGAGAAGAACATTCTATTTTTTTACAGAATGTATTGATTGGCTTATCCCATAGTCCAAATTTCTCAATTAAATCTATTCCAAACAGATTTTCACTATTTTTCATTACGAATATTTTTAATTTCTTCGTAATCCCTTTTAATTTTATCGGAAGGACAACTTCTCCTTCAAATTTTATACCACCACCAGTTACCGTCCGGGCTGATTTACTCGTTTTCATCATGGTTGGTTTTTTACCCAACTTTTTCCATGTATTCAGGTTTATAATAGAAATATCGGAGCCGGAGTCGAGTTGTAACTTTATTGGTGTTTTAAATATTTCCACTTTTACGTATTTTCGCCGATCTTTGTCTAATTTTGTATTTGATTTTGTTTGCTGTACTCTCTTTCTGGTGTAATCTTTATATCTGCAGCAATCGCTTTTGTGTCCCACCTTCTTACAAATGTAGCATTTTTTCTTCTTATAAGGACAATCTGATTCCCAATGCTTTTCTGCACATCTCTTACAGTTATATCTAGGAAGAGGCTTGTTATATTCTGTCCTATATTTATGGTTATTAGGATTGTAATATCCCGTTCCATTTCGATTGCTTTTCTTTGTAAAGTTCTTGGTTGGTGTGTATGGTTTTCTAACTTTTCTTACATATGCCACTCCGGATTCTTCTATATTTTTTGAATCCTTTTTTAGTGTAATGGCCCTTTCACAGTCCTCTGCTAGTTTCTGGAGGGTTAAATCTTGCTCAGATTCCAGTTTAGACAACACTCGTCTGCGTATTTCTGCATTTTTCGTGGAAACTAACCCTTGTGCGAAGATTAGACATTTAAAATATTCTACCGTTAGTTCCGCAAGCTTAAAATTATCGCAGTTTTTATTGACAACTGATGCGTATGTCAAATAATCTTGGTTGTCCATCTTTCTTAGATTCATGCACAGCCATCTTTTATGAAAAAGAGATATATTTAGATTAAATAATTCTTTTAGTAATTTCACAGCTTCCATGAACTCTAATTCCGCAGTTTTCTTAGGTAATATGTAATCTATAAATTTGCTGTGTTCTGATGTACCCAATTTCCTGAGTAAGTGGCTCACTTTCTGGCTATTTGGCCAATTCTTGCAGTCCAGTTGAAAGACATCCTCGTATCTTGTATAGTATGCTTCAAAAGTCTTTCCTTCCTCCGGCACATAATTAAATGTGTCCATACTTTTAAAGATAGTTGTATGGGAGAAATTAACACTGTCGACATTTTCTCGATTACTCTTTAGTAGTTCCAGTGTTTTAGCAAAACGTTCATTTTGTCTTTCCTCGCGGTCAGCTTGTGCCTGATTTTGTCTTTCCTCGCGGTCAGCTTGTGCCTGTAAAAATTGCATGAACATTTTTGATAAGTCTTCCATTTTTTTTTTCTTTTTTTTTTTCGTGACGTTTTACTGTATTATCCGTTATCCAGTGACAACTTTAAAAAAAAATCCTTTCCTTGAGCTTTAATTTCCAGCTATGGTATTTCCTTTTAGTACCTCCGCCAAACAAATTATTAATGAAAAGATTCCTTTAGTTGTTGTTTTGCTAACGGGGAGCAGTAATTAGAATCCACTGGTGAACTTTTGTTTTTCGTAGGTTACTTCCTTGCTTTTCGTAATACGAGTCTGACCTGTCGTTTTGCGACAGAACAAAATCCGCTTTTCGTTTGCAAGTTGGTCTTTTAGTAATACAAAACAGATTTGTCGTTTAGCGACAAAACAAAAATTCACTTTTACATTCGTTTGCAAGTCGGATTCCCAGAAAACGGCGTAAATTGTCGCTTTTGCCACGTTCGAGTTTTTTTTTTCACTTAAGTTGAAACTTTTCTTTAGCGTAAAATCCGTTTGCTCGTAAACACTTTGCATTGTGTTTTTTTTTAATAGTTCTTCGTCAAACTGTTATATTTGACGCTTCATATCTCGTCGCCAACTGTTGTGGTTGCAAGGTTGAACAATAATTAGTGAGGAATACAATGAAGACGCAAACAACAAGGAGAATGCAATAATAAGTGTATTAAAGAAAAGCTATAGTTACAGTATGTACAAATGAAGGTGTCGAGTCAGAGAGTCTTGGTGGGAGGACATTTACGCTCTTCGGCGTCACTTCCGGTGGCATTTAGGTAACACACACTAAGGCCAACCTAGGCTTGCCATTTATAGTGTAACGTTATTCGTATATGCAAATGAGTGGTTGCCACCACAACAATAACATTTTACCTTACATTTTTTTACAGTAGCATAGAGCCAATACATACGGTTCCGCATGCAATTTGAAATAAAGCATAGTTAGCTGTTTAAATAAATACACACATTGAATGAAAGCTGATAAGGGGCGTTACTGACATACATTTTCATCACATTAAAACTTGCATATGTTTTACTACGGATCTGTGTAGAATGAGACCAACAGCATTAGATCAATCATTTTTATATCATAAACGATGAACAAAAATATAAATTTCTTTTAGAATAGAACATTTAAAAAATAGAAGCTTATCTGGTGCGTCACTTTCATTTGTTATTTGGTTCTTACATAATTTAATGCATATTTTTCTACTGGACTAAATTTTAATATTTATATGTCAATGTGTAGCTTTCATAGGATCCTTAAAAGTGCAACACAAACATGATTGAAATTTAAATTAAAACTGAATTAGTGACAAAGCTGTAAATGTGCCGCGAGTGACCGAAATTTACGGAGATCATAATAGCAAAAGTGAAACAGAATATGTCGTCTTATTGTACATACATCATGATCCGCATACAATTGACACTGATTAATAGTCGAGTTACATGGAATTAAATACCCTACTACTCTTCTAACTGTGTACATAAAACTGTCTGGCAATGATTAATTGTTAATTTAGAATAAATTAAAAACGTAATACACTGGTACATTTGTAAATGTATCTTCATTAGACAAAACGTAAAAGTGTATGACTACAAAATTTGTTTCGATAAATGATGGATTCCAAAAAAATATGAGCCTTTTGACTAAAGGCAAACTGTATTACTTTTGTCGATTTTATACTTCAACTTTTTTTCTGCAAATGTATATATCTGTATAATTTCCTTAAAATATATATGTGCATTTTGGAGGGGATTAATATGTATATATGTGTATTCTAGTGCATATGTTTGTTTGAGTATATATATATATATATATATATATATATATATATATATATATATATATATATATATATGTATACATGTAGGTATTCATATATATATATATTGTGTATATATATGTTTGTGTGTGCACGTGTGTGTTTGTATATATGTATGTAGTCATGTGTGTATATGTATATGCATACATCTGTATAAGTGTTTCGTGTTAGTATATATATATATATATATATATATATATATATATATATATATATATATATATATATATATATATATGTATTGTCTATTTACTTATTTGGTGTGCCTAATTATATTTATGTCTAAATAGTATGAAGCTATACCAACTGTATCCACTCTATGATAACACACACATACGCACGCGCATACACACCCACACACCAACATGTATATATATATATATATATATATATATATATATATATATTAATAAGACCCATTAAAACACTAATAATAACCGAAGTATTGGTGTTAGAAGTTGCTTTGAAGATTTGTTTTACACTTTGGAATCTTTTCGTGAAGAGATATATTCATGTTCAAGAGTCGTTTCTTTTAGGTGAGATCATTTTTTTAGTTTTGTTTACGTGATATTCTTACGTTTTCGCTTCTTTACTTTAATTATGTTTCAATTTTTATTTTAATATCATATCTATTAATTTATTATCATCTTCGTCTTTTTAGATTTTATTAAATTTGATTTTTAATTTAATTTTTTGATTCTTGTATTTTAGATTGAAATTTAATATCTTTACATATGTTTTTGAAATCCTACTTTGAGTAGTGTGTGAATATATACATATATATATATATGTGTGTGTGTGTGTTTATGCGTGCGTGTGTGAAAAAGGAAGGACTCTTTGTTCTCAATTGTACTTATATACAAATCCCCGCATACACACTCACGCAGAAACTCCTACTCACATACATTTTTATTCACCACAAACATAACCCACTTAACCCCAAATGAACCAATGAACAAAATCTAGACATCCTCAAACATATTTAGATATTTAAAGCCCTTTTGCCCTCAATGTAATGTTAAACCATCAACACTGCCTGCACACAACTACATTTCACCTATTTCTCGACAAAATTAATATCACTTTTCTCCTACTCTTTATTTTTGTTTCCCCTTATTGTTATATTCACACCACATTTCAACACTTTCCTTCTTACTCAGTTACATTCACACATTTCTGCCATAGCCAGCTGGTCAATATTCCTACCCTCCAAAAATGTCACCCCTAACCACAACAACACCCCCCCTCTTCCCCTTTACCCCTCTCACCCTATAGAATACTTCTTCCAGACTCTTACCCACCCACCGTGCCTACTTTAAATTATCTTAATTTCTTTAAATCTTTTTCTAAAACTATAATACTACCTACATACCAAATACAAAGAGTTTCCCCCTTTCCCTCCTCTTTCCACAACTCCTAAACATTCATGTTACACTTCACCACGATAAAAACCTCAGCACTACCTTCTTTCTCCCCCACCCTAAGAAAAATTCACTAAAAATCCCACCCTCCCCCTTTCCACTCGCAACCATCCAAATTCATTTCACTCTCTGCCACTGACATTTCTCATCCCGGACCCTTATCCAGCGCTCTCAGTAGCCGCGGAGACTACGTTTTCTCATAAAGCCATCATGTCAACCCAATATTTCGATGTACTTGCATGACATTTTTCTTTAAATCATCATCCTGAGGAAGTCTTACAAATAAAGACTAAACGTTGATTAATATATAAACAAATATATCTCTCTTGGTTTTTCCTTGTTCATTTCCCATATATATATATATATATATATATATATATATATATATATATATATATATATATATATATATATATGTGTGTGTGGGTGTGGGTGTGGGTGTGGGGGTAGGTGTGTGTGTCTGACTATATATTAATATGTGTTTATTTAATTTATTTTTTGCTAGCATAATATGTTATGTTATTATTATCGGTCATTATTTCTGTCGCACTTATAACTATAAGTTATTTAGTAAACACACTTCATATGTAAGTAATTTTAGAAGACAAGCGTGTCGTTTAATTATAAAGTCGAATATATTAGTCGGAATAAGAAACATCGTCAACTGGGTTGCTTTTGACTATATGGGCATTTAAAAAAGTATTGCCAAATCTTTCTACAGAAGTTTGATAAAACGTCTTCCAATTTTGCATATTTCTCTATTAAATGAACGCTAATTCTCTTTGCTTCCGTATTTATCACGTTCTCATGGTAAACTAAATTTCTGATTATTTTACTGATACCGTAACACACTTATTATTCAGATGACTTAGTTTTGGCACAAATTATTAGATGGGGTATGATATATATATATATATATATTTATATATATATAAATAATGTTATTGTGAGTATAGTTTTTGATTATTTTAATTCGGACATCATATGTTGTCCAACTGACATGTTTTAGATTGTCAGAAAAGTAAACTAAAAAAAAGGCTTCCGTCATGAGAACGAAAGGAAGAAACAAAACTAAAAGCAGAAAGCCATGAAAAGTCTGAAAGTAAAAATACACAGCGTAAAAGAATTGTTTCATGAAAATAAGACCACGGTAAATACGCCCATATTTTTTTGGTTGAATGTACCATGTAAATGCATGTGTTTTTCATTTGTTCCGGAATCTGTTTCCCCTATATTTTGCCGAGTAGAAAATGTAGTAGATATCATAAACCAAATGTAAAGCTTTCGTGTTGCTTTAATTTACTTTTATACCAGAACAACCTAGGGCAATCGTATTTGTTTTAATAACTATGAAAATCTTTTTCTGTTAAAAAAAATGAATTCAGTATGCCCTTTCGTGATGTTATCGCAGTTTTTCAAAGAAAGTAGTATTGTATTGAAGTAATCACATACCTTGTACAATGACGACATCGTATATTTAATCATTACAGAGACCAGTCGGTTTCTATATGTCGATATTAAAATCTGGTGAATGATCCGTACTTTATATTAAAGTTTTTAAGCATTGTTAAAAATCTACACAAATATTTATGCATAAACGGCTGGTAATATTGGTCGATTTATGTTGAAAGTTGGCAATGCAACATAAAATAGTACACATGTAAAAATGACATGCTATTAATTAAAATGAATCCAGTTGATCAACGTGATGAAACATAATTAATGGAAATAGCAAGGAATTATGTTCATTTACTGTTGTTTGATCACAATTTCTGAAGGATTACAGTATATATATATATATATATATACATATATATATATATATAAATATATATATATATATATAAATATATATATATATATATATATATAAATATATATATATATATATATAGAGAGAGAGAGAGAGAGAGCGCGCGAGAGAGAGATAGAAAGAGAGAGAAATATATTTGAACTTAGTTATATACACTTAAAACAAAATAATCGGTATGCTAATAAAAACGTTAACCGCTACAAATTAAAATCCATTCGTTCGCTACACATAAGTATTACATTTGAATATATACGATGATATACAGTGTGTTTGTGATGAAGGAACATTCCGAGTGCAAGAAGTGAGCCGACATTAGGACGCGTCTACAAGTTATGAAACGTGAATTTCATTTATTATGTGACAACAGTGCGATCGATTAAGTGCTCAGTATTTTTTTATTCGTTTTTGTTAATTCAATTATATAATTATTACATATAAATCCTGATGTGAGCCAGTGATTCGGTTTATAACTGCTATTTAGACGACAATGCTCTATGTAAAGAAGAGCAGGGAGCTATACACCAATTTTAATGCGGTTTACATAGGCTTTGCATGGATTTATTGTATGTTGCGTTGTTGTTTTATATAAAAGTTACCGTTTCGGTTCACTTTCCTCGGATTTTAGATTATTGTCGGGATTATCTTAATGCAGAGTCTGAAGAATGGCAAAACTTGAACTCAGAATGTCCTGTTGTCGTTAGGCGACTGTGTTCGGATTATTGTGACGAAAACGTATATATATATATATATATATATATATATATATATATATATATATATATATATATATAAACGGTACCCCACACGCCTTTGACTTCGTGGGGATCGTTGGATACTCGCTCACAGGTGTATGATATCCTGATCGCAGTTCCAGATATGTGAACCCCACTCGTGCGACATATCTTGCCAGACCGTGAACACTCTTCAGCCGATCGTCGTAGTGGCAATAAGAAAAAATATGTCGATCGAAGTTCCGTCTAGGTCGGGATGACGACGATGATGATGATAACTTCGTCGATACTCGTCGTCTCGTTCACTCCTACGTTCAAACGGTTTATGTCAGAGAGCGATAAGTGGGTGAACATCAATCGGCTTGTTCTGTGAGGCGAAATATTATTCAAAGCAGAACAAAGGGAGAACAATAATATGCAACAACACGGGCGGGGTCTTTTTAGTATGAAAGAGTAATTATTAATAACAATAAAAACATTGATGTCTACCGTGTTCGCAAAAGACTGTTTTCGCTAAGCTACTTAGTAGTCTGTCCGTGTGTGTGAATTCGCTTACAATTGTTATTTAGTCACAAGTAAACTATGCAAACGATGGTGAGAATACTTCAGCCGACGCGTTTTATCATCGGAATAAGAAGGTCGAACGTCCGACCCTCTCGTTCTGTGGTCTCCTTCGTTCTGTCGTCTCGTGGTTCTCGCAAAACGTAATTTCTCTTATTGAGATGTCTATCGCCACACTCTCCCTTTCTCTACTATACAAAGCGTGTGCTTTGTGCGGCGATAACCAGAATTGACACCCACCACGACTTTTCGTAGCACACCCGGCGCCTTGAACCAGTTTGTTTGAATAGCTGATTTTACGTCGAATATATACTAGTTGTATATCTCCACTTCGTCTCTACACAGGGCCTAGCATCATCACCAAGATACATACTAGCGCGTAACTAGGGTATCCGATCCCCCTAGGCCCCTAATACTTTGTCAAATCCGCCCTTCCTTTTCTGTGTCATTTACTCGTGATTGACATCTTCCAGACCGTCACCCTACCCCGCACACTCACAGAGAACAATAGGCAACGCCGTAAAATAACAACAAAAATACTGTAACTAGAAAATTGAACAAAAAGTTTTCTTTTGTGTTTGTTTTCTTTTTTGTTTTGTTTTTTCTTTTGTCCGTCTTTCTTTCCATTTCTTCTTTTTCTCTTTCCAGTCTATCAAAACATCAGGGCTACGTATGTATGGGTGTGTGTGTGTATGCATTTTTTGGTTCTTGCGTTGGAAGAGGGTAGATGACAAAATTAAGTATCTACGCATGCAATTAAAAGTGTGTTACTAGAATATGGGGGCTCGCAACGACCCTTACAATTACTTCACAATCCCCTTCTCCTCTGAATCAATCTCTACTCTTTCACTGGTCACCTACCTTGATTTCCAAGAAGGGCAGCGATTCGTCCACCCGCTCGTGGTCCGGGTGCAGTGTACACTAGGGTAACCCTTCTTCGCTCATGCACTCAGTTATCAGTGTATTCGCGCCGTCCAGTTTCTCCCTACGACTTTACTGCACCTTTTTTCTGCAAAAGCTTACCCTATCATTTATGCTTAAAATCATCCCTTACATCGGCCAAGCCATTATCGTACCCGTGTCTAATTTCTACCTTTTAACGTGAATTCTCCATTCCTGCGGGGCTTAATCAAGCCTTCATTTTTTTTCAAAACTAGTAGCTTATTAGCTTTTGATTATGCAACACATATTAACACATTATAATGCTTCCATAACTGTTCAGTGGGGTCGACCGGTAATCTCAAACGATCGGGCAATTCGGCCTGTATCTGTAACAGCGCCTCTCTGCAAGTGTCTCAGCGATAGTGTATCCAACTGTGCATCTAGTGCACTCACTCGTAAGTGTAAACAACGGAAATTATCTCGGGTCTGTGTCTGGTTCGCGTACCTTCACTATCATTGTGTCGGTCACATCGGCCATTTTTTCTACGTTCCTGATCTGGGGAAGACATTTCAATCAGACCAGCACCTTCTGCAGTCATTGCGTCGGCCACCTCGGCCATTTTTTCTACGTTCCCTTACCTGGAAAACAATTCTCTCAGACTAGCACTTTCTAGGCTCACTTAAGCCCGGTGACATTCGATATCGATGCAATTTATCTGGCTGCATGCGACAGTTTCCCTTTTGGTTCTTCCTTTTCACTTCCAATTTCCTCATGATCATTCTCACATCGCTTCGCGACACTGTCCCTAATGACACTCCTGTGGCTCTCCCAGCATCGGGGGGCACTGATTTATTTAGCCTAGTCTGTATGAACACTAGTTTTCTTAGATATGATATCATATCCTTCCCTTCGTTTATCACTACTTATGTGCCCTTTCGTAAGACGCACTACAATCTAGCATATTATTGGTTGTTCGAACATCTGTCGCTTACTTCAACGTTTTTGTTTGTTTTTAAAACTCACTATATACCTGTCTGGTCGTTTCGGCAGCAGCCCACCAAGCTGCAGGTATATTACTAATCGTGATCAACCATTTGGATCTAACCACGACGACCCTCCATCGGTCCCAGTTATGCATCTCTCTCAATCCTTACGTATCCATTTATCACGGGGGAACATCCCAGATAACAGTCGGTGCCACAACAACCAGCACCGCATATTAATGGGAGCCCTCCCTGCACACGGTGAAGCCAACAGATACGACACAGCCCAACCTCGGCTAGTCCCCCAAATCCCTGACTATATTTTGCTTGGCTTTACTACTATTCTATGGTGGGGTGTTTTGTTCCCCTCAACCGTAACTTCATAGGCAATTCTTCTACCTTATTGGCTAACTGATTCTGTCTCAGTCTCTTCTGGAGCTGGACAGGGTCTATTTTGTGGCCCTTCTCCAACTCACTAGACTCATGAACCGACCTGGCAGTCGGGTTTAATTCGATCTCTCTCTACGGGGGGTTCAATGCTTCTTGCGGTTTCTCATAAACCGGCGAACAAAACCCAAGCCCGTCGTCTTCGCATTTAATTTCACTACCATTCACTTAACTTGTCATTCTGGGGGCCACCCTGCCTTTTATTCTCGGCTGGGTGGCCTCTGGGCATTTCCCTGATTCCTTACCCCAACGTCAGGTGGCATCCTAATCCCTAACCTCTGATCTACGCTACTGTGCACCACCGACTCTCATGTCCGAACTGACCACACTTAGTGCAGTTCGATCCAAATTTGTATGACACTCTGCCTCTCAGTGCCCCTCACCTCTACAGTTCCAGCGGACTGATACCTGTCTAGCCAGTGCGGGCCTATAGTATTCGTATTGAAGGCCCCGTGCCTTCCTTCTAGGATCGGAGTCTGTCTCCCAATCCTCCTCTACGCCCACTCTTTCCATTCGGGGTCCCGGACTCGCTCTACTCCCCACCGTTTTTTTTCTCCCAGGCCTTTCTTCGCCATCGCCTCTCTACGCGTTCTCCTAGCTATATGACATCTCTCGCTAATCCTTGGGCCTCCACTAGGGAGAGCGGGCGACCCCTTAGTACTTCTCTCTGGGTCTCTTTATCACTCAACCCGTCTACCAAGGCGTCCACCAGGATAGCCTGGATGGGACCCGTATTTCGGAACGCCCATCTGGGAAGGCTTGAAATGCCAACCCCTGGATCTGGTCGACTAACTCGTCGAGTCTCTCGCCGTTGTTTAGCCTTAACCGGGTTAGCTTGTGTACGGCCTTAATCGCAGTCCGCTCGCTGGCATATTGCTTAACCAGCTGCTCGCAGAGATCCGTCCAAGCCACCCCGGGTTCTCTTTATACATTTCGTCAATAAATTACGACACTGGGCTCATCGCTCCATCCAGGGCGAGCAGCACCATCTCGTAATCTTCTAATCCGTAGATTACCCTCTTCTTTTGGATTACCACCAACCGTTCTATTAGGCCGACGGAATCCCCCTTATATCTTCTCCTCCATCTCTGCTACACTTTATACTATATTTTCTTCCGAACCCATTCCTTCTTTTGTGTTCTAAGTTACAACCCCAACAACAGAAATACAAAACTACGTGCAAAGTTGACAGAAATCGATACACTGACAGAGTACAAAACTGAGCAAAATGAACAAGGGAAATCAAAGAGTCACTTACCCCTTCTTTCCGCGGTCTTCTTCTTTTGTAGTCTACTGATGTCGGGTAGTAGTTTTTTTTCTTTTTCGAGCTCGTCCAGACCTTATAGTCAATTGACTAAAGTTCGCGATCTTATCTGGCTCTCAAAGTCTTCCAAAAAATTATAAAAGTTTTTTCTGTCAGTCTATTTCTTGTTCTATCTTTTTTTCAACACGGGTTTGGGTGCCGTTAGACTGTCTTTCTTTTTTTCTTTCTGGACCGATATCCATTCTGATTTATTTTGAAACGTAAAGAAAATTATTTGTTGTGCCCGTAGATTTTTGTTTGTTTGTTTTCTACCCGAGGTTACCAGGCACTATTGAAAAGTAGCCTGATCTTGCGTCACGGTAGCAGATTGTGAAGGGTACTCCACACGCCTCTGACCCCGTGGGGATCGTTGGCACCTCACACACAGGTGTATGATATCCTGGTCGCGGTGCCAGATATATAAACCCTACTCGTGTGACAGATCTTGCCAGACAGTGAACACTCTTCAGCCAATCGTCGTAGTGGCAATAACAAAAACATGTCGATCGAAATTATTCTAGGCCGGGATGACGACGATGATGATGATGATGATAAGTTTGTCGATCCTCCTCGTCTCATCCACTCCCACGTTCAAACTGTTTATGTTAGCGAGCGATAACTGGGTGAACATCAATCGGCTGGTTCTGTGAGGCGAAATATTATTTAAAGCAGAACAAAGGGAGAAGAATAATATACAACAACTCGGGCTGGGTCTTCTTGTATGAAAGATTAATTATTAATAACAATAAAAGCATTGATTTTACATGAGGTTGATGTCTACCGTGTTCGTAAAAGACTGTTTGCTCTAAGCTACTTCGTTGTCTCTCCGTGTGTGGGGGAATTCGCTTACAATTGTTATTTAGGCACAAGTAAACTATCCAAAGAAAACGATGGTGAGAATACTTCAGCCGACGCGTTCTATCATCAGAACGAGAAGGTCGAACGTTCGAACATCTCGTTCTGTGGTCTCCTTCGTTCTGTCGTCTCGTGGTTCTCGCAAAACGTAATTTCTGTTATTGAGATGCCTATCGCCACACTCTCCCTTTCTCTACCATACTCCTCTCTGCGTTTTCTCTGCTCTCAGGGGTTGGGAGGATGGTGTGAGGACTGGCGCCTAACCCCGCGCCTCCCCACAATAAACGGAATTGTCGTTATCTCTAAATTAACATCTCGTAAGCGTGTGCTTTATGTGGCGATGACCAGAATTGACACCCAACACGACTTTTCGAAGTAAACTTGGCGCCTTAAACCAGTGTGTTTGAATAGCGGGTTTCACGTCGAATATATACTAGTTGTATATCTCCACTTCGTCTCTACACATGGCCTAGCATAATCCCACTGTGCATACTAGCGCGTAACCAGGGTACCCGATCCCCATAGGCCCCTGATACTTTGTCATATATATATATATATATATATATATATATATATATATATATAATCTGAAATTCACTCATGTTTCATTGCCTTGTTCTCTCTCTCTCTTTATATATATATATATATATATATATATATATATATATATATAAATATATATAGCATGTATTACAAGTTAGTAGAAAACACACATAAGACTCGATCTTACATTATATATGCGCTTATATAACTTATCTTGTACAAATATCATGTATGAATGTGTCCATTGTAAACATTAGGGTTTCCTGCATCTAGTAATTTCGGAATTATGAAACATTCCCACCACTTATTCCAGATCGGGTCAACATTCTCGTTTTAACCTAAATATCTACAACCGGATGATAACTGGCTACTGATTAAAATCGTTGAGTTTTCGTATGGTTTTACAACCAGCTTGCTATTTGTTTACACTGTTTGCTATATTGCATGTTTGTGTATTTATATACATATATAAATATATATATATATATATATACATATATATATATAAACATAAATATACGTATATATACATATATATACATATATATACAGATATAAACACAGACACACACACACATATATATATATATATATATATATATATATATATATATATATATATATATATATATACTGAATATTAAGGTAACTCGCAGACCTGGTTACTCTTTTAAGGGTATGTATCAGCTGCTTTTAACTAACGCTATACTATAAAATGCGCAATATAATTACACCCAAAATCTCATTTTTTTTGTTTTAATATGTGAACAATGACCTTGACGTGCAATCCACTGCAATTGCATCGAATAGATGCAAAATTCATCTTGCACTTGCCATACGCATTGAAAAGCTTCATGAACGATGACAAATGCATTTTCCCGTCCGCATTAAAGAGTAGAAGATAGAGAGTGTCATCTCATAGGAGAAAATACCGATGGGGAACAGGGAACAATTATTGGCAAAGGATTACAGTGTTCCGTTACCATGGAATCATCCGTATTGAACACGCTCTCTTACACTTCGGCAAAATACATGAAATTCAACACACCTCATTCAACTGTTTACGGATGAGATCAGAAAATATTGATGATTACAAGTCGTCAAACGGGCGCTTTAGGCTGAATAAAAATTAGTGGTAAGTTCACACGCAGTTAATCAGAGTGTAATTGGCTGGTGGTCATCTTTATTTATTTAATTGATTATATATTTATTTATTTCGATAACATTTCTTTAAATGTTTTCTTTTTTCTTTTCATATGATATTTTATATTTTTTCTCATTGCATTTAATTTTTCTATTTTGTTCTAATATATTTCAAATTTGTAATATCACTGTCATCATTTCATTTAATGTCTTTCTATTTATATTACGCATTTTTCTAGAGTTTTCTACTCTACTTTCGTTCTTATTACTTTCTCTCTTTCTCTTTCAAATTTCACTAACTTAATTACATTCATTTTCATTATTTATATAATTGTTTATTTATTTTACATATCTGATCCTTATATTTTATACTTCTTAAATATGTTGATGGTTATTTTATTTATCTGCATTTGCCCTCTCTGTATTTCTATTGCTCTGTTCTCTTTCATTCTGGTTTTCTTTAAATATTCGAATTTGAGTTTGTAATTTTTTTATTTATCTCATATTTTCTCTTTTTTTATCAATAAGTTCCGTCTATTTAATTCAGTTTAAAAATCTCTTTTCATTGTTATATTATTTTTAAAACTTTCTTTTATATATATGTTCATTTTATTAAGAAGTACAATTGAAATACATATCTATGTAAAACTTTTATTCTTATCGAAAATGTGTTATTTTTAAGTTTATTCTATTGAATTCAGTTTTATAATAAATAAATATTTAGATTTTTTTGTCGTTCTATTTTCTTTGTATTTGAAGATGTTTTATTTTGTCTTTTTGCAACTTATTTTTATTTTTATTTATTTAAATATCTCGTTCAGATTTCTTGCATTTTTTAAAATTTTATTTCTGTGTTTCCTCCTATGTATTGCTCCTGTGTTTTGCATTGTTTCTGTTATTCTTTCTATTGTTGTCTTTCTTCGAGGTTTTTCTAATCGTAATTCTGTATTTCATTATAATTTTCTTTAAACATTTTACTCTATTTTATTTCTAATCTTTTTGGTTCCTTATTTCGATTTGTCGCACATTCTATTGATTTATTTTTGTCTATATAAATCATTCGTTAATTTTACTTGGTTATGTGGTTTTTCGATTGATTTTTTCTTATTTGAGATAACATCGTTCTTGACACGCCAAAATGTCATGCCACACTGTTAACTTGCTTCTAAAATAAAATTTTACGTTTATAATTTGATATCTATGGCCTATGGGGTCTGTGATCTTCTAAATATTATTTTATTTTATTAAGGTAAGTTTATCAAGTTATTAACAATAATGCGTTTTTTCCTATATACTTCAATAACAAAAATGCATGCTTAAATACAACTTTGCTCTGGAATTAACTTATCTTTGTAAAATGGTTGAACTTGTTTAATAAGCTGTAATATATAATACACGCAGATTGTTTACGTGCCCATTTCTCAGTAAACTATTTTTGTATGTCTTTCGCACTCGTCGCACGATATGTTCATTCAACAATCTCCGATATTTATTAATGTATCCTTTAGCATCTATACATCAGTAACTCTTCTTTAGCGTAACCATATACTTAACACAGTGTTTATCTACACACAACAAAGCATGCATGCAAATAAGATGAAAAATAATATGCATATTCACTTCTATATTAGAATAATGATGACTAATATGCTAAGTAAAACAAAACACGTACAATGCTTACGTTTAGTTATGCAAGTAAAATGTCATTAAACAGATATCACACTTTATGGATTTTCTAATGAAATCAACGTAGAATAAATAGATGTAGCTTCCGCTTACTACTGTGCGTGTCTTTGAAGCATGTCACAAAACAGTGTCTTTGAGGAATGTGCTAATACAACAGTTTCCGATATTTTTTACGCAGTCATTTGAAGTATTGTTGTGGTCCTTCAAGTAGCATCGCTTGAGCCGTAGATGGCACAAAAGGCATTGTTTTATCGTATTTCTACCTACCATAATGTATTTATTGTTCGGTCAGTTCTGTATCCCACTATTTAAAAAGCTACTTTTTATCGCCCCATTCCCGTTCTCAGACGGTTGAGTCTTTTTCCCTGGAGCCAGGATATCTCTTAAAGAGGGCCTCACACGGTGCAATTCACATTCCGTAGGAGTAGTGCATTCTCTAGTTGTCTGGTCTACAGCTGTAGTATGATCTCTTTTCCTGAGATATTGTTAGGAGTTCGAAATGGCTGAGGAGGCCTTTCTTGACGTAAGTCCGTGTAGAGTCTATGTCACAATCGATCACTTGTATATCTACTTCAGCTATGTACATACCGATCTTATTCCATTACTACCAAATGATTCAGTTACCCTTTCCCGAAACGAAAGCGAACTATTATACTCTGAATCGGAGTGTCTTATTGAGCTGCTTCTTCATAAAGGATTCATATGATAAACATTTCACGTGTATTTGAAGGGGGTAGAGATAATAGAACGCCACAAGGTTTAGTAATATTCGCTAGTCGGAATGATGAGCTCTGAATTAAAAGTCATTAGATAACGGAGCGTTGGAGTGTTATCTTATTTACAGCCTTCCGATGATATATGAATGTTTAATGTTTGGGATAGCCAGCTACCCTTAAAGAGTATGTATATTAAATATTTTTCATGTGAAAATGTTGTTCGAAAAATGTTCAATTCATGTGATTGACACTTTTTAGTTTTGTTATCTAAAAATTATTCATTGTTGTATTTTTTTACTTTAAATCGTGCAGTACCTCTGCATGAATTTATGTTTTGGTTCAGAAAATGTAACATTTGATTACGAAGTTGCAGGCGTAAAAAATATATGATTGCAGACGTACAAATAAATTCCCAGTAAGCGATCACAAATCAACACTGCAAAAGACAATAATAAATAATGATATTAACAATACCAATAAAAAAGGCCTGCGTATGACTTTTAAAATGACACCCAGTGTTAAGGCCCGTATTTGGGAGTTGTGGGGAATGTGAATTTGCCCCGTAGTAGATATTGTTCGCAGGTCTACACTGGTCCAGAGGGGTAGTACCTGTAAGGTACCACATATGGCTCAAATATAACCTATTGGCGCTACCACATCAAGTTGTCAAGAGTCATTGAATCCCTGGCCCCAAATACACCAACAATTGATGTGTTATTGTTTTTTCTTTGCAAAACTCACTCATGTTCTGCAAAATCCGAAACAAAAACCAACAAGTTCCCTCAACTCATTCCCTTCACACTCTCTTCCCTCCCCCGCATTTAACTCTATAAAACATCATGCATAGATACTTGAACATATAAATAGCTTTAAGCGTGTAGACCTTCACCAGGATGCCGGATTCGACATTAAATAACCTGAAAAGGATGCATATGCCGTAGAACAAAACAACTGACGTAAACAAAATGCCTGGTCCTATCGGAGCAGGATGTCTGTAGATCTCATTTATTTGATCAATCATAACTAAAAAAAAATAAACATAATTAGTTAAAACGTTGCACAAGATGTTTATTTGATAGGTCTTTTAAGTGTGTAGAATTTCAGCATCATCAGTCAAGGCAACCCAGAGATCCAGAAATCATGTTATATGTGTGTACGTAAGTACGTACGCATGTGCTACCCTGTATCTTATCAACTATTTGATGGATTAAGTTGATGTTTGGCAGAGATAGAGGTTCTAGGGTCTAGTTGATGGCATTTTAATTTCAGTTTCCCATGTACCTGAGTTTTGCAGAAAATTCCAAAAAACCTAAAAAATGACCATTGTATTGTGACATTCCATGAAAAATGACAGTATACGGAAATTATATGCCCTTAATAGGATTAAGATGAAAATTCATATACACTAAGTGTACAAAAGCAAGGAAATTCCCAAATCTTTACATTTTCATTGTCATTTAGGGTATGACTACATATCAACCAAACCATTTCATTATCACATCACTACAGTATTAATCTTCATGTATCAGTGGATGAAGTGTGTGAGGTGCGTAGAAGAAAAATTCCTAGCAGTAAAATACATAGCCCTCTTGTGCTCGCATATACTTAATGACCATAAAAGTGTAACAATTTGGGAATTTTCTTTGCTTTTGTACATTTAGTGTATATGCATGTTCATCTTACCCATATTAAGGGCATATGATTTTCTTATCTCAGTAACGATATATGTTATATATCGTATATATTCATTTAAATAAGTGTTAATTTAGAATAGATACATTAAATAAATGTAACCCATTATTAAAACGAAAAGTATTTTAAACGTCAATAAACTTGAGGCGTATTCTGTGTTTAATTTAACATTAATATAATGGAAGCGCTTTTTTATATTGTGTTTCCTGTAAATACACCCGCAAGAGAATAAAGAGGAAAACAAAGGTCAACTTAAACAAACTGGCAAAATCGTATACTTCGTTAAGAGGAAATTAGTAGTTCTAAATTGAAAAGTTAATGAACTATTTTTCTCGCTTAAGAATATGACCACAGGTCAAAAGTAAGCAAAATAGCCAGCATGATGTAATTGTACGAAACGAAACGAGAGTATCTTATAATGTTATTTTTTTATCAAAATCAAATCAAGCGTAAAAGTACTAATAAGACCGGTTCGGTTGATTACTTTTCGGGACGAAAGTAGTTTTCGTTCGGCCCAGCTAAAATACATTCATTTAATTTTCTCGTTCGTATAATCTTTTTTTTCTATTTTGCTTAATCGCCATTGGGCTCTTTATAAAGAAATAGTGTTCGTGTGTTTACATTAGTGTTTTAACAAAATACGTTGCTTTATTTGCCAAATAGTTTATTATTAATCGAAAAAACACACTCAAAGATTGAGGACAGAATAAATCAGAGTAATACAGAAAAGTTTTACGAAGTTTTTTTTGATAGAGTTTTTTTAGTAACATAAATCCTTAAATTGCTTTTGTTCTCGAAATCAATCTAGTGATTTATCACTATTTCTTTCAGGATTGTAAATAATCAATAGTTCACTTAGTATTTTTTAAATGATTTAACTTTCTTGATAAATACTTCGTTACAAGTTGTACTTGTGTGGAAATCCGGGAAATAATTGTGTATCACAGAAATTCAAAAATAAATATAAATAAACAGAAATAAAGCACAAGCGTAATGCGAAATATGAATAAATAATATATGACTGTATGGATGCGACAAGTTGTATATATGACTCGTTTCTTACTGTTAATGTATTTCTATCTATCTATCTATCTATCTATCTATCTATCTATCTATCTATCTATCTGCCTATATATATATATATATATATATATATATATATATATATATATATATATATATATATTAACTTCAAAGATAAAAATGCAAGTTCCCTTTTAGGTGATTTTATTAACACCGTTTACACGGCTGACTATGATTATCCGCCGAGTTGACACCCATAAGGTGTATTATTCTACTAGTCGTGTTACGGTTGTAAATTACCTCAATAGATAGAGCTTTCGGAATTGAATTAAAGATGACTGGTGTTCTAGAGTTCGGATCGTGCTACAGGTTTGAACACTTAGATTTCCGCAAGGATGAAAAGGATGCGTATGTACATAGTTTCTTATTTATTATTAATAATTATATGTATGTATATATATATATATATATATATATTATTTTGATAAATTTGGAAAAAACATTTCAAATTCAAATGACTGTTTCTGCTCATCTAAAAAATATACACTTTATGTATGAAAACCATCAAAATGTTATAAAAAAGGCATCATAACTGACTCACTTCAATTAAATTCAATAGAAAAGACTAAACAAACAAATCTTTACTTTTAACATCGACATTGTTTAGTCTATGTTGCTTACTTATCATTTCAAACAATCCAATAACGTAAAAATCTACTCGTTTCATTTTTGCTGAAGCAAAACATTAAACTCAACATTTGAAGACCCTCGAAAAGAAAGGTCTCTTTTGTCTTCATAATGCCATCCATTATTCCATTTATTAAAATAATAAACACAAAAAGGCATATGAATTAAGAAAAAGTTTTCGAAAACATAATGTTATACTTGCGCCTTACTACACGGTTGTTTCTCTTTATTTCCAAACTAACAACAATAAAGACTACAGCGAATATATGTTTGATTGCATGCAACGATGAGTAAAGGGAGACATCGTAAAGTAAGCAGCAATGCTAAAGATGGTTGTATGTTTCTTAAACTGTTTTCTTTATTCCTGTGCATTTTTATGCTTATTTTATTAATCAAATGACACTATTATGGAAAGTAAGACACCCAATTAACCAGACACCATAAAACGGGCATTAGCAGGTTTGTGTCGATCGGAAATTGAAGTTGAATGTTATATTAGACGATTGAGATATATAAAAACTAAGCCTATTTACCATTTTGCATAAACATTTGCCAATGAGAAGTAATGTTCAAGTTGGATGCCGCATTTCCTCATAGTAAATTAAAAAAAACCGTGTTGACGATTAAGAGCATTTTCTGAAACTGTGTTAACGGAACAACACGTAGTTTTTGCGTTTATATTTGGCAATGTATATAACATTTATCCCCCACTTACACCCGGAGTTAAATCGACATTAAGTTTAGTGGGGAGTTGCAGGGTACGGCTGCGCTACAGTATGTTTGCATAAGCAAAGTATGTGTACAATAGATATAAGATAACATTATGCGTGTGTCTGAACGATGAAATCGCTAATAAACTATCACAAATAGAAATTAAAAATAACTATCACCACCAAAAATCATCGTGCCTTAATCAGTGTAAAACATGACAAAAGTATATTAATTTATCTCCGAATTTATCACTCCTAATCAAAACTCCTATCAAACCTAATTCTATAAGCCCCGAGCGACTTCTAATATAAACCAAATTATTTTACAGAATGTACAGGAAATTGTAAGAGAAGTGTCAGAACCAATGTATTACTCTAAAAAGCTATATTCATAAATAAAGTTGACTTTTTCTTAAAATGTTTCGTTTTATTAGTTAAACCTAGTATTTATTGACTAATGTTTTATATTAGTATAAAGTACTATCAAATTCTATATATACAACATATATTACTTAATAAGTATCCTATATATACATATATATGTATATATATATATATATAATTATATATGCACTATATATATATTGTATATATAATTATATACACACTATCTCTCTCTCTCTCTATATATATATATACATATATGTATATATATACATATATATATATATATTATATATATACATGCATATATATATGTATATATATACATATATATATATACATATATATATATATATATATGCATGTATGCGTGATATATAATAGTAATGGGGTATTCTGTTTAGCCACTAAAAGTGATTGTTTAACCGTCGAAGTAAAATTTGTATTTCTGTTAATCCTTAATACTTGTGTTTAAACAGCATGCCATTCTTATTTACTATTTCTAACGAAAAAAAGTGTCTGCAAAGAACACGTTATTTTTGACATGAAAATACCGTTATTTTTTTCAAGAAACTATCCACCAAAAACATAACCATTTGTAAAAAAATAATATATAAGAAGCACTGACGTGAATAATCACTTATCACTGATTCTGTAAAGGAGTAAAAACAACGAAGAAAAAACAGCGATTGTTTTGACTTGTTACGCTTAGAAAGTTTAAACAAAATGAGCGAAAACATGCAAATGAAGACGAAACACAGGAAATAAAAACAGAACGTTGCGAAATTAGACAAAAAGACTGAAAGAAGATAAGTAAAGATTTAGAGAAAATTAAGGAACGTAGAAAATAGACGGAGATAGTCCAATAACAAAATAATATAAAATGACGATTAATTAACAATCGTGAAAATACAACAAAATCGAATACAAATCAAGTGCCATTTGCGATACATAAAACTATAAAAGTGTCTTGAGATATTCCCTCTGTTATTGCGCCTGATGGGTAGAGTAATGTTTATTAAGCGTTACGAAATCACCAACTGCGCCTCTCCTAAACCGATATTGCTTTAATCCGATAGTACGGCTTAGATAAGCGAACAAAACAAGAGAAAATATGGTATTTTCGAAGTTTTCATTTTGCCTCGACTCGTTGCACAATCATTGCTTGAGAGTCGGGGAGTATTTAATAGCGACACACTGTATAGAATAGCTGTTACTGTGTACTATTCGTTGGTTGGAGAGGCGGAGACAACTTGAGAACACTAAAACACCAGAATATTTAAGCAAAGTTGCTCGAATCATGATGATTCGAGCAATATTCAAACCTTCTGAAAATTTAGCCTAATTTCCCTGCTCTATAAGTAACCTGAACACGGTAATATACGAGCCGAAACATTCTGACAGAGATCTGATGAAATCATATCTGGCGTTTTGTGTCGACACGACCATATACGTTGGTGAAAGTATAGATATCATACATTTTGCGTGTTTGTATAAATAAATCAGGTAATCAATGAACAGAATTAAAATATGCTTCTATTAATACTATATTTCACTTCAAGTAAGAACATTGCTATATAATAAGTTGTTATTCAATAGAAGTCAACTTATATATACACAATCTGCAAGTGGGCGTAGGAACCAACAACTTTCCTGACTTGTGAGTGATATTTAATTTTTAGTCAGTGTTGCCGTGTTGACAAATCAGTGGTGGAACACGAACTATTCATGTACATGTATGAATCTTATTCCGAAGACAAATATACTCCAACACATACACACACACACGCACACTGTATAAAGTTAACATTCAAATGAATATAAAGTTATAAAAAACCGCGACACATAACACATGAGCATTTACTTTAATAGCGATTTTCAAATGAGTACACAACGAAAATAATTGATACAATGGCCACATACTGTTGTAATATCATTTTCCCATAGTTTCTTATATTAGAACTTTTGATTCATTTGTATCATTCGGAGTACTGTTCTAATCTTCGTCTTATTCTCACAACGTTTCGGCCGATGTAACCTCCGACTTTCTTCAGGTGTGTCTTGTCGAAGTCGAATAGCTTTCTGTCGAACTTAGCAATCTGCACATAATTTCGAACGGAACCCTCGTATTTTATCCACAGGTGTAGCATGTTCTCGTTCCGTCAGCCAAAAGTGTTCAGTAATTCGCAATTCCTAGTTTCGCTCGTAATGAGGATCGAGCCTTTCACCTTCAGAAGACTGCACCTCAAACTGAATTTTACTGAGTACGTTATCTGTTACGCCACGGGTCCTTTCGAGTAAAGAAGGAGGTTTCATCGGCGGAAACGTTGTGAGAATAACACGTAAGATGAGAACAGTAGTTCGAATAATCCAAATTATACAAAACCTCTTATATAAGAAAGCCTGGGAAAATTATATTATAACAGTATATGACCTTTGTATCAGTTGTTTACGTTGTGTACTCATTAGAACACACACACAAAAGTAAATTCCTGTTTGTTATGAATAAAACTATCTAAATTATGAATCCTCATCTTAAAAATCAAAAACATAATATTAGAGATTTTGTTATTTATTTCTATTACTTTTTAACCTGATATGTATCTGTCGTCCATATTTGTTGATTTAAATTAGTTATGCTAATTTCAATTGTTACGGGTTTATTGTTATTGTTTTATTCTATAGAGATCAGCATATCTAAGTATAACTTATACGGTTGCTTACATTACTTCATCTCTGATTTATTACCGTACAAATACTCATCAGCTAAATATGCATTTAAATAAATATGCCAAACATTCCAACCCTTTTTACATTGCTATACATTGTAACTATTTAATCACATTAAATTAAATAATTTATTATTTACAATTGTAAGAATTAAATGTCTTGAAATGAAAAGACTGCAAAGAATATAGTATAACTTCAAAGTTCGACGGCATTCTTTACACTTCGGTATATTTGATTTTAGAATAATTCGTTTTGAAATGGGTAAAAGTTTCATTTTTGGCAAGCCACACCATTAACAATGTTTCGGTTAGACTTTGCATTTCACCTTTGACGCTCAGACGATCTCATATTTTTGTAAATGAACGTGAAAGGTTATAATGTAGCTCGAACACGAAATGGCAGAGTGTATTAAATATGATGATACTAATTATTAAATAGACATTTACCTCGTGCGCCAAGGAAATAGATACACAGAAAATGCGCGCATCCGGCCCGACACATCTCTACGTATGACTCGTAATCCTCCTTTTTCGATGTCTCTTATGTTACAAATAGCGTTGTCTTATCTACCTCATTACACAGACCCATGTATATAGCGTGTCAATGAATCATACCAACATGAGTTTTATGTTTCGGAAATGTTTTTACTCTGCCTAAAAGAAACAATACTCAGATAAGATTTTTCTAGCACATATTTATTCAATAATCGTGTTTACTAATAAATGTATGCGATAGATTTATAAAATCTTACCACAAAGTGTTTATTTACATATAACATCTACTTGAATAAAAATAGATTGAGAAAGATACATTGATAATGAGCGTATCCTCTCTCAATCTGTAGAGCTTGACAAATAGCAAGGTAGTCGTCGTGTTATCATCATGTTATATGCACTTTTACGTATGGCTAACCAACTGATGAGTGCTTGGCCTGATTTCTATGAGTTGTCCTTACTCATTTTAGAAACTTCTAAATAACATCTAATTCTCTATTTGATGGTGTGATAATTACTCATTCAAAAATTAATAGCTTATTCATAGGCGTCACGTATTAAACTTTTCAAAAATAAATCGAATTCGGGCCAGCTCATTCAAAAATAAGGTGTTCAACATTTTCTACACCTATTGATTGAACACATTTTGTTTCGTGTAATGTTACATGTACCCGTTTTGAGTCGTAAAAGAAAACAATTACATGCGTGTTGGAGTGTTAAAAAAAAACAAGCCAATTGCAAGAAGACATTAATCACATAATAATCTATGAACTATCAAATGGAATTTGACCATTTTTCAACTTTTCAATACAATCGCAAACAAAACTTACTTAAATAATTCATATAATAATACAACATTTTGATTATAATTTCATTCATCTTCATATTGGTTTCAGTTTAAAAAGGTATTTCTATAAATAAACATACAGATTTATAACCCTATTTTATTTAGATGCGTTAAAACACTTCAATATAAGGCTCTGTCTGTCGAAATAAAGTCTGTTCATTAAAAAAAACATTTTCCTCTGTCTGTGAGGTCTAATTTAAAACACTTTCATTGTTCTGTCAAGCACAGGTTTGAAAAAGTAATTTCGTATGTTTGTCACCCTGAGGTTTGAAATGTATTTTACGTTCGTTATTACGGCAAAGTTTGATAGATCCCATTAATCGCTAAACTGGGGCATTAAATGAACGCAACATAAGTATATGTTGTTCAGCAAGAGAAGGCCCGAATAACCTGTAATGGTGTATGTTTCTAATCTCTTCTGAACATCAGCCTAATCTAATAATATTAAACAATTAGTAACAATAGCATATACATATATTCTTAACGCTTAAATGTTTTTTTGTTAAAATATGACACATTCAAAGAAAATGCCTATTTAATATAATATTCAACAAAAATGTGTAAAACTGCAACTTGATTTACATAGGTAACAAGGGTTTGGAAAGTGTGAGTAAGTGTCAGTGTGTTGTTGCATCAGCACACCAGCTAAATGGGTAATTAGTATATTCGATAGAAACGGCGAGTGCCATCGGTGTCTTATCTGCCTTATTCAATTAAAATAATAAAAGAAATAAAGCATTTTAAAGTTAATATATAATTTTGGTACTTTAAACTCGTTTTTACGCCTACTTTTATTTTCATTACTTCTTCTGCTAGCTTTTTCTTATACATTAATTTTATTTGTTTCGTTTCGTCGAAAGATTTACATATTATTGTCTTTATGTCAAGTATTTACATTGTTTAGTTTAAACGCATATATCACTATTTGTACTGCTGATTTAGTATTATTAGACTGGGCTAATGTAACATAGTAATAGATGAAATAACATGCATTGCTCAGATCACCTGTAACCATACAATGCTTTGTTTTAATGAATACATACTAGTATTGTTGTTTGCATAATATTGTATAGTTCAATACACTAGCTTTTTACATGTCCCAACGATATTTATACTTAATGGAAAGGTTTACTAGATGCAGGTTTATAGAAATATCACTGGATCTCACATTCAGCTATCTCTCTCTCTCACACACACACACACACAGACACACATACATCTGTACAATCGCTCGCTTTATCTGTTACCCTCTCGGCCACTTTCTCTTTCCGTGTATCTGGTAATGATATGTCCAGCTGCTGGGAACAAACTAAAACGCCGAATCGACGTTTGAAAGAGTCTATTGTGTATTGTATAAAAGTCACAATCCCTGACAGAGCTGCAAGGTTACAGATACAATGCTTTCAACCCTTGATGTTCTCGTCGTCATTGTTATAGTCTTAAGCTTTCAACATAACGTTTTGACAAAGCAGGGAACGGCGTCCAGTTCATTTTGGACACGACTCCTATCGTCAATCATGGACATCCTCACGCAAATATGAATATGCGCAAAAAATGCGATTGTTTAATATATCGCGTACATATATGCTCAGTATTTACTACACCAGTGCCTAATTCGAGAGTAATATTAAAATATATCCTGACAACTAAGCAATAAAGAATGCTCATGTTTCGTTTCCGAGGAAACTAGCAGACTAAATGTGTGGGCGTATTGTTCGATATATATATATATATATATATATATATATATATATATATATATATATATATATATATATGTATATATATATGTATATATATATATATATGTATGTGTGTGTGTGTGTATGTCTGTAGTGTTTACTTACCAATTGGAGTGTCTATAATTTGAGGAATACTTTATATATATATATATATATATATCATGTGTGTGTGTATGTGTATATATGTATATATATATAAACATATACATACATTCATATATATATGTATATATATATATATATATATATATATATATATATATATATATATATATATATATATATATATATATATTATGAGATATCAGATCCAAAAAATGATCCAATAATAAAAATCCAACGAGTATATTGCGTACAATCATTTCGAAGAAGATTTGAAATTATTTTATTTAATTTTACATTATGCTTCATAACACTTACAACCGACCATTCATCAGTTCCCTTAGCCACATCACATGAAACGTCTTTAAAGAAAACATGTGATTGCAGTATTAGGCGAACATAACATAGATTCAGACAATATTGGAGGCACTATGTCGAATAACGTAACCACAAATAATAAAATGACAGTCAGCACAATACGGGCAATGGCAGTTAAGGCATCTTAGACACAGCATATACACAGCAAATATATCAAATCTAATCAAATTACATTTACAAATTAAATAAATGAAAAATACACATCATATATTTAAACAATCTTAAATGAAAGATGGATCAGGAAAAAAAGGGATGATACCTTACACTTATGCGTATTTATTGACAAGTTATCCACTGAAATACCCTCCATATATATACAACAATATTATTAAGTACTTTATAAAAATAATTTATTGGGGTAATACTAAACTTTAAATACAAAACAAACAGAAATAATGAATACATGAAAATGTTAAGAAACCCCACTCAGAGCGTTTTCAATAAATTATGCCACTCAGTTATCACTATAAAAACAGTTTTGTAGCAGTACAGCATACAACGTTAAAAATAAAAAATTAAAATAATTTTTAAAACACTTATTTACAATTAAGACGCATATGATATATTAAACCCTGACCATGTACTTACTTCAAACGAACACATCAACAATGTATCGTATTTAAACGATAAGTTCAGACTCAATTTCCCTTTGTTTTATTTTTTCGACACGACCATTAACATACGAAACTACAAATAAATACATGCATAGATAAGTAAATAACACACCTAACAAAACTATAAATAAAATGAATAATAAATCCGATACATAAAATTAAACCTGGTATTCCTTTCGCAAAGATACTTTAGTATTATATCCCTCTAATTAAAACGTATTCTTTTTTATTCAATAGTCAATCTGCGACGATCGATAATTGATCTTCCAAACACAACTGTTTAGATAAAAACACATAACTACAAATCAATAATTAAATAAAACGCTAACTAGAATTAAGCAAAACCCTTTTAAAAACACAAAACAATGAATAATAAATAAAATATAACTCATTCATTTACCAACAAATATAGTTTGTTTCTAGAGAGACACTACCAGAATGCACCGTTCTATTTATCGATATAACGCAATTTCTTTTGTATTTTTATGTAATTGCGTTTTATTGGTGATTGCAGCGTTCGTTGTTTTTTTTATTACTTAGACAAGGATAAAACCTCCAGCATTGATGTCTATAGTCCAGCGTCAACGCTCTACCTTGAAATATGTACGACTTTTATAACCTAAATATTTAATGTATTTTTATGTAATTGTTTCTTTTATTGGTGATTGTATCGTTAGTTGTTTTTTGGCTAACAACTATTTCGATTCTTTCATTTCCTAAGTTATTAACATGCAGAAAATTGCATTATTTTTCGCCCGTAACATTATAAGACGTAGTTCTTCTTATATATATATATATATATATATATATATATATATATATATATATATATATATATATATACATATATATGATTAATGGTATAACTATATAACATATGTATATGTATATATATATATATATATATATATATATATATATATATATACATATACACTAACACACAGAAGTACGTAGTAACTGCGATTTTTACGTAAAATCTAATTCGTTTGTTGATAATCTTTTTTAATAATTCATTTGTTTTTATAAATATCTGGTGTTTATTAACAATCGATAAACGGCTGCAATTTGTTTTTAATTAAAAACATTCCTTTTTACGAAACCTCTTTTCTCATTGGTAAATAGCTTAATATATATATATATATATATATATATATATATATATATATATATATATATATAGAGAGAGAGAGAGAGAGAGAGAGAGAGAGAAAGAGATATGCTGTGAGAATGCGAGGCAGACAGACACACTTTTACACAGAGGTAAAGGATCAACTACGAAGAAGGAGGAGGAAATAAAGAGGGTGTGAAAGAATTTGTGAAAAGTATGTAGAAAGAGAAAAAAAGATTAAGAAAGCGACAAAATGTGAGAAAAACACATATTAAAAGTGATACAGAGACACATACATTGAATGAGTAGGAAAGAAAACGAACAATAGACAAACAAGAGGGAAACAGATAGGCTATAAGTATCGAGGGTTTCCATGTCTACCGGAAAACGACGATGGCGGCAACAACCGATATTTTAATACAGTTATTATTTTTGTTGTTTTGTTTTTCTTTCTACAACAGATTCCCATTAGGAAACGTGTTAATGGTAAAAATAGAAAACAAAAACAATCCTGTTTCTGGCTTTCGTTTTTTTTTTCTGTTGTGGGTTCGGATGGCAGAAACGATATTTCACAACTTGATTTTTGAAGAACCGTTTTTCTTGTTATTGTTATTGTCGAAAAAGAAGATATAGAATACTTACAAAATGTCAGCCTATCTCCGCTAAACAAAAGAGATGAAACTCGTTTTAAAAATAAAAGAACAAAACGAACATAAATATACATATGCAACGTATATTCGTAAGATACGCCCCGTCTATCTTCACCTTCAGCTATAAACATGTTTCGTCAAACTTACGCGTGTTACAACGACCAAGGAACTAAGTGTAGTATATACAGACGTAGACGTGGCTAAGACACATTTTTTAAAAACATAATATTAATAAACGTTTAATATCGAGAAACAATATATATATATATATATATATATATATATATATATATATACATATATATATATATATATATATGTATATGTATATTTATATATATGCATCAATAGTAATTCATGAACATATATTTATTGCAATTATGCTACATGGAGGCTTCCATGTTTGATCCTTGGAGGGAATCGTCAGGTTAAAATGCATTCAAATGAATGATGATTCCTTCCAAGTATGAAACACGGAAGTTTCTGTGTAGCTTAACTGCCCAAAATATATTTGCATGGCTTACTACCTAACTCTCATCACTATCGAGAACTGTTCAAGTAAATACTGAACATTGCTACATAACAAATGATATCTTCTTATAACATTTTATGTGGATACATGAAATAATAATAATAATAATAATAATAATAATAATTATATATATATATATACATACATATATATATATATATATATATATATATATATATATATATATATATATATATATATATATAAATATATACTAGACGTGAAGATGCGGACCCCTGTGTATTTATATTCTGAAATATGAGCCAGAAAATTGACTCCCAACATATTATAGATGGTATTTAGGTTTGAAGAATCAAATGTACACAAACAAAATCACACTTTATCACAAGGTTGCTAAAGTGGCAGATATATGCGATGTTTTTTCTTAGCTCTTTCTTCGATATTGGTATTTCGGATTAATACATATATATCACATAAAGCACTGTAAGCATTTTTAAATTTTTTTATACAGAACATTCCGGCTAAACAGAAAATGTAATGCCTTAGGCAAAATTATCAAGGAAGGCTTTCTAGTTTTTACAATTTTGAAAAAGCTTTCACTTGAAACAAATGCAAAAACTATCACAATTAGTAAAAACATTTGTTTGTAAACAAATAGTGCTTACAATTATGAATAGTTAACAATTAACAAAAGTTACATGTAAATACATCATTTCAAAGTTTGGTTTTATTTTATTTTTAATAAATATTTTTAAAAACACGTGTGCTTTGCATATAACACACACTTATCTAAATGTCGTGACGTGTGCAGTATGGATACATTGGTAAATACAGGCCGCTTCCATAGCTGAGAAGATTGAGCCAGAGAACCTACGCCACTCGAGGTAATGGTGTAAAGCGCAATCGCTCATTGATTCTGCACACGTTGAATGATCATTTAAGTAAATTATAATTTATCTCATGACTGTTCTAATTAATTACTGTTTATTATTCTTGTTACATTTCTAACTGTATTCTACATTTAATTCTTCAAATCTTAATTACATCTTCCATATTTTAAGAGTAAATTCTACTTTACCTGTACTTTTCAAGGTTCATAATTAAAACTATTCATACACATGCGCCCGCATTTTTCAGTCTAGTCCACTGGTGTTAAAGTATTGCAGTTTTCGAATTTACAATATATTTTTTATCATAATTTAAAAAAAAGTAACACATACAAATACCCCAAAGCATCAATGGTTAGGTTTACCTTGAGTCACCTAGATTTTGAATTGGTGGAAATATTAGTAACAATTACTAATTGAGTTGAACCAGTAATACTGATGACATCACTATAATGAAAACATCTAAGTCACTAGTGAATTAGAGTTGAAATTATAACTTCTTGTCCGCTTAGAAAAATTATTAAATTAATAAATGAGTTCAAATAAATATATTCAACAAATACGAATAAATGTCAATTTCTGAGTTTCAAATAAGTTCAAAAAAGTTTTTATTATTTCAGAATGAATTCATATTTTATAAGTCATTTAGTATTTCCTTCAGTATGAATTCTATTCCAGAATTGTAATTTTCAGGATGAAGTAAAATAAGATAAAAATATGTTAACTATTAGAATGTAAAATATTCAATATATTCAAAAAAACATTGATGTTCGGAATATGTTTGAATATAATAAGAATACATTTCAATTTCTAGCTGTTGAGTAAGTTAAATATATATAAATCATTTCAGAAATAAATGTAAAATGAGTTTCTAAATAATTAGTTAATTATTTTTAAATCCATTATTAATTTCGAAATACCATTTAATTTTTAGAGTTCATCTTAAGTTAAACACATTATTACAAAACGAATACATTCTATACTTTAAATAAATTCAGAATAAATTTTAATATTTTATTTCAGTAAAATGATATTATTATTGACTTCAGTACTAATATATTTTCAATTTCAAGTTTACATTTTTCCATGAATAATGTAACTATATAACGTAATTTAGGATGAAATTTACTGCGTTGTCTTCCTTGTTGATGTTGACACTAATTTCATCCAAATTTACAGTGCCATTTTTGACTAGACAAGTATAATGACCTGCCATATATTATGCTTCCCCATAAAAAGTGGCATTTTTATGTAAAATTAGTTCAATATATGGTTTGCTTTTTAGAACTGAAGTTCATAATATAACAATTCATTTGTTTTTTTCCTATTCTGAACAAGAGTATCACAATTATTAATAAAAGTAGATTTTTTGCAACCAAATAGTTTTATTATTGAGTGCAACTAATAGTATTTTATATTAAATCTTCTTTTAATTCAAAATGTACAACATAATCGAAGGTTTATGGACACGCCTCTGGTGTACAAAATAATAGAACGTTCAGAGACACGCCTATGTTGTACAAAATATATTGAAAGTTAAATAGAACATTTCCGATGTATAAAATAATCAAAAGATTACGGGCGGATCTCTTAAGTGTAAAAGAATCGATAGTTTACCACTTGCCACATGTGTACAAAAGCATCGAAAGTTTATGGACGCGGTTCTCGTGTACAGAATAATGTAAAGTTCAGACGCGCTTCTGTTGTAAAAAAGAATCGAAAGTTTAATTGAAAGTTTCCGGACACGGTCTTATGTACAAAAAGAATCGAAAGTTTCCGGATGCGTGTTTGGTTGTACAAAATAATCGAACGTTTACGGACGCGCCTTTAGTGTACAAGCCATAATCGAAAGTGTATAGATGCGCCTCTGGTGTACCAGAAAAATTGAAAGTTTATAGGCGCGCCTCTTGTGTACAAAAGAATCGAAAGTGCAGAGACGCGACCCTGTTGTACAAAAGAATCGAAAATATAATCCAAAGTTTCCGGGCGCGCCTCTGGTGTACAAAAATAATCGAAACTTTATCGGCGAACTTCTGGTGTACAAAAGAATCTAAACTTCAGAGAGACGCTTCTGTTGTACAAAATACTCTAAAATGTAATCGAAAGTTTCCAAAAGCGCCTATGGTGTACAAAAGCATCGAAAGTTTCCGTACGCGCTTTTGGTGTTCAACAAAATGGATAGTTTCCGGAAAGTTTTCGGAAAGTTACCGGAAAGTTTCCGGACGCGCCTCTGATGTACCAAAGACCTGACAGTTCACATGTTCAACTTACTTAATAGTTAATATATTTAATATGGCAATTCATTCTTCGTTGGAGATACCTACAAATGGCAAATTGAACATTGTCTTCATGACAATGTTCAATTTGCCATTTTCTGGTATTACTCTCTTCAAAAGTATGGCTTTAATTTTTAATTTGGTCTTTTTCGGCCTTTTTCCTGTAAAAAATAGCTTTAAAAGTAAGTTATCACTTTTTGATTTTTTTTACTAAAATCACATGATTCGCTTATTATGACCCCAATACTTACATACTTTGAATCAGCTCGTCGAGTCTTTTCTTTTTTGAACTGTTTAATCATTAAATTATATTCATAATTTAAAATTTTATGTCGAGTTAAATGGCATAAATGTCGTTACTCAATTGGCATTTTTGTTAGTTTAAGCTGCTAAAACGTTCTATATATTACACTCCTTTCAGAATATCTATATTTTTCGATTCCTAGTGATGTATAAACACAATAAATATGTGTTTTAAATTTAAAAAAAATGTTATGGTGAGTAAAAGTCCATAAGGAGACGTTATTCTAGACATTGAAAAATATGTGTTTCTACTGGACAAAATGTGAATTTCTTTATGTTCAAAAGCAGCTTAGAACAAATCAATTTTAATACAAAAATAAACGCATAAAGTTTTGATAGAAACCGAATAAGTGGCAAGCCAAATAAACGGTGACCTTACGAATAGTATTTACACACTGCCGTGTGTGAATGATTATATATATATATATATATATATATATATATATATATATATATATATATATATATATATATATATATATATATATATATGGTAAGGGACACGATAATTCATGAAAATCAAATGCCGTGGTAGACAAAATATATGAAAAATGACAAATGGAAAACAGGTTAAAGTGCAGGAGAAAAACAAAAACAAGAGATTTAACCGGTTTCGTTCGTGTTGGCGAACGTCTTCAGAAAAAGTGAAGATTTGGAAATAATTTTACTTAGAAGGCACACCCATCGGTGGAGGAAAGGATGATCCGATTAAACTATATATTAGACCATAAGTGACGTTGAAATATGGCAAGTGGGTGATACATCCTTCTTTATTTCTTATTCTTCTGTTTACATTTTTATTTATTTTCTTTTTTTTACTTTCACAACTACTGAGCTCGTATGAGGGAGGCGGTAGGTTGAGGAGCAAAAAGTGATGAGAGGGAAGAAGACAAAGGAACTAGCCTAGATAAACACAAAGATGAGTAGGCATGAAATTTATACACCAAATGGGCGAACCCAAAAAAATAATCGGAATGTATCAGAGATAGGTCTGCTTATTGGTCTCATATTAAGTTTTAAAAAGCAATACAAATCTTACACTGACAGTCTAAAAAAATCTACTTTACAGTCAAACTAATGTAAGTGATACCTATTATGAGAAAGATGTTTTTTTTTAGTGTAAGATCATATGAAATCCATGTAAGAACAATCTTTAGATAGGATTAAGTTTGAAAGAGAGGTATTAAATGATTTGATTATCAATGAGACTTGCTTTATCTCAACAAATGTTTTAAAAAGTAAAAACACACATATTACTCTTAATAAGTTATCACTTACATTAGTTTGACTGTGAAGTAGATTTTTTCTAGACGGTCAGTTTAAGATTTGTATTGCTATTTAAAACATTATATGTAACAAATTAGCAGACTTAGCTTTGATACATTCCGATTAATTGTTGGGTTCTCGCATTCGGTGTATAAATTTAATGCCCAGTATAATTTGTGTTAATCCTGGCTAGTTCCTCTGTCTTCTTCCCTCTTATCGCCTTTTACCCTTTCCGCCTACCGCCTCCCCATACAAGCTCAGTAGGTGTGAAAGTGAAAAAGAAAGTAAATAAAAATATAAAAAGAAGAATAAGAAATAAAGAAGGATGTGCCACCCACTTTTCATATTTCAATGTCACTTAAAGTCTTCTCATATGGTCCAATCGGATCATCCTTTCCTCCTCCCATGTGTGTGCATTCAAAATTCAATTATTTCCAAATCTTCCATTTTTCTGAAGACGTTCGCCAACACGAACAACCCCGGTCAAATCTCTTGTTTTTTTTGTTATCCTGCACTTTAACCTGTTTTTCATTTGCCATTTTTCACACCCACATATATTGAATATAAAGATAAAGTCATAATATCCCGTACAATCCCGGTCTTAATTTATTTGAGTCCTCCTTCATCAGATGTTCGACAAATCTGAATTATTCTGATAAATGAAGACACAAATCCTCTGAGGAATGGCACATTTTCTCTAAGGATTTTTTTTTGGTTTCGTAGAATACTTTAGATCTGTCACTAAGAACTCATGTTTAGAATATTTTGTTAAAAATTGTAATCAAATGATATAATGGTATAACACTGACATAATATGTTTATTTATTAATTAATTAAAAAGGTGTATTTATTCATTTGTTTATTAGTATATAGGGTAAGGTACACGATTAGTCATGAAAATGAAATGTCGTGGTAGACAAAATGTTTGAAAAAAGACAAACGGAAAACAGGTTAAAATGCAGGAGAAGCACAAAAAACAAGAGATTTGACCGGTTTCGTTCGTATTATCGAACGTCTTCCGAAAAATTAAAGATTTGGAAACAATTTTATTTTATTTTGAAAGCACACAAATGGGAGAAGGAAAAGATGATCCAATTGGATAATATGAGAAGACCCTTATCTACATGTAAATATGATTTGACAAGTAGGTGACATATTCCTCTTCATTTCTCATTCTTTCTTTATTTATTTTTATATACCTTAATCCATTTTCTTTTTCTTTTCCATTTACGCACCCACAGAGCTAGCATGGGGGTAGGTGGAGGGGTGTAAGGGCGATAAGAAGGAAGAAGATTTTTTAATAAACATTTTTATAAATGTTGAATGTGTAGTTTAAAGTTAGAAGTGTTACGTTATATATTATTCCATGAGATGTGTTCGATGTATTTTATTTTGTATTATTCTTTCTGGAAACACTTTTTTTGTATTTAATGTTAAATACTTGGTGTATTGCAATGATTTTAGTTTATGTGTGATGTATTTGACTTCTTGTATAAACCGAAATCATATAATAGTGTGTTATTTAACAATAATATTTGAATAAATTGTACGTACACGGAATCAATTTGTATTCCAATATTGTGCATCATGTATACTCATTACTTGTCTGTTAACCGAGTAATGAAAATATTAATAGAGTATTCTGAAAATATTTTGACGCTTATTTCGTAAATTCGTAAATATAAAAATACAACCTCATACTAGATGAAATAAATTAAATTGGCAATGTCGTACACATGTTAAATAAACATGCAGGTTTCAAAAAGACACGGGTAAGGGAATTGAATGCTTAAAATTTTAAGATGATGCAAGTTATTAGTGTTCAATGTTATTTTTCAGAAACGTAATTTATGTGTTAACCGAAAAATACACAACTTAAAATAAGTTTACGAAAGGAAATATAAAGGATTAATATTAGATAATTTAACAAACGCTTTTCTTACTTGCGAAACAAATGATAGATAGTATCTAGAGTATCTATTCTACAAATAAATCAAATCTTGTTCAGTCAGGGCCGTACGCAGTTAATTTATTAAACCTTTAACGCTCACACAGACACACACATATATATATATATATATATATATATATATATATATATAATGAATTGTATGGGGAACACTTTATATGAGATGAAATAGAAAGAAAAAAAGAAAATAATTTTATATAAAACAAATAAAAAAAAAACCGTTAAGTATGGGTTCGGAATTCACGAATAAAAAAATTTACGAATAAAAAACAAAGTTCTCACATTAGCATAAAAAAAAAATAATAAAAAAACAGCTTAAAGTTCCCAAGGCAGCCTTTCTTCCGACTCTCGTCAGGGGAATGGTCGGTAGAGTGATTAAAATACACCTGCTTGCCACTTTATTCGACACCAGTTTATGGTTGTTCGTGTATTTTAATCACTTTACCGACGATTCCCCTGACGAGACTCGGACGAAAGGCTGCCTTGGGAACTTTAAGCTGGGTTTTTATTATTATTATTATTTTTTTTTTGTTGTTGTTATGCTAATGTGAGAACTTTGTTTTTTATTCGTGAATTTTTTTATTCGTGAATTCCGAAACCATACTTAACGGTTTTTTTTATTTGTTTTATATAAAATTATTTTCTTTTTTTTTCTATTTCATCTTATATAAAGTGTTCCCCATACAATTCATTATTTATTTTGTAGTGTGGCACCATTTTGTCTCTTCATATATATATATATCATATATATATATATATATATACATATATATATATATATATATATATATATATATATATATATATATATATATATATATATCATCTATAATTAAAAACAAACAAAGTGTCTTGGGAACAATCGTACGTCATGTTATCGTTCCTTTTGAAGTATTGAAACAACGTTCATTCTCAACTACATACGTCAATGTGTCTGTAAATATATAACCCTTTTTATCTTGTAGTATAAGCTCTGCTGTAAGAACAGTTATGTCCAAGATTGATATATGATTTTTTAATTACTGGTTAGAAAATCACATAAGTAATGTTTTCTGATGTTTGTGCTCTCATGACGTCAGGGTATTTTTCTATTGATGTATATACCTTTCAGACACTGTTGTGGTTAATTATATAAAGCAAACGCCCATGTTTAAGCTTTTTATTAATGTATACACATATTGTATACGGTAGCCTTATATGTATACATATATATATATATATATATATATATATACATATTTGATTATATATATATATATATATATATATATATATATACATATTTGATTATATATATATATATATATATATATATATATATATATATACCAACATATCGACATTAGTTGTTCCGATACACAATCAATATGTCATTGAATCAACGCTTTATTGACAGCGCATTATTTAAGCATGCTTTGAGAATGTACGAACTATCACAAATATCAATAAAAAAGCTTCTTCGGTGTAAACTTTCCCACAGTACAAACTAAAAAGATAATATACTTCCGCCATTCATTTAATTTGTAAATATTTCTTTTTGACTCAAATAATGAAAACAACTTACTTTATTTTGATAAAATGATTATTTCTGAATACACATTTTAATACTTTGCACAATGCTGTCTTGATAATCTTAATATGTAAATGACCTCTGAAGTTTAATATGTTTTATATTTGAAAACAATTAAAACTTACTTTAATAAGTAAGCTTTACGAAATAAAATATTCACAATTTTGGTTATTACCTAAATAATTAAAGTCGATGAGAAATGTGTTCTTTTACCTGAGACTATCTAAATATTTTTTGTATAAATAATCTTCATTTTTTACAAAATCACAATGTCGAAAAAACAGACAATTTAGAATATCCAAAGTCAATATCTACTTATAACGAGTCTTCAACTCGAGTATAAGAGAACGCCATCGTTCATTATACATTTTCGAATACATATCATAATATTATCTAATCAATTTAAAATTGCACTTTTCAAATAAAAAATATTTCCAGAGTTTCTTCGATAAATATTTTATTTAAGAAAGCATTTCAAAAGAAATATTACTGGTCTTAATTATGTTAAAATAAATTTCAAAATTTAAATAATATATTAGAGTTAATACTTACTAATCGAATTCAAATGTAATTGAGATGGCTGGGTAGTTAATCATTTTAAAATATTTTATTGAATGTGACCAGTAATCGTTCAAACAGTGTTTACTTCTTTATGATATTCTCCAAAATGTATGAATTTCTCAAAATATAGTCAGAAACAGAATAGCTAATAGGAGTCATGTAATGTGAAACCAAACTCGTTTAAATGATTTAAAAATTGAATTATTCTCTGAAATATGAGATTTACACAAAACATTGTAAGGAAACTATCATAACATGAAATCCCATGCTTTCTGTATGCCATTTTGTTGGTATAATCTTAAGTGAAATAAGAAAATATATGCCGAGGCTGAATGGCAATTATTATTTATTTATAAATATATTTTTAGATATCACTTGTAAAAAGCCGATTTTTTGCACGTAACCAGGTGATATTTTACGTAGCGAAACACATAGATGTGTGTAGCTTATCTGACATGATAATATTCACATCATACACATAAGCAAATGTGTAACACCCAGAGTTCAGTTAATGAACGTTTTGTTGTCCTGAGTTGTTTTCCAATATATTAAATCGCACAAACTGCATTCGACAGTTGGGCATTAAGTTTAGTTTTAAAAAAGTTCAACTTCTCATGTGTTGCATAGCAGTAAGTTACTCTCACCCTCTCGTATACAATGTTGTTTAACCAGCTCTAGGATTATATACGATATCTACTACTCTCACTTGGCTATGTATGGTTTGTAAGGGTCGACGGTACTAAAAAGAATGGGTTAATGAAAACTTTGAAATACTCTATTATAATTAATAGGGTATATCATAACAGTATTAACCATATTTAACACACAGCTATAGTGAACATGAGAGATTAAAAGTAATATAAAGTGTAGAAAGTCAAATGTTGTGGAGTGTATTTTTTGTGTTTTAAAGTTTAACTGACTTTACAAAATCACTTTTTCCCGATCACCAAGATAATTATCTGAGACAAATGGTAACCGAGCAGTTAATATTTTCTAGTATCTATACACACAAACACACACACACACACACACACACACACACACACACATATATATATATACAGTCGCGTCCAAAACTAAGGGACAAAATTTTAAAACCTAATATTTGTTAGAAATAATAACCGTAAAAAGCTGAAATTTTGACAACCGGTAGTTGTTGTCATCCATAATAACATACTAAAATTTGAACCCTTTGTATAGAATAGAAAAAGAACTATAACAATTATTCATTTATTTCCAAATTTGGAATGTCCAAAAGTAAGGGACATAATTGAGAAAAACGGTGTAAATAGCATGCTACATTCAACTTTTTTTATTTCCTCTACTGAAGAACTCTTATTTAGTCATTTGTAAACGTTGCATCAGTCAACACCATGGCGAAACGTCAAAAACTTGATTACTCTGTGAGACAAGCTATTGTGAAGCTACACAAGGAAAAGCACACCATTAGAGAGATTTCAGAGAAAGTGAAACTTTCCAAGAGTGTTGTAGGCAGGATTGTTAAATCCTACAATGATACTGGCAAAATAGCTAGTGCTTTTAAAACCGGCAGACCCCGCAAAACTTCAGCAAGAGAAGATCGAATAATGCAGCGTATGTCATTAAAGGACCGTTTTAAGTCTTGCACAGAAATTAAAAGGGTTATGAATAGTACCTCATGTGTTAATGTGTCAAGACAGACTGTTTCTAGACGACTGCAAGAAATAGGGCTGTTTAATAGAACGCCAAGGAAGAAACCACTTGTTAGTTCGAAGAATAAGAAGAAGAGATTAGAGTTTGCAAACAGGTATGTAATTTGGACATATGAAAATTGGGCAAAAGTATTTTTCAGTGATGAAAGCAAGTTTAATCTATTTGGAAATGACGAAAAAAACTTTGTAAAGAGACGTATTGGTGAAAAATTAAGTACAAAGTGTACTAAGAAAACTGTCAAATTTGGGGGCGGAAACGTCATGGTATTTGGAATGTTTTCTAGCCAAGGTACAACGCCTCTTGTCCGATTACAAACTCGTGTAAACGCGCAGATGTATAAAAACATTGTTCAAGATCATATTGTGCCAATCATACATAATTCAGGATTCGATAGGGCAATGTTTATGCAAGATAATGCTCCATGTCACAAGGGAAAGGTGGTAATGAGTTACCTTAGCGAGCAAGATTTCGAAATTATGGATTGGCCACCGCAAAGTCCTGACTTAAATCCAATAGAAAATCTTTGGAAGATCTTAGGAGTGAAAGTTAGGGAAAGAAATCCCACTAACACGGAGGATTTGTGGGTGAAGCTTCAAGAAGAATGGTCTAAAATTAGTATCAAGGATTGTCAAGAACTGATCCGTTCTTGTAGTCGAAGATGTGCAGCTGTCATTGAGAGCAAGGGCTCATTTACTAAATATTGATTACACATGTACTTTTATCGTTTTTATTTGGCTGTTTACATTGTTTTTCTCAATTTTGTCCCTTACTTTTGGACATTCCAAATTTGGAAATAAATGAATAATTGTTATAATTTTTTTTTCTATTCTATACAAAGGGTTCAAATTTTAGTATGTTATTATGGATGACAACAACTACCGGTTGTCAAAATTTCAGCTTTTTACGGTTATTATTTCTAACAAATATTAGGTTTTAAAATTTTGTCCCTTAGTTTTGGACGCGACTGTATATATATATATATATATATATATATATATATATATATATATATATATATATATATATATATATATATATATATATAATTATTTCATGTAGATACACATCGTATACATTATATAATATATTGTGAATATATTTTCAGTGTTAGTTTAACCGTATTCAATAGGTAAGTTAACATTAGTAGTAGTGGTAGTAGTACTAGTATGGCACTATTTTTGTGGCAATAAAGCTACACAGATGTATCTACATTTAATCCTTGCATATATATATATATATATATATATATATATATATATATATATATATATAAAATTATATGCACACTATGAAAAACGTACACATTAATAGGTAAAATACGAACAATATTAAAAAAGCCAAAATAACATTTCAATATTTCCAAAAGGGTTAACGTAGACGAAAGTATACATTTACAGCCCAAGCGATTTTTGGCATGTACCATTTTTCTTTCTTTTGGCGTTGCCCGCTTGTTTAGTTAAAAATCAGCATACAACCTGCCAACTTGTAACCCCCAACGCGTGACATGTGTGACATGTGTAATATGAGACAATGTTTCACCGCAGGAGCTACATAACGAGGAAAGCTGGCGGTTAGGTCATTGTCGGTTTAACTCTTGATGAGCGCGCGTTAACTTCCAGTGAAAAGGATGCCTTTGCAGGAGGTGCATAGATAAAGACATATCGTGCCATAATGTTACGGATTCTTAATGAGCGGAATTCGCTGGAGCATCCATTTTAAAATGATGAGCTCCCTCAGCACATAGGTTGTTAATTAAATGCACACCTTATCGATATATATATATATATATATATATATATATATATATATATATATATATATATATATATATATATATATAAATGCGCTTGTGTGATGATCATTATTACGTCGGAATATCATATAAAAAATTATAGGTTACTTTGCTGTATATTTCGATATAGATAAATACATGTTTTTGATATTATTATTATTATTATTATTATTATTATTATTATTATTATTATTATTATTATTATTATTATTATTTCATATATACTAACAGTTTAAAATAAGCCATCATCAGTGAGTGCTTACTGATAATAACCGACTGACTCCCCTAGATTATGAGTGAGGATATGACGCCCCAGCTTTCCAACACTATCCAGCCTTTTCGATCACTATTTAACATGATTTTGCGTTATCGCAACGGCAGGATTTATAGCTGATATCAAATATTGGTCTTCTTTAGTAGTTGCTTAGCAATACGCCTGCCTAAGTCCACCTACATTCCGCACTTTTCCAGTAGAAAACTAGTAAGTGGTCCTTCTCCTTAGTGTTTCCATCTTTTTCCATACACGAATATTTTGTGTGATATAAGCTGGGGATGGCACAATCACAATATTTTGGGGGGTGGAATCAGTTCGTGAAATTCTATTTATTTTCAGATTCCTTTGCTTTTGCTGGTGATGTTCTTTCATTAGCTTTGTTTGATTTCTATTGGAACTTCTATGTGAATAGTTACCACTCGCAATTTCTGTGGATATTTTCCACATTAGAGGATTTTAATTCAGCAGTTTCCCTCATTGCCTTCAGTTAGATAGGCACAGTTTTTCCTTTACTCTCAATTTCTCCGAGACGTTCCTCCAGGTTTTTCGGAACTGTTTGTAGTGCTCCTAGAATTATTGGTTATATATTGGCTTTTTTCACGTTCCATATCTCTTCAGATCTATGGTATTTCTTTGTTTTTTGGGTTTCGTGATGTTCACCCAGTGAACTGCTAGGACTTCAAAATCTACGATGTTGCTGGTTTATTCTTCTTGATAAAATGTTTGTATTTCCATTTCCTAGAGGATTTTGTGAATTTCGTTTTCAAGAACTGTTTTTACTTTGTGTCTGTACTATTCGGCATCATGTTAAAACTGCAGTATTTTGCATAGATACTCGCACCGTTGTTTCAGTTATTGTTTTCTGTTGAGCCTAGATCGGTGCATTTACATATTAGGTGATTTACTACTTGTTCAACCATTCTATCAATAAATTTACTGATTTCAAGGTTTGGGAATGTCTTGTTTTCTTTTTGGTGTTATCTCATTTATTTTGGCTTTGTTGTAACTTTTTAAGTTACTTAACACAGGAAAATAAAAGAAGAGTGGGGAAGAAATACTCTTTTACAACGATTTTGTATTCATTATTTTCCTGCGTTTTTTTATTTTCGCTTTGATATATTTAATCCAATACGCATTTTTCTCTGAAGCTGTCCGTAGGGATTCCGTTTCTCTGTTTACACGTTCTTTTTGTTTCCATGCCAAGGTGTGTTCTTTAACATCTATTCTCGTCATTTTTATTTATAATCGCTATAGCTTCCCGTCTTCCTATATTTCTATTTTCGTTTTTTTTCCCGTTTTGCTGCTCCCTATATGGTATATGTTCTCTTGTTTAAGCCTTTCTCTGTTTTAGTTAATGCATTTTTATTTTTTCCTGTCATCCGAGTAGTCTTGTATACTTTCCATTCTTCTTCCGCTTTTCTCTCCATTTCACGTAAAGTCAGTCAATATCAACCTTCGGGTAGTAGCACATTGCCCATGGTCATTAGTGTCATAGTCTTCTGGTCAAAATTATTAAGTTTTTCTTATCTGTAGCATACGAATAAACCAGAATGTCTTACTTTTTATACTGTCCCGGTTTTGCTTCTTTTTTTAAGATGTGTATTACATAATTCAGTGTCTAAGTGTATTCTTGTTCTTCACAGATATTCTTTTCCAATCTTTTCTTTCATTTACATAGATTTTAGGGTGTTTTCTTTCAGTACTCTCAAATAGTTATATGAACCATGTTTGACAATTCCCTTCATCTCAGTTTAGTTTGGCACTTCCATGGGCTCATCTCTCTCTAGTTTCTCATGTCATATTTTGCAGTACACACTTTCCCATTCCGAATTGCATTCAAATGTTCTGTCTAAAGATGTTGATCGTGTGTATCTGTTTTCCAGTAACTTGTTGCTTTTTGCAAATAGCTATTGCCCATTTACCTGAAGGGGGTTTATTCTTTATTCTGTGTCAGTAAACTTGTATCCGGCATCACATTTCTTGACTATGGTATCGAATGGTGTCATTGATATGATAAACAGTAATGCCGATAAAGAGTATAATATGAAGATGCATTTCTTTGGTTTCATCTTAATCAGGTGTTGTTTTCTAGCTCTCAGTTCTTATCTCCATGTATATGTGGATTGATTAATAATACGTACCCTACCTTCTTCTTCTGAACATTATAAACTGCATCAATATTCCTTAGTACTATAGACAGTGCCTGTCGAACGTCTGAGGTCGAAAAGTGTAAAAGATTAAAGCCGCATTTAGACCTTGGCGACTTGACTTATTCTAACTTAAAATGCAATGCAATCACGATGGTAAAGGGCTGGTCCGAAAACACAAACTTAAGTTGTTGTTTTTTAATTAGAATGCATGAAAGTAGAGAGTGCTTGAGATCTGAGTATATTTATTTTACAATGAATGATCACTGCAAAGCACTCACATTCTTGTTTCTTTTGTAAACTTATTTACTATTAATTTTATTTCACTATTATAAAATAGGTCGTCTTTATATTGACATTCTAATGACAACTATGTCTAGATCATCATTTTATATTTCCATTATTCGTAGTGGAGTGCCTGTCTGTATGAACACGTGACTACAAACGATGTAGAATATATTAAATATTAATTTATTAACTGCGTTTCACAATAATAACTGGTCGATCATTTGCATCAGTGTTCCGATTTATTGGGTCATGTAACTTACCTTTGCATTTGTTTATCATTTTATTATTCGTAGTATCTAAACCAGTTAGAATTTAATGCCAAAATATAAATAACTTTTTGAAGTTCTCTGAGAAATCTTCATATTACATTGCTTTTTAAATAAATTAATATATTTTATTTCGCTTCATTTTTAACACCCTCCTTGCATGTAATTATAGCAGCGTTCTATCGAGAGTATCTCTTCATTAACTTTCACATTAATGTGTTTTCCTATTCCCTAGCTTCCTGCTACTAATAATAGTTTGATTCTTTTTATTATCCAACTGATTATTGCACGTATTCCGTTCTTATGACTGTACAATTACAACTTAACGCAGATGTGTATAAATATTTTTGAAAAGTGTTGTCGTGGTCTAATCTCAAAGTAATTTTCCTTAATTAATTAATTTGTTGTTTTTTTTTTACTTCTGGGAAAATACGTCTTAATTACTGAACGAACTGGTCTAAAACTCGTATTCGTAATCGGAACGGAAATACTAGATATAGCCTCTAGGGTTTTACATAATTAAAAAAAGGTTACATGAATGCATTCACGCTTCAAATGATATACATTCACCTGCATTAATTTATATATATATATATATATATATATATATATATATATATATATATATATATATATATACAGTCCTGGCGGGACAGTTATAAAAGTGTGTGGGGGGGGCTCTCCTAAAAAGTGGGGGCCCGGTTCAACACATGCCTATATAACTTCATTATTGATGACCGTAAAGTGTGGGGGGGCAAGTCAAAAAGTGGGGGGCTTGACCCCCCCCCTGCCCCCGGTGCCGTCGTCCATGATATATGTGTGTGGTGTTTGTAAACACAAATTGATATATGCGTACATATACATACACATGTATATAGTTGTTTGTAGCATCTATATATATATATATATATATATATATATGCAAAATATATGAAATATCAAATAATTAATTACATCTCAAATTTAAGACGTACAGTCGTTTTAATTATGGCGAAATGACGAATAGTTTTCATTATTTTTAATTTTTAGTTTATTTCCGAGAGGTTATGATAGAGCATTCATATATGAAGAAAATGTCAAAGTATGTTTTAATTATACACAGACAGTGTTGTCCCAATTAATTAAATCAAAACCCTATTACGACATATGCCAAATTATTCGATTTTTGTCTTTGAAAATGTCACGTTTTACTCAAGGTTATCATCATGAAAACACTGGGTGCTTCTGTTCGAATTAATAATTGCATTGGAAACTAAAATTGCCACTCTGATATTACTATTAGAGAATGATTCGTATTTATTATTCCTAGCTTGTTCTCCCAATTCACCACTACACACACTAATGATGTTAGTATTAGTACCACTACTACACATGAACCATACAGTAAAAACATCCACTCCTTCTCCGACATATACACATATACGTACATGCACTTTACTAATACTAATACTTATAATTCTCCTAGCTTACTACCACACCTTTACTAACTTATACTACTCCTCATAGTACTATTATAACTACTATTCCCCATTGAACATTAACGATAATATTATTCACTCCCTTCAAATTTATTATCCTTCGACTGTTCTTTTTAAAATTTTAAGTGTCTTCTTTTCCACCTTAGGAAATACTCTTCTGATAACAATACACTTTCTCTTTCTTTTGTTGGTTTATCTTCTACTAATATGTACAATTGATGTTTTCCTTATATTTTCTGTCATGCCTGGATCTTCTTTATTCTTCTATGAGCGAACCCCATTTGTCAAACCTGATTGAAAAATATCCATCGCTAATGTTCGCACTTGTAAGGAAAAAATAACGTATAAATCGGTGAAAGAAAGATATAGCAAAACAATGCAAGCAAACGTTTCATTATGGAAATAGATTGAAGGCGAGGTCACCTGACTTTATATTTAGTTTCTCAATACGTACAATGGAGTCGTCCGGTAGATTTTACTCGCAAACTCTTGTTTGACGAGACGATTAACATTGCTTTAAATTATACAGTAGGGGTAAAATGATTTTCCTTCATCATCGTTTACTTTCACTTTGTGGTCATGCTCTCACTTTCCTGGGGTATTCAAGGTTTATGTCGTTCTTGTGTTTGTTCTTTTTTCTTTATTCTTTGTGTTCGTTGTTGCTGTACTTATTTTATGTGTTGTTGTTACTTATATTGAAGTTTTCTGTTTTGTTCTTCATCTTGTTGAACTCCTTTTGTTGTCTCAGTTGGTTTGCCTTTTTAATTTTTATTCATTTGTTCTTTGTGTTATTTTACGTTGTATTCCCTTTTATTAATTTGGGTTTCATTGATGTTATTTTTGCTAATTTTTTTCTTTTTTGTTTGTAATCGTTATTTGTTACTTTTGTACTTGTTTTTATAGCTTTTTTGCTTTCTATGTGTTATGTGAATTGTCTTTTTGTTCTTATTCGGACTGGTCTTGTTATATTTGTTGGTGTTGTTGTTATTTTCCTCGTCATCTATTATTTTTGTTGTTTGTGTGTTTACTTGTTGTCTTCAATCTATAGGTTGTTGCTTTGTATTCTTATTGTTGGCATTGGTCTTTTGTTGTTGTTGGCCAATGTTTTTGTTTCGTTTTTCTTTATGCTGTTCTTCTGCTTCCTTTTCTTTTTGTTGTTGTTGTTGTTCTTCTTTTTCTCGTTTTCGCTCTTCATCATCCTTTTTTGTTTTTATCATTGTGCTTCATCAACTTTCATGATCTTTTATTTTGGCTGGGGTTATTATCTAGTGTATATTTTAGTAAACGCTATGTGATAACACGTGCCTTATTTTATCCGAGTATGGGAAAACACTATTCAGCGTGTATTACGGTACATGGCTATTTAGAAGAGTGTGATAGAGATAAGAGAATGTTTGAAGCTTGATGTAATCGGACGTGAAAAACAAAGAATTCACATCTACGAGAAACGAAGCGAGGAAACATGACTTAAAATATGTAGCGAAGTATTATCCTACCTTACGATAGCGACCGAACTGGGAAATGCCAACTATTAAAAAAAAGGGTAATTCGACTAATGCAAGTTCGAATTCGCTAGTATTCCGTTGTGTTCGTTATGCCGATTATAGACTACAGAGAGAGAATGCAACCTTAACAGATAGGGTGTCTTTCAGGGCAATGAGAGACCCAAGACACAATTAAAAAAGGAGTGTCCTCAGTTATCGAAGGACCAGCTGTCCGTTAGCGTCAGGACTTAAAGACAATAAGTATGATTAATTGAACAGTTTCTAACAAATAGACTGTCGGCACCCATAGAGTTTAAGAGAAGGTAGCATTTGCTCTTGTTGTTCTTTTTCATTTATCTTAATGTCTTAATGTTCTATTAGTGGATTATATATATATATATATATATATATATATATATATATATATATATATATATATATTGATTCTGTTAGCTGTTCTTGTTTTTTTTATATATTTATGTTTTTCATCGGTCTTTGTTCTTAGTGTTGCTAATTTTCACCTGCGATAAACCTATTTTGTTGTTGTTTATTTTATCTTATGTTTTCTTTTTCTGTTGTTGTTGTTATTATTTTCATTTTCTCGTTTTGTTTTGTTTGATCTATGCATTTTTGTTTGAATATATTGCTGAATGTGTGTATGCCATGCTTCTTCTTTATTCCGTTCATTTCTCTTATGCTTTTAATTAATTGTCAACAGTCTTTTCTTTTCGCTACTTAATCTTCTATGTCTCGTCCCTTTCTTTTCACCTATTTTATAGTTTCATACTTTTCAATTCTTACGTTTGTCTTACTCCCCTCTTCTAATGTTCCTTCAACTTTCTAATGCTTATATTGGATCTATCTTTATCATCTGCCTTGCCCGTCTTCTTCTTCTACTTCTAGTCCTTCCTATGCTTTATCATTGAACTCCACCTAATTCATTTTCTCACTTTAATTTCTCTTTAACCCCTTTTAAATAACCCATTGCTTTCAAGCATAACAGGCACATCATATCAAGTCATTATGAAGTGGAATATCTGGGAATGTGTCGATGAATACCTGCACATGATAGTTTATCAAAACCGCCCCAAGTCGATGCGACTTTTATGGATTATAAAGGGACATATATTATTTGCTCAATGTCACTTCCGTTCTCAACGGTAAGTTTATATTACATCAAATATCGTGTCGTTATATCTTCAAACTATTCTATTCATGATTTGTTTTATTTGAATTTCACACATTTATTGCTAAAAAGATCCAATAATATTTACTAAGCCAACGATTTACGGCACGTGCTTTTATTTTGTTTGTGGATTTCCCGGCATATCCACACTTTTGTATGATTTGCACAATATTTAGTTATGATTAATTGATAAAAATCGATTGATGTTGAACGGTCAGTTTATGATAGTTTAAGGAACACAATATTATTTAAGGTGTTTTGTAGTAGACAATCATGATTCAAATATAAACCGTAATACAATTTATATTAGTGGTTACTTATATTCACCTAAAACAAAGAACATTCCCACTGAGAATCAAAGGCTTACTGTGAATAAGGGTCTAAATTAATAATGACAGCTTAAGTAGTGTGTTATTCAACGAAGCGTTTGTTCACATTACATAAACATTTATTGCATATTGATACATTTTGAGAAACAGGGAACCCAGAGAGTATTCTAAAGCAAGCAATTCGAGCAAAATAATTATGAGAGTAGAACATGTTCTGGCATCCGGTTACATCTATAGTCAAGGGTTAAGTTTTGCTGATTTTTGGGTTTGTCAGGAGTATTTTCGCTGAGGAAAAACGAGTGCAGCAAGTTCATCAGTGCACAATATATTGAACTACTTGTAAAACAAGCGAAGGGGCGTAACATTGTAATGATGGGACAGTGACTAGATATTTGTAGACAGTATAAGTCTTATTAAATTAGAGTGTCTGCTGATCGAGGAGCTTTTTGAACGCACTTAGCTGTTGAGACCTGCACGAGGAAAAAATAACTTTTTTGTACTGACCCAAAATGAGGGCAACACGTTGTTTGGCGGCTGGTGTGGTTAAATCACTCTATCCTCTCGCCTTCTTTCACACGCATTCATAGTTTCCTGCTGTGTCCGTTTCATATAAGTGTGTATGGACTGAAAAACTAGTGTCTATGTGGGTGTGTATCAACGATGTAACCTGCAATAAATGAAAAGAAATGACGATTATGAGAGAAAAAAGAAAGAGGAAAGAACATTTGAAATGAAAGTACGACACATAGAAAAGCCCTGTCAACACTGAGAGAGAGAGAGGGGAGTAGGAAGAGAAGGTAGGAGAAAAGCTAGACGGATAAGAGTGGTTAATTACTTTTTTTCTTTTTAAATTATGTAGTAGAAAAATCAAAGGAGATAACAAGAGAACGTGAACATTTAAGAACAGGCAAACATGTAGGTGTTGTAGACACATACTAACACACACTAACACAAAATTAAAACACTCAGTTGTTCTGACCATGGCAAGAAATAAAAAAAAGGGTAGGATTTAAATTTTGGTAACACACACACACACATGCAAGAGTTGGTGTACACATATAGACCAAAATGAACAGTTAACCATAAAGAAAGCGTAGACACTCATTTTTTAATTATCGTGTGTCATTGCTCTGACGTGTAACATTTCAGTGTTATAATTGATCGTAGGTGTACAGTTTACACCCAATCTCCGGCAACTCTACATATTATTGATGTATATATTATTATAAAGAAGGCGGTGTTCAGTAACACATACATTTATATTTACTAGCTGGACCTCCTGGAAATTCCACAGTGCTTTTTACATCAATATGTATATTATTTAACACGTTCTAATTATTTCAGTCATACATATCACAGTATGATGTTAACGTCGCTAAATATTGGGAATGTTTGGTTCGTCAGTGTCAAGACGAGAAATATGATTGCATCGGTGCAACAGCTTTCGATTTCTCGAGACTAAAGTAAGAAATATGTTTCGTTTGCTCATAGTGAAAGCTAATATATTCATGTAAAATAGGATGGGTTTTCAATCTCTAAATTAATATCACTTTACATCTCATACTGAACGATACCATTTTACTCTAAAAAGTTTTTAAGTAAGGGAGATAATCTCAACATGATGATCACTACTTTAATTTTGTTAAATGTAGTTATAAATATGGGTAGCTTCCGATGAAATCAAAGACAATAATACTTGTTCTGTTCGAATTCAAAATAATGATATTAAAATATATGAATGTTTTCCGTATAATCTCAAATATACCTACGTTTTATAGCTTTAATAATCGGCACCCAGTAAGTGGCTGCGTTTTTATTCTGTGAAACCATGCGGTATTTTCTCGCGACTGTAAATCCTTAAGACTTCTACAGGAAGTTAATTGTTAACGAATTCCGTGTCAATCTTGCAGCGGCGGTATTAATTTGTTTATCTTGGATTCGCTAATCGAATCGTCCATAAAGGCTTCCTTAATCATTATAACAATTTCCGTAGATAGAGGTTTTCCGAAAAAAACCTTGAATTTAATTGGATGTAAAATAGGCAGCTGCACAAGCTAATCTGATATCACCTACCCCAGTACTGTGAAAAGCGCAACACTGTTCTGCTTGACTTTACAAATTATATATATATATATATATATATATATATATATATATATATAATGTTATTTATATATGCGTGTACATAATCTGCGACACTGGTATGTCTATGTTATCGATCAACAGATTTATAAAACTCAGACCTCATTAGGAAGAATAAAACATATGATATATCCTTATGTCATATTTTGTAAGGTTGTTTCCAAATATGACCTAATAGAAGTATCAGATATTTTTTATCTTATGCTATAATATCTTATTATCTCAACACTGACATTTTCCTTCATGGTTTAAGTCTGGACGGCAGAGATTGCCTCAAAACCTATATCAGTCCGCATCAAGCTAAGAACATAGTCAACTATTATTCTCGTTCTTATCTCATACATTTAAAGACATATTCATGCAATTTTCGGGAGTCGACTATTACACTGAACATCCGTGTATGTGGGGAGAATTTGCTATTCGCGTCTAGAAGATTTAGTCTGATAATTGCTGGCAAACACGACTTCAACCAACACATGCCGCACTCTTCTAAAGGAAATGAGATCACTTGAAAACAACTACGATCCATTAATGTTTCTATTATTTATTCATTTTTATTTTTCCCACTACGAGAAAAACTCACCGGCAAAGACAAAAGAAGAAAATTACATATATATTTTCTTTTAATTGATTTCCAAATATTTGCCTTAAAATAATTACTTGTTCTTCATTTTTTTCATTTTATTTAAATAAAACGCTTTAATCGTTGTCGCTGTCCTCACATGCAATCGAAACAACAAGGGAAACAGGAACACTCACTACACACTGATCGCTCACAAACACATAATCACACAATAAAATTATTTGATTTTGATATTAAGAGAACCCACAGACAGCAAAAACACATTATTCCGCTTTTTTTGTAACCTCTGACGTTTGCACACAAAATAAATGTTAAATATACAATGATTTTATTTACGTTCATATAACAAATCCGTACTTGTACAGTTTACGATCCACTACTTGACAACGTAGTAATTTTATGAAAGAATACCTACATATATGTGCTTTCTAAGGCATTTTTTAAATATTTACAATCACTAATCTAAATGATAAATGCACATCGTAAAGTCTTTTGGAATGATGTCATTCATTATTAGCAAAGCTCCCTACACATTTAGTAAATCTGTACGTTTTTGAGACATATTCCGAGTATAGCAGGGAAAGAATAAGTCCTCTTCAGTTGTAATTGTTCTATATCTTCACGTTTATTTTACTTTTCTGTCATGTTTAATTCGGTAGTAACATATAATCTGAACGGAAAGTTTATATAACGTTACCAGGCGATTCATTTTTGACGTTATATGGTAACTATGCTAATATATTGTGTGAACTGTACTAATATATAAAATTACTGTTCCAATATATATATATGCAGTAACGTTGCCAAGTCTGTGCGGCTATACTATATTAGAAACGTGCACATTTCACAACGTGAAATTTCTAAAGACTTCGTCGATTATGCAACTTATGTGGTCATCACTTTCTCGTACACTACTCGACATATAATAGATGCATTAATATTATTTGTATGAGATGAGGCATTATGTTAATTTTAAGATGTTAGAAGAGACCCACTCTAAAGACAGGTATACGTAATGAATTACTTTTAAAATGTAATATTCATTATTTCTTTATAAGGGGTGTTACTGTTTCAGTGGTCCGACTAAATAATAAAATATACAACAAAACAGAATATACACCCACTTTCCTTACCCTGTTGCCTAGAATATTCCATAAATCGTAATGATGAGTTCAATAGTTTAGGATTTTGATAAATTGCATACATATAACTGACGCTTATTCGTGTGTGCCGATCCTTTAAAAATGTATACTTCATTTAACTTAAAAATTGATGTAGAGCAATTCTTTTCTGTATATAACTTTTTGTATCGAACTTATTTTAATAATTCTTTCAGAGTGGGTGTCAGTTTGTATGGACGCACCCCAAAATGGTAAAGTTTACAAAAAGAAATGTGCTCATGTTAATCACCGAGAATCGCGATGAGCGTAATACATTACCGTACAAAGATTAATATATATTATCAAAGGAAGGGTGATAGTTAAAATGTGTTGATAGAAATGTGTGCTCATGATGCAATCTTTGTAATCTAATGTGTAACGTCGAGCAGATCCAGTTTCCTCGATTAAATGTGAATGTTTGTTTGGTTCCTTAATATTTGTCAGTGTAATACATTATGCTAATACTATTTCTTTTAACAGTAACACCCGAATGCATCCAAACTAATTTGGAATACATATATATATATATCATTAGGCAAGTCAACAACATATAAAACACATGCCAACAATCAGTTAAAATATGGCCATTAAAAACAGGCGAATCAAATTATTCAACTTCAAAACAATAGAGTAGGCATTTAATCACTTTAAGAAGAAACTGAAGAACTATTCAAAACATTCTAAAAACTGTCTGGTAAAAGCTTTGAATAACACCATCAATGAATAGAACAACCGTTTTAATGATGTCCGCAGTACAGTTATTTTTAGCATAATTCATGGAAATACATACTAAATGTTATTTTATTGCCGTCAAGACGGTACCCACTTTAGTAAATCAAAAGCTGATTTAGTATAAAATATAGTGTTTTACAGATTTGAATATAGATACAGGGTAATACAAATTTAAATTACTTCATATGTATTACTTCATCTGAAACACAAATATATTCAGTGAAATACAAACACAAATACAGGGTGACCCCCAAAAACGGGCCCCAAATCTAATTAGGCCCCGTTTCTTATTGTTTCTTCCGAATGAATGAATTTTGGGGCATAACTAGTTTATTATATTCACAACATCACATCAAGACACTAGGGTCTTTGGCCTTTTTTTCTCCGTTCTACAACATGTGTTCTAGATGGACTCCTTTTCGCTCCGTGCATTTCTTGAGGCGCAGAACGGAGTTGTCCATGACGTTTTTACAGACTTAATTGGGAATGGCTCTCATCTCCTCCCTGATGGCTTCCTTGAGTTCCGTGATGGTTCTTAGTTTCCCTGCGTACATTCTGTCCTTAAGATAGCCCCAAAGGAAATACTCTGGGGGGCTTAAGTCCGGGCCATGGGGTGGCCACTCAAAATTAGTCTTGAGACTGATTACTCGGCCTCCGAAGTTCTCTTTCAGCCAATCTCAGGACAGGTTTGAGGTATGAGAACTTGTTCCGCCTTTCTGGAACCAGAACCTGCTCATGAGCGACGGGTAGAGGGTCTGGAGCTCACTCTTGAAGGTTTTGAGGACCTCCACATACCGCTCCTATGTGACTGTCACTGCTGCGCCAGATTCCTCGATGCAGATTTGTCCGATGATGCCTCTGACCGAGATTGCAGCCCCCACCGCGCAATTAGGAGAGTGCAGGGGCTTGCTGGCTACTTCATTGGGTCTGTTGGACCCCCAGAAGACATTTGTCTTAGAGGTTGCCTTTCCGTCAAGATGGAAGTGGGCTTCATCTGATGTCCAAAGGAGGTTAAGGACACCTGGTGTCTCCTCGATCTTATCGAGCATATTGACTGCCATAGCGCTCCTCTGCTTCTTGTTTGAGGATGTAAGGGTCTGCAGCGTCTGTATTCTGTATGGGTAAGCCCTGATATCGTTCACCAGCACTCTCCTGCAAGTCTCACGGGAGATACCGAGTGGACTGACTTCGCTTACGCACAAAGCGTTTCGGACTCTCCTGGAGAGACTCTCTCAAACCTTCTACCAGCTCGGCTGTCCGCTTCTTAGGACGTTCCGAGTGGCTTGGACGGTTCTCACTGGCAACGTTGAAGTTCTCCACGATCCCATACTTCTCGAAGTGGTCCACCCAGTTCTGAATTCTGCTTTTGGGTAGAGCCTTTTCACATCCGAACTGATGCATGAAACTGTCCTGGGTTGTCTTAAACGAGCCTGTCTTGTAGTAAAATGTAACACAGTGTATTCTTTGTCCCAGCTCCCACTGAGGTCTTGGTGTACTCACGGTTGTTGAATCTGCCATTTCCTGTAAAATAAGGGCAATCGGTGAATAAATAAAAGAGATATTACATAAAGTGTACACGGGGCCCGTTTTTTTAGTCACCCTGTATATGACATTCTCATCAAAATAAATATGGTCATGGCTATAGCCCAAAATATTTTGGTCCAGATTTAAGTATGTATTTATGTCCTTATTTATAATATCATGTTTTATGGCTTTGCACATGTTAATAAATAATATGTTTGTCTTAAATTGTATTCTATATTTACTTATATATATATATATATATATATATATATATATATATATATAAATATATATATAAGAAGCTAATAATTTCAGACTGTCGGAGAGCGCCAGCTCAATTACACAATCATCCGAGACTCGACTACTGAGCGCTCCAAGCCCACGGTCACGGGAAATTACCGCGTAAAGAAGTGAGATTAAGTCCATGCAGTAGACAATCGAGGTGGTTAAACAAACGTTTTCGAAAACTTGTGTAATTTTAAGTAACTGTCTATTTTTAAGTCGCCGAAGAGGACTCAACTCACATTTCTCAAAGTGGCTGATAACAATTATTATTAAATACATATTGAATTACTTTTACATACCGAAGCCGGCGTTTCAAGCTTTTTTCCATGCATTATTGTATGAAGTAATAAGTTCATACGATCAGAGGGCGCGAACCCAGTTACAGAAGCAGCCCTGACTCCGCAAGCTCAGGCTCCAAGCCCACTGCCACTTTTCACTTTTAAATCAGCACATGTGTCCTATTTATAATTTCCTCTATTTTTCTTAACGTGTTTCCACTTTTCTCATTTTTTTTTTATTCTACTATCACGACGTTTAAAGACTTCCTCCCTCTTTGCCGCAAGTCTTCCTACTACTTATTTCTCGTATCGTCTCACACATGTACTATTCTTCTTACTCATCATTTTTCCCCCTTCTCACACATCTATTACACTCAGCATCGTTTGTTTTTTCCCCTCACTTCATAAAGTTTAACTTTTGTTTTTGATATACTCATATCACCAATTAATATGGTCGGAAATATTCGACCGACATACTATGGTCCAACTTTAATGATGCGTTTTTGTCAATATTGTCACTTAATGGAACTCTGGTCGTTCACTTTTCCTTAACAAGTTTAACATGTTGTCGTAGATTTTGATTTCATCAGTACTTTCTTGTACCGTGGGAATCGATAAACAAACATTCTACAAAATATTGCGACTACACAAACGGATAAAAGTCGCAGCACAATCACACAATGACAGTAGCAATTATATACAAAGATATGTTGAAGAAAATCTTATCACAAAATGTATTTCCACACCTCAGAAAACCTACAACCACATATTTCCTTGCTACGTAGCAACAATATATACTGTGACAACAATATATCGCTCCGTGACTTAAAGTCGACATCTTCTTTAAAAAATCAGGTATTATGAACATTTTACCAACAATACTTCTAAAAGCATTGTAAGAGCAACAAAGAAACTCAACAACAACCACGCATGAAGCTCATTTGTGAGTAGGAGAACCATATTACCTACACAAAATTGAAATATCTGAACCGTCCTTAAATAGTCTTAAACCATAGCGACATCAAATTATTCGCGACAGAGCTAGAAACTCTCAACTTCGGAATAAAATCTGCCACAGGTATCACCAAAAAATACATCACTCAAAACATTTCGCACAACAATAAGAATACAGAAACAGTTCTACCAAAGGACTTTGAATAATCTTGTTGCAATACGGAAGATCATTATCTCACCCGCGGGCAAGAAAAGAAAACATTGCCAACAAAAATGACGATCATAACAAAATAATGGGCATCCTAAATAACGACACTATATATTAACCCACCGACTATAACACCATCAACAAAAATGATGAAATATTTAACAAAATTTTTCAGAAACATCACTAAAAATCAAAAGTATAGAATACATATATAACAGCATATCCTACCCAAACATACCTAGATCCTACGGGGCTCTAAGACTCATAACCTAAACATTCCCGTACACATCATAATGTGCAGTATAGGAAGTTATTCACACAACATCGCAAAATCATTGTAAAAAGGCTCACTCGTTTACTTGGCAGCATCACCCCCGCACAGATAATATTCCGGTCAATTCCGAAAAAAACTACAGCATATATATTTGCATAACCACGCAATGAATTACCTTGATTATACTCCCCTATAAAGTAACATAGAAGTAATAAATGAAGAAACCTCTGCGTTTAAAATCTAAACAAAATAAAATTGCTGGGCTCTCTCCCGATCAATAGTATAGATATTTTCAAAAACATTACTTCACTCACTTTCTTAAATTACAATAACTATTACTACATAATGAAATCCGTACTATTTATGGATGACGCTTTCAGTCCCGTATTAAAATGCCCTTTTCTGGAATTTCCTGAAAAGAAAACTCATTTTACATGCTGTATTCCCCCACAAAAAACTCCATGTACTTTAGATATATAGACAATATTACAATTTTCTCCCAAATGAGCTGATGCAAATCATCAATGCAAATTATAAATGTCGAAATCTCTATTAATTTCACTTTCCAGTCAGAACAAAACAGTTCTTTGCCTTTTCTATATACATCCTCATACAAAAAAATAAGAAAACCCTACTATATCAAGTATATCGAAAACCCACAACTAAAACAATATGAACTATTATTCACACAATAATAAGTACATAAACATACTATTATCATAGGTCTATACCTTACAGCTGTACGTATTCGCAGCCGTGAGTATCTCATCTTTGAATATAATCAAGTAGAACCCCCTCTTAAAACATGATTATCGTGTTTTAACACGATAAGCATTCACTCCGCTAAGAAAGAATAAGTTAACACACAGTTTAACACAAAAAGAAAATAGACCAACACAAATCCGCCCGCATTAAGAAACATTATCCTCACTAACAGCACACAGAAACACATATAGTGTCTACTCTTTTCGAACATGGTTTCAAAATCATCCAATCAACACCACTCACCATAAAAGCATATTAAAAAAAAAACACGAAAGCAGGGAACATACAACCCCCACACATGCAGGAATATATACTTTCCGCTGCATTGAATGTGGAAAAGTCTATTTCAGCGAGACTCAACGTCTTTTGCCAAAAACGATAAATGAGCACAATAGGGCAATCAAACTATGAGATACTTTGAATGTGTTTGCCAAACATATGCTTTCTAATTTTAGCCATTTATTTGTATTTTTATTTTAGTGCACGAATTTGTTCTATGTGTTCAAGTTTGTTGCACAACGTGTTTCCTATTTATTCTATCATCTATCTTTTCTCCATGTGATGACACTTTTTCTCATTTGTTGTTATTCTACTATCACAACGTCTTTAAATTCCTACCAATTTACCCTTCTCTTCCCATTTTCTCCTTGTCACCTCGGCTCACACATATACTACTTTTCCTACTCATATTACTTTCCCCTCTTCTACATTTACTACGCTCAGCACAGTTAGCTCTTTCTTCCCTCTCTGTGTAAAGCTTAAGTTTCGCTTTTAATAAAACAGTATCACCAAATGAATATGGACGGACTCATTCGACCGAAATATCTTGGTTTAATATTAATGATGCTTTGTTGTCCTTAATTTCACTGGATGTTACTGTCTTTGTCAACTTTCTATGGCGATGTTGACACAAATAACTCCCATGTATATATATATATATATATATATATATATATATATATATATATATATATATATATATATATATATGAAATAGACCTACTAACATGTATTACTTTTACAATATTTTTATGATTTAACATTTTAATATTTTTGAAAATGTTTAATGTTTAAAAGTTTCATATTACACTTCTTGTAGAAACATAATATTAGGATCATATATGTTGTGGTTTTGAAAGTAAAAAAGAAAGAAAGACAACGGCCTGGTGCAATTATTGCTTATATATTTTGACCATATACATGTTTATTATTTTTAGTATATGCAATAGTCTCAACATAGTATAATAGTATCGATTTCTCCATTACGACTCAGTCGATGCTTTACAGATAATTCTTGCTTAAGTTTGTTTAATGATGTTGAGTAATTTGGAACATTTTAGTTGCCAGCAAATATACACACATGTTAAATGCATGAGCTTTTTTCCTGTAAATGAAAGAAAAACTCGAAAATATTTTTTTTAATTCTTAAATTTACCCCCTCATGAGAAAACAATCTGTTGTATTCTTACAAGAAGTCCACGCTTCAACATTCCTTTAGAAATAAGGCTAACTTTAAAAAAATGATCGTCATATGGTAAATCCCGTCGCATTTGGAAATTGGTTAATTACAATTGATTAATATTCACTAGCTCTCTCAATATTCAATACAAGTATATCATGCTTTAAAATCAAATCTAAAAAATACGGTGGTCTATTATTACATCGACATCACTTAAATAAATATTATCGTCGCGATAACAACATACTTTCTTATTTAAAAATAGGTTAGTTCAATTACTTTTTATTTTAGATCTGTGTCATTTTCGTGTTTGTCTCATTGTAAAATTGAATGCTATGTTCTGAGGATAACACCAAGTATGTTCCGTAACAAATATCAATTATTAATTAAAATATTAGTATAGTTTCCCGTCCATTAAGACATATACCACATCTCCAATAACAATAGAAGTAATAGCATAGTTTCGAATTTAGACAGACACTCACCAAATCTCTATTAGTATTAGATATAAAAGTACTAACCGAACGATCCATGCGTTAGCCAGTAAATTATAAAAACTAAAATTTTCAAATGTGTTTTTGGCGCACCTGCTTTTTTGCATTTAATCGGTATGTTATGATTACCGACGCTGCATTTAATACGTGTGTTGTATATAAATAACGAGCAATAGATCAAGCACTACCTGCTCTCAGTGTTCGCTATGAAATAGGCGAGCTCATTTATTAACGAGTGAATCAAATTATACACAAATATTCACGTAAAATGATCGAATCATTGGGTGAGTAGACAATGTTTTGCAAATTTGGGATCACATCAAACTAATCTATTAATGTGGAAGTAAGCTGAATTCCACGTGTATTACTTTGATGATCACTGTTTTATTCCAATTATGTGATTGCTCTAATATTTTAGGATATATTAATATGTTTTTTTAAAATTTAATGCGGCAACTTATTGTATGTTGTATACGATTATTTGAATGCAAGTTCGCATTACGGAAGCCTGAGACTCTACGCCACTGACGCCTGACACTTAACACGAGATCAACCAGATAGTAGCTGCCATAGAGATCATCGTTCAAATATGACATGCATAGCAATTGGTGAGCCCCCGAAGCGGGAGAAACAACGAGATTAAATAGCATGTTCGGCTATTTTGGAATCAAGAGTCTTTTAAGAACTCAGATTAGACGTTACGTTAATGAGCGAACAAAATGCTCATGAAATAATATGAATAATGCACGTAAGCTTCCGATAAAAATGGTGTATATCTTTGCTCGAGGCACGTATCCTGATATCATTAAGAACTCCATCAATTTTGAGAAAATGATGCCTTTGTGTTTCCTAATGGCTGAAAACAAACAATCAAGCAGAGATTTGTTATTAAGAAATAGTTACTAAATGAATCCCCGTTCAGCATGACCAGAAACGATTGGTTAAAATAATTCTTCTCAGATACTTTGATCACGACCCAAGAAATTAAGACAAGTATCCAACAGACATATTTAAAAAGTTTACATTGACAGCTAAACATACTATGATAGTTCACAACATCTATTGAACCAAATACAACCCGTTTCCAGGTAATTTGAACATAGGTACCCTTCTTGTCAAATTTTACCCACAGTATTAATACATATTTCTGAAGCCCATGACATGTTTACTGTATGAATACATTACAATAAAGTTGTTTAAATATAATGGCGATTACATGCATGTACACTTTACTATATATATTAATTTTAATGAAACATGGCGTTAAGCATGACTCATTATCATATAACTACTAATTGTTCACATATTTCTTGAAGGGAAATTTCTCCTGACAAGGCATACACCTATTTGATGTAAGGAGATTAAAAATTACTATTACTTTAAGGTCAATAACTAGCCAACAATATGTGGTAGATTGACATATTCTTACTCAGAAAACAGCAATTCTTCATCCTCTGTCAGAAATCTCGCACATGGAATGTGAGTACTAAAAGACTCACTTACTAAAATATTCACTTTTTACTCTTCTAATATATGATTAGTGATAGTTAATGACATTTTGTTTTTAAATAATATTTAGAGTTTCTTTGTGAAGTTACAGATACTGACTTCCCATCATATTAAGGATCTATTTCAAACCGAATTATTGAAATACAATATATCTATACTAATAAGAGACACATCGAGATATAATCAGATTACAAATACAATTTAGGCTATAAGAGCGGGAAGATTACATTGGGTATGAATTACCTCGTATATACACACGGCGTATCATGCAGATTGTTCAAAACGACCTTAGGAGCCGCGGATCGACAACGCTTGAATAAGCTCCCCGCCAAAAAGGCATACATATAAGGAGATAGAACAGAATAATCGTCCGCTTTTTTATTCACCTAGAAAAGAGGATGATCACCTTGCTTAATCGTAATACTATCTTGCAGTTGTCAATATTTTTTTTTGTATTTAAAAAGTCATATCTAACAAATAGCGGCCATTTTTTTAAAACACGTTGATTGAGCTTTTTCCCGAGAATTTTCATGATTTTCTTTCTCATCTTATGTATAAATTTATTTCTTAACCTTTACTTTAAATCCTCAAAAGAATGTTGACGCTGTAGGAGTGTGTTTCCCCGAATTAACACATATATCAGAAAGTTTTGAATTTGATGACAAATCAACCCCATTAGGTCTAATTTGGTTCAGGCAAACCGTTCACCCAACTCTATATGGACATTGACACTCTTATAGAGAACGCATCGCGTTTCCGTGACTTCGTGTCGTCAATGTTTAGGCAGGTCTCGGAAGTGCCTGAGAGTTGACCAAACCATCAACCAATCAATTTGTATCCCGAAGGACTAATTGAAAAACAATTCCTTAAAAACAGTTGTTTCGGTGTTTATGTTAACAGGAAAGAAAAAAATTTTTAAAAAATGTGAAAAAAACGTGGAAAAACTTTAGAAAAAAAACGTTTTCTTAAATACCGTTGTTTTGTTAGAAAAATGAAAAAACAAACAAAAATGCTTGAAATAGTAGTTTCCTTGTTTGTTATATGAAAAACATCCTAGATTTAAACATTTCAGTGCTAAAAAAAAAAAGCATTTTGTTTAAAATGATCTGATTTACAATTGTTCATTTGACAGGAAAAGGTAACGTTTCGGGATATACGACCAAAAATATACAGCTGTGACGTAAGGGTGACATATGTATAATGAATGCTACGAAAACAAACGGAACTAGACGAAAGAATGTATGCTGTTCCTAACGTCTACGACCCTCCGTAAAAAAAAAACTTTTTTTCATTGTAAGTTTAATTATTTACCATACGACTGTCGCACTAAGTTTGTCAGATTGGAAACATTTACACCTCGTTGGGTAATATTTTCTTGTTTCTCGTGCTTATATAAGTATAAGAGTTAGATTACGTAAGTAAGAAAATAAAGTAAAAGAAAAGAAAATTCTTTACAATGAGGCCTGTAACAGCAGCAGAGAACATGTCGACAAATAAATGACGTACATAAATAGAAAATAATAACTTTAACTTAATAGCATTACAAATATAATATATAGTTAAAGCCCGGGAGCCGGAGTACATAAAGGTCAGTATATATTACTGGGCAATAATATATTCTCTGAAGCCTTACAAACGTATATAAGAGATATAATATATTATATTATTGTAATAAAATGTATGTACTTTATCCAGTACGTTAGCGGATAAAATAATGACGGTGGCTGCGTTGGCGAAATGGACGTTATCGGACAAATACGCCTAATGAAAAACAATTCACAAAAATAAATACGACTTTTTATTTACTTATTTATCAGGTTTAATGTGCAATTCTTCAAAATAAGATGTTAACAGTTACAGTAAGCCAAATAACATAAAGATTATCATCACGCCTGAAGAGAGGGTTACTCTAATGCATTGAAACATGAGTAGGCTGAACAGCGTGTAGAATAAACGTCACTGTAGAACGAATGACGGAATAGTGGGCAGCTGTTTTTGTGATTTTTGTGGGAGCATAAATATGAAAGAAACGATCTTTTTTATGCATATACCTAATGACATCAATGTATTCCATCCTTTTTAATAAGTAATACGACTGTTCTTTTTACTTAAGTTCGCAATTTGGTTGTTTGGGGTGAGATATAGTTTCCAACATGTTTTCATATATTTTGTTTGTTTTTTACTTATACATTCTTTAATATATATGTAGACCATAAAAGTATTTTATTTACCTTCTTTTAAGGAGGTGAGAGACAATGTCAGGTGTGGGTTTTTATGAAACTGGATTCTAACTCGGTACACCCAGGTTCTCAGTCCGCGTTGTGCAATCCATAGTATAATATATAAGGATAATATGTAATAATAACTATTAACAACATCATATTCTTATTAAATACCATTGACACGCTCACCAGACTCTCAATTATTCATACCAAACTTACGAAAAATATAAGTTACATATTTAAACTTGTTATTTTATTACGGTACTATAATAATCTATCTATTTTATATTTCGGTATGTGTTTGATGATTATAGATAATTCGGATTATAAGGATCATTCGGAGTTCACATTCATAGAGTACGCATCAGTAGTATGGGCAGAAACACCAAGAACAGTCTCCAATGCCTGCATAGAGACAATCATTCAAAATCGTGAACACTGAACACGGCCTTTATGAAGGGGCTAATTGGAACGCAAACCAGGATTTACAACTCTTCAAAAATAGATGTTTACAGTTACCGGAATAAAATAACAGAAAAAACAGTATAACGCCTGTAGAGATGATTAGTCTAATGTACTGACACAGCGACGAAAATCAGAGTACAGGCGTAGAATCAGACATACATATAAATAAGTTATAGTGAAAGTGTAAATGTTTCAGATACTCTAACTAAAATATGCAGTAGAAAATAGAGAAAGAAAACAGCAGGTGAAGAAATGAACGAAACGCAAATCAATGTCAAATTAGGCAAGTGTCAATGGAAGATATGCGATCAGGTATATTACATTGGTACTATTTTGTTTTAAATTATTAGACTGGGATAGTGGTCAAGGGTGTCTAAGAAACGTGGACGCTTATATATTATTAGTATCTTCCCTATCTTAATGTAATTATGATTTATATTATTACATTTTATGTTAAACGTCATTATATTTAATTTAGTCAAACGAAAAAACATATAGATATTACACTACAATAATCTGACTGTAGAAAAACAAGGGGCACAATTGCAATGGAAACTTCAAACATAATTCCTCTTCCTAAAACGTTGATGAATTTCTGGCACCAACACAGTATTTCTGCTCTCTCCAAAAGTCACCTCAAGCTTTAAATCTGTATTTCATATTTAATTCCGTAGGTCTCCAGACATGGAAATTAGTCACGTGTACAAATCAGTACCGAATATAAACATCTACCTCTGTTTTCTAATTTTGTCTTGTTGATCGGCACGCACAACATGCAAAACATATCATTCGCTTTTTCAGCTAGCAAGGGTGTGTTATTATTACCACATACACTCGTTTGCTAAGCTTACCATTCCGATGATTCATCGCCTCTCTGCCATGTACTAACGCCATCTATATATTTTTACCATGCTACTTTCCGCTAAGTGTATTTAAAAAAAACAACGTAATAACACATTATAGTTCCATTCTTTTATTTGCGAGCTGAGAAAAGAGGACAGGAATTGTTATACTAAATCGCCATCATTAATGTATAGCTAAACGTTAAAACGAAGCTGGTAAGGACAGGCGTTAGTTTCGGTGTTTGCGGCATGTTCACACTAATAAAAGGTAGCTGGGTACATGCCATCGACTGCGACTTCCTAGTCCTCACGTCGCCCTCACACGATAATTGTTTCACCACGCATTACCTCAATATACAAGACCGATAGAAGTATGCACATTGTGTATTTATAGCAATGCAATGATAATTTTGAGAAATCCGTATTATTTTGCTTAGATTCAAGAGTATTCATGTGTTCATTTGAACTTTATAAGTTTATTATGTATTTTACATTTTCCTCTAGAAAATATATTCTTTATATTTCCGTGTTAAGACGATTTCATATGATTTCCTACGTGTGAGATGAAACCATTTCATAAAATGGATCTATATGTTGGACGTTGTCAATATGGCAAAACATAAAGGATTTTAATAATCCCATACGTGTATTAACACTGATCGTAATAAGGTGAGCTATTTATATTTGACGCAGATGACTCTAAAATGTATTATCCTGATTTCATTGTTATTTATCTGTATTCACTTCATGATGCTAATTATAGTAGGTATAAGAGGTATGAGATGGTGGTTAAGAAAAGAAAGAAGGGAATATATTTATGTTTGTAAATATTAGCAAATCAGACTTTTACAGTTACGAAAAGCTCATATAACGAAGTTATTATCTCATCCCATCTCAGTTTTAATTAATTCTCGTTGTAGTTAAAAGTTAGTATTGTCGTTGTGTATTGATAGTATTTATATTATAAAATAGTGTTAAAGCCTATATTGGTTCGGTACGTATTGATAATGTTTGAAAACGTATAAAAACAGCATTTCACCGAACCTATTATTAAATGTTTACCATTAAATACACCCAAATGCTTGTATATACCGTAAGGAGATGGACAACATAAATGTAATGTAAGTTATAAATCGAATCAAATAAAATGTATTTTGCAACACATTGCATAGTGCAATGAGTCATGTAAAGAAACACGTGAAACCATTAACATCCCCATACAGTTTGAATGTGTGTACAAGGTCACTTTAAATCTTGATATGGTAGTTATCGTCATGATCTGATCTCGCAGATTGTTCCACAGAAAAGGGAACAGTGACTGTTGACTTTATTTTATGTAGTTGAAATGAAGGAGGTACATCTTTTGCGGACTAACGCGGAGACCACGACTTGTAACTGGGGTGAAAAACTTCGCGAAAGGTAGATGCACATTCCCGTTTATTATATTGTGCGCAACAATCAATTCCCCTTGACTTCTCCGCGGCTCAATTGAGAATAGATGGTGTCTTTGAAAGTTATCTTTGTATTGAAAACGTGAAAAATCCTTCCAGCTTTTATGGTTGCCGTCTGTTATATTTATATTAGGTATAGTTAACGTGTAACGTTTTACAATGAGTGAGTTCCACTTCTATAAGTTTTAAAGCGCAGCACTTTCATCTTATGAAACTTACTGGTTCATTTTTGAATAACTTCATTGGTCGTTATTTCTTTGCATGATAGTTATTGTTGCTTTTTAATTACTTGCATCTACGCAAGTTTTTTTTTATGCGTAAGATATCCAGTTGTCAAAATGGGGCACTCTGAATTAGACACATATAAACATTTCCGCAGTCAAGATGGATACGTTTCTTCAATTACAACCCGATAATACGTAAAACAATATACTAATTCTGTGATTGTTGCCACTTGATCTCTAGTGAAAATCTTTAAAATAAACTGTATGTAAAACTTGAGCGTGTAAAAAATAATAAATAATATATTTTAATTCTCTTTTACGTTTCTTGCTTTGTTTATTTCTTGTGTTCTTATCTGTCCAAGATTTTAACGCAGATTGAAATGAATTCACAACGACATTCTCTTGCAATTTTCTAGTCGTTCGTTTGGAAAGGCAATTTCGCCAAAAAATAATTAACTCAATAAATTACACTTGAGAAAATGTGTTTTCTCTACGTTCTACAGTTGTTTCGTTAATTCGGCATATCACGATAGCTTCTTATTTTAATTAGCTTTTAACGCGCAAGAATAAACAATTTGGGAAATGATCTGTTTGGATAAGCCCCTAAGGATGTTACAGTTTAGCACGAGGTTGGAACGTTGCGAGTCAAAATTAATTTAAAAGGAAGCATATCTTTAGGCTCAGACTGAAGAAGGCATTCTGATACTGTGGCGTAATCAGCAAGTAAAGAAACGAATATTGTGTTCGAATAAGATCACGTTTCTATCTTACTGCTGAGTAATTCTTGACGTAACCTTTATACTTTTAGTTTAGGTTGGGAAACTACTTTTATAAAATCATTAATACATACTTAAATACTAATACTATATTCACTACATACTTACTTAAATTGGTACATCTCTTAGGTAATCTTAATTACATTGTTTTAAATATATCCTGTTACTCTTTTGACTCCATCCGAATTCGAACTTCCGAGGTAGACACTGAAGTCTGACTATTCAATATATATATATATATATATATATATATATATATATATATATATATACATTTATATACATTTTATGCATCTTCTTCCCACACGGTAAGATGTGACACAAGGTCGGGAAAGTGGGATTTGAAAAGCCAGCGCCCGAGAAGGTGAGCACTCTGGCCTACAAAATTGCTTGGGCAGCCCCGTCGGCATTCTCCGGTAAGGGCGGTTCAGGCAGTAAGCAATGAACTTACTCCTCCCCAAAGAGGGGAGGCAAAGCCTGGGATAGTGGACCTCCTTGAACTGCACAGGACAGTCCCATAGACCGGCGTAAATTAAGCCCCGAAGGCCAAGACGATACTAACTAGCAAAACCTTCACTACCTCAGAAAAGCAATTTATTCGGAGGGGATATAGGTAACTAATATATTTGTAACACTAACCCTTAGTCTTACTGGCACATAATCGCCTAAAAGAGTGGGCCCTATTGTGTTAACTACACCCAGCCCAAATTAATTGGTGTTTATATATAAATATAGTTTGGATTAATGGATAAAACACTTTCGCATTTATTCATTTAGAAAAGACATGAAAAAATTAAGTTATAAAAAATGAATGTATTTTGTTTATGTTATATCCTAAATTACATAGGACATACTAAATTAAGAATACGCCGAGTGGTTTGCGTTTAACATGGATCCGGTAAGAAGTAGAGACTTTTACTCTTCGCCCGTCCATATATCACTGCCGTCTTATATACGTACTTTCGTATATAGTCAATACCGGATTACTTCCCTTCATGTTAGTTTCGTATTTATGCTGATCATGACCTTTACAACACCTTCCCCTGAAGCTGAAATCTTCCCGATTTAAGCTTTAGTACCGTTTCCTTTTAGGATCAGGGCTTAAACGCCTGATGCTTTTCCTTTTTCTGGGGCTCTACCTTCTGGTCTGCGTTTCCTGCGGTAAGGAATTCTGTCCACTCCGTATGGTATGTTCAGGGGATACATTCATGGTTTCAGGTATACATACTGGCTTTGGTATATCAAATGTATCACATAAGGTTTCCATTGGGATTTCTTCTGTATTTTGCGAAATTCTGGGACGGATTTGATTCATGTGTCTTTTACAGACAAAACTTGGGCCTTGAATGGTATACACCATGTTCCCAATTCTTTTCATAATGAAACCGTCCACCCAATGATTTTTTCCATTCTGAAATTTTTTAAAATACACTTTGTCGCCTGAGGAAATGCACTTTACTTTCAAGTTTTCTCCTTTAGAACTTTTTTTTCTTCTCAGGTATAAGTCTATCGAAGATAGATCATATTTTTCTAGCAAACATCAGTTCTGCAGGGGATGAATTAACATTATTATTTGGGTTCGGGGTTACCCTGTAGATTGCTAGAAATGTTTGAATAGTTTGCTCATCTGTGTCCATATTCAGGTTTTTCTTTATTGCCCGTTTAAATGTGTCCACAAATTTTTCTGCCAACCCATTTGACCTAGGATGGTAAACAGGTGTTGTGATATGTTGAATATTCAGCGATTTGCAGAATTCTTTAAATTCGTGACCTGTAAATGGTGTACCATTGTCACTTACTATGGTTTTTGGTACACCAAAACGGCTAAAGATTTCGTTAAGTGCATTTACAGTGTTCCTTGGAGTTGGATGTCTGGTTTTAAATATCTCTGGCCATTTAGAGAAATAATCTACTACAATTAAGTAGAAAAAACCATTTAGAGGTCCGGCATAATCAATGTGTAGACGTGACCAGGGTAGGTCCGTTTTCGGCCATGGGGTCGTTTTTACTGGCGGATCTCGGGCTGCTAACTGACATCCTTTGCATGCTTTGACACAGTTTTCTACTTCTTTGTCCATACCAGGCCAATATACGTATCCTCTAATTAGGGATTTAATTCTTGAAATGCCAGGATGACCTGTATTGAATTCCATTAATATTTTCCTCCGTAATGCCTGTGGAATTACGATCCTATCAGCATACATAAGTACACCTTCACAAATTGAAAACAAAATGTAGTTTGTCCTACTTTGTTTCTTTTTTCCCTCAGTCCTAATTAAGTTTTCATTTTCTTTATGAAAATGTCTTTTTCAGCTTCTCTCTTAACCTCTTCAAGGGTTATTGGAAGTTCACGTATCATATTACACATTGAACTTGTACATTCGTTTTCATCTTTAAGAGCAGCAATTACTGTCTCTTCGAAACTTCGTTTCTGTTTGGAATCAACCTTGATAGTGCGTCCGCGTGTCCTAACTTTTTCGATGACACATGCTCCATCTTAAACTGATGATTTAAGAGAGTTACAGCCCCTCGCTGTAGTCGATTTGCGGTATGCTTAGGAATGCCTTTCCTTGATCCAAATATCGTAATCAAGGGTTTATGGTCTGTTTGCAATGTGAAGGTCCGTCCATGGAGAAATCGATTATACTTTTTGACTCCAAATATTATTGACAGAGCCTCCTTTTCAATCTGGCTATAGTTTTTCTCAGCTGCAACCAAAGTTCTTGATGCATGAGCGATTGCTTTTGTTGTTCCATCCTCATACTTATGGAGTAATGCAGCGCCAACGCCGTAATCAGTTGCTAGTACTAACTCCTTGTCTGGATCAAAATGCGCTAATGCCAAGTCTGATAGTAGACATTTCTTAATTTTTTGGAAAGCAGATTCACATTCCTTATTCCAACTCCATTTACTACCCTTTTTTAGTAACTCGTTAAGAGGAGCTCTCAAATTATGCACATTAGGTATGTATATCGCGTAATATTGAACCAATCCCTAAAATGATTGTAGCCTCGGTACTGAGTCTGGAGCAGGCATCTTTTCAATTGCTTCGGTCCGTTGTGGATCTGGTCTTCGTCCCTCTTTGTCGATTATTTGACAAGGTATTTGATCCTTTCCATAAAGAAATCGCATTTCTCCGGGCTCAATCTGAAACCAAACTCCTCTATTCTCTTAAATACTTCTCTGACGTGCTTCTTGTGTTCATGCAAATTGATGCTCTTTATCAGGATATCGTCAAGGTATGCAATTGAAAATTCCAATCCTTCAAGCATCGTATCCATAACCTGTTGAAACAGAGCAGGGGCGACCTTTAATCCGAACGGAAGTCTTTTTTGTTTAAAAATACCCTTATGCGTGTTAATGCACAGGTACTTTGAACATTCGTCATTGACTTTTATTTGCAAGTATGCATCCGAGAGGTCTATTTTAGAAATTTTTTTTCCTCCGTTTAGTTTTGAGAATATATCTTCTGCCGACGAAAGGGGGTACTTGTGGTCCTGCAAACAATCATTAAGGCCCGTCGAAAAGTCAGTGCAGACTCTTATTTTGTTATTCTTTTTCTTCAAATATACCGTCGGACTTGCCCAATCCGTGTGGTCAATCTTTTCAATGACGTCTAATTGTTGAAGTCTCTCCAACTCCTCTATTGCGTCCATCGATGAAAAAGGTACATTTCTTTTAGGTTTGAACACTGGGGTGGCATTTTTCTTCACCTCAAATGTTGCTTCTGTTTTCACACAGTATCCAAGTTTTTCGGCAAAAACTTTTGGGAATTCTGCATTTAAATCGTCCATGAAACCTTCTATTTGGTTTCTCTGTGGTCAACCTATTACAAAAAGAATTAACCGGTCGTTCCCATAAGTTGAACAGGACAATCCAATCCACTCCAAATAAACTTGTGTTCCTTCCTGGTACTACGAACACTTTGGACTTGTGCGTTTGACCACCAAATGAGACATTGCACCTCAGTTCTCCTTTGAATTCCAACCTTTTGCCGTACACACTCTTCGCCATCTTGCTGGTTTCTTTTAGTTCAGGTCGACCGATCCTTCTCCAGATATCTTCATCTATGATGCTAATGTGCGGAGCACTATCCAGAAGCAATGTTACAGGATGTCCATTTATCTTTACATCGACATATTTACGCCTTTCGCAGCTTTTCTCTTTCCTTGTGCGAAGCGTATTAACTTTGTCGGTCCTTCGTTTTTTCTTCTGGTTACAATATGTTCCCTTGTGGCCTTTGAATCCACATTCGTAACATATCCTGTTCTTGAACCAGCAGATCTTTTTGGGGTGTCTTTTACTTCCGCAGCATTCACAACTTTGGTCTTTGTACATTCTGGGAGTCTTTTGTTCCTGGGTCTTGTATGTTCTAGAGGTCCTTTGCCTTTTTACATGTTGTATCTTGTAAACGCTTTTTTCTTCAATGCGGGTGTTGTCTCTTTTGATATTAATGAGACGTTGACACTCCTCGGTTACTTTTTGTAAAGTTACATTCGGGTCCGACTCCATAATTGTGAGGATCCGGGATCTGACATCTTTGTCCCTTGGAACTGTGAGTCCTTGTACAAAGATTAAACATTTAAATAAATCTGCCGAAATTTCATTTAATTTAAATGATTCAGATAAGCAATTTACAGTACATGCATATTCTAAATAGTCTTCGGATTCCGACTTCTGTAAATTTAAACATTTATATCTAGAATGAAAAAGGCTGTCTCTTTTATCAAATATTCTAGATAAGGTATTAATTGTCTCTTCAAAATTCACTTCCTCCGTTTTTCTGGGTAAAATTAAATTAGCATACTTGGTGTTTTCGTCCGTCCCCAGTTTTTGTAGTAAGAGCGTAACTTTTTCTTCGTCGGTCCAGTCCGAACATCTTTTTGTAAAAACTGTTTCGTACTTTCTATAGTATGCTGGAAATGTAACGCCAGTATCGGGAGAGTAGTGAAATTCTGACAAAGAATCTGAAATACCCTCTGCATGAAAATTATTTTTCTTCCCATCTGTCGACGTTTGAATTAATTTTAAAAAATTATTTTGTGCGTTAACATTTGGCGTTGATGTATTTTTGTTTGCTCTTGTTGTGCCTCTAAAGTTGTTTGTGTCCATTCATGCTGCTGCAGTAGCTGTTGTTGTAGCTGTTGCTGTTGTTGTTGCTGTTGTTGCTGCTTTATACTTAGAGTTAACGCCTTCGTCAACTCAGCCAATTGCTCCATTTTAGCTTAATTACAGTACAAAATATATTTCCAAAGTTTACAACAATAATTTCACAAAAAGTTCGTCAATATGCGTTTTCGTAAATTAGCAACCTAATTTTTGCAAAAATAAATGTTTCACAAAGATTATACAATTTAGCAACAGTCTTTTACCAGGTAAACTTTTTCACGAAATCATTTCAGACAATAAAACGTTTCCAAAATTCGCACAACAAATAGTTTCAATTACTTTCGACAAAGCAATGAACAATTATTTTTCACAAAAATACGGCTGCACTTGGGAGAGAGAGAAAAAATATAACAATAATTTCTGAATTGTTTAAAGAAAAAAAATCGTAAGCGTACTTTTTTCTTTCGAAATTCGTAATCTCACGGTGCAGGTTTCGAATTCAGCTTGTGCTTCCCAAATATTTTTTCGTTAACATACAGATAAAGTTCACTTTCCCTTAAAATTGTTTCAAGTACAATTTTCATTTTTACTTTCCTGTTAGTTCTTACCGAAGAAATCCGTACTTTTTACTACATTAGGTAGAAAATTTCTCACGTGTCGACTTTTTTTTTTCATGCCGTCCTTGCAAATTTTCTTTAAAAAAATCCTTGAATAGTACGGTTATTTATCTCTGTTAAGACAAAAAAATATCCTCATTCGACACTGTTATATCCTAAATTACATAGGACATAATAAATTAAGAATACGCCGAGTGGTTTGCGTTTAACAGGGATCCTGTAGAAAGTAGAGACTGCTAATCATTAGCTTTACAACAGTTTATTATTTAAACATATTTTCTTTTTTTTATTGTACGAAATATAATCATATTCAGTAGTCGTCGCCGTAATTATCGTCGAAAGCAACAACAAATTTAGTTTCAAATATAAAGTTTATGTCTAAAAAAAAAGTTTGTTAGTTTAATGCCGGGTGTAATTTTGAAAATAAACTATTTCAGGCAATCTAAGTTGTTGGTTTTTGTAAACATACGCGTGACGGAACTTATTCGAATTTAAAAATAATCGTTGCGAAAGTTAAACATTATATATATATATATATATATATATATATATATATATATATAATAAACATTACTACTACAACTAATAATAACATTGATATGAACTAAAATTTTGAATATATATATAAGTAAACTGTAAAACAAAAATAGAAATGAATTGTGCAAAATATTGATATATAAGAAGGTGTTGTTAAAAGTATTATGCTAATGAAGCATCGGGATAAGTTGTTTACGGAGTGTTTTTTTTATATATATCTATTATATTTGAACACACCTAAATGTACAATTAGATTAAATAAGCGTAGCGTGTTTTGATATAAACATTGTTAAGATCAATGGAAACATATTTCTTATTTATTAATTTAAATATCTATATCTATATCTATATATATGGAGAGAGAGAATGTGAATGTGGGTTCTTCGTTTTCTTAATGATAAAACGAAAAGACTAGCTACGTAAATGCTCGCTTTTAATCTATCCCATGCTAGGATACTTTGTGATTTGTTTCTCTACACTAACATTACTATTGCCGATTGTATCGTACCTACACCTACTAATAGTAACCGTAAGATTATATTAATTCGTAAAAAAATAAAGCAATCGACGATAGTCGACGGCGACACACAGACTATCTAGGCAATGGCTACACTATTAATATATAGTGGAGGGCGCCATTCGATTTGAAGTACTACTACACTTACACTTGATCATCACTTTATAATTCTTAGTGTTTAGCAAGATGGAATCAAGTACCATTTTATTTAGTAATTAGCATTACTCAAACGATGGTTGAATCCTCTAACCATTATGACAAGATAAGACGGTACAGTCGTTTATAGTTTAATAACTGGTACGTATATATTATGCGAACCGGGACGGAATATGTACCTATATAGAAGGCGCATATAGAGGCAGTACTTTTTATAGAAATATGTCATACATTTGCCCTGGTCTACGGAGGAGGAATGGTGGGGAAGTGAGGAAGTGACAGCTTTCGCAAAAGACAAAGGGAGAAAGCTGTGAAATGGAGCGACCAGGGAAGAGAAAAATAGAAAGATAAAGAGACGGCTATAGAGAGAGGGAGAGAAATAGAAGTTTGAATATAAAGATCTTACACAAGCGATTTTTCTACAATTATGTGTTTTTTTACCCCGAGCAACGCCGGGTAGCCCCGCTAGTCACTTTATAATTCTTAGTGTTTAGCAAGATGGAATCAAGTACCATTTTATTTAGTAATTAGCATTACTCAAACGATGGTTGAATCCTCTAACCATTATGACAAGATAAGACGGTACAGTCTTTTATAGTTTAATAATATTTCTGATTTTTTTTTATGTTAAAATTGTTTTATGTAAAATTTGGTAGAATGTTTTATAATAGTTTTAAGTTATGTTAGTAGTGTTAGTAATATTTGGGACCATTCTATAAAATATTTGCTATACAATGGTTTCTTCGCACGAAACGTTGTGCAATGAAGGTTGCTGACTAGGGCAATCTTTTAGCAGTTTCATATGGGGTAAATAAATGTTTGAAATACTTGGATAGTTACAGACTACGGCAAAGACAAAGTTAGAAAGTTGAAGAATGCAACTGACTTTTTTTATTTTGAAGAGAGTCACCTCTTCATATCAAGTGGGAGCACAAGCTTTGCATATGTGTTTGTGGACATGTTATCTTCCTAGGCGAACGTCAGAAAAGCTCTTCTGCGTCATCGGCTTAAATAGGGCTCATCGAATGCAGAATTCTCAATTCTCAGTCGAGATCGAGAAGGTATTATAATGGGACGTTTTTAGGATGAACGCAGTGTTGACTCTTGGAATAGTCCTGACAAGAGTGGTTCTTTAGAAATTGAGAAATAGAAAAAGTAAGAGGAAAGAAAAACTAAAAAGAAACCGAAAATGAAAGATAAAGAAGCAAATACACTTCAGTTACAAACATTTTTCTCGATAAGAAAAAAAGTGAATTCTTTGTAATTGAAAAATGAACATTGAATCTCGTATTATGTTACTTGCCCAAAAATTATCAAAAGAAACATCCTTTAGTCCGTGTATTTCAGTTTACGTGCGTCATCGTATCTTTATGATAAGTTATATGCGTCTGTACGCTATCCGAACTGACAAGCATAAGTTTTAAATATCATTTCCCTGGCCTAACATACTTATATCTGATAATTAAAGTTCTTACAATATATTCTACTCAGAGGATAAGAGTAGTCCAAATAGTATTTTCATTTTTCTATTACTGCAATACACATGGCTATTATAAGATATGTCAGTTTTTTAATTGGAAACGGTAACACAGTATCTTTTTTCCCTTCTCATAATTAAAACCATCGTTACAACATATATATATATATATATATATATATATATATATATATATAGGTATGAATTATGCAACATTAGATAATTCGAATAATATAATTATTACTAATTGAATACACATTTCCAAAGCAATAGCAGTTAATTAAGTGCATTAAGATATTTCCAAATATAATGTTGAATACGCTTCGATATTATATCATACACCTAAGCTAAATGCAAGATGTTCAAAGTCAACACCGAACTTAAATCATAACCTTATAGTAAATAAGATAAAAGAACACCATAGAATACAGTTTTTGAAAAAAATCCGTCACATAAATATATCAATTTAGAGAAGAAAATAAAATTGAATGTAACTTTATGTGTCAACATATAACAGTGTAAGAGTTGTTTCAGACTATTCACTGATTCACTAAGTTTTGAAATTATGAAATAAAAGTATAAAATATGAGATAATTATTTAACCGAACAATGACGCGGTTTTCTGCAACTATATTTAAACTTACACTAAAATACAGGTAATGTTTGCTATCCACGTATGATTCAGAATATTGGATGTATCCGTTGACTACTGAAATATTTTTTTAATAATAAATCTATTAAAATCAACAGATTCTATAAGATTAGTGTACTCTAATAAGATGATGTACAACAGCACATTTGTAAATAATACGAAACTAACGCAACAGTTTAATTTGCCATTGGAAGTTATGCGATGTTTTACTAATGTAGCAATTACCTCCACCCTTAAGTAAATGCACATTCCTAAGTTATCGCAATCCTATTGTTAGTTTTAGAATTATCTGATATTGTTAAGTAGCATTCAAATGCATGTTATTTTGTTAATACCGGTAGGTAATCTCTCTTTATAGTTATTTTATTAAACGTAAATATACTCATTCACAGACAAACACACTAACCCACATTCTAACACGCATTCTAAAAGCTTCCAGGAATTAATTGTGCATTTTTAGATACATATTATAATTATGAAAAACGTTATTGCGACAGTCAAATTATTAACATTATATGGTATAATTTCGTTTATAAAAATGTTTCCCCCCTTTATTTTTATAAAATTATATTTATCATGATGTAGTGTTTATTAAAAAAAGTGTATGTAAAGTAATATAGAAACGCTGCTGACACGCTGTAGAACTCTCAGAACCTTTGGATAAATGTGCAGATGACTGTATAAAATGATATTTTATTCCGTTACTAAGTTTTATAAATGTTCACATATATGACTTATAATAAGGCTGTTGTCATCCCTGCATTAATATCTAATAGATAGAAAATTTCAAGTCTTTTGGGATGTTTTTTATGAGTTGATCCTGTATTCAGCTTCAAACATTTTTTTCTCATTCCATCTGAAAAAAAGATTGCTCCAGAAGTCGTCTGGCTTTTCATAGCTCTAAC
>OY744521.1:144012263-144084763 GCA_963556195.1 Sepiola atlantica
TATATATATATATATATACCTATGTCTTATATATACACAAACAATAAGAGATATAGAGAGAGACAGTGGGGTGGGCAGAAGATAATATATTAGATGTTTCGATATAACCAACCGTAAAAGGAACATCTTGTCCATTACTTATGAATGTAATTTTTTTTTCGATTTCATCTTTTTACTTTAATACTGTTATAATCGTTGATAAATCAATTTGTTCTATTTATTATTTCAGTTAAATGCAATTTTTAAAAGAAAACTCGATATTCATGTATGGTAACTGTATATATATATATATATATATATATATATATATATATATATATATATATATATATATATATATGCTTTTAGTAAAAGCGCCAACTGTCCGTCTTTGCATCAAGTGAAACGCTGACTTAATAATTTATACATTCTTCCTCATGCAGTTCGATTACAGGGAAATTGTGCAGAGTAGCCGCCCGAATAATATGCATGGTTTATAATTCTCTGTATAGATCTTGTTTGAACATGTTATTCGGCCCTGAACTCGTCTCTGTTTCATCCTTTTCAACTTATCTAACTCAAGTGAATGCCTGGTTAAAGTTAAATATAGAACTTCGCTTCGCTTATAATGCTGACTGAAGGCAGTAAATAGAGAATGAATGAAAAACGAAAACCATATACATATGAGTGAATTATACACAATTCTCTAATAAAGTACATATTTACTCATGTGTAGATTTAAAAGTATTTCATCATCTGTTTTAAATAAAAAATAAACCAGATGCTTTTATGTTTTTAAAAAGTCGATACGGACTTTGGAAATGTCAGTGCCAATATTTTGTTTATATTGTAGTATTGTTCTTTGTAGACGGTGATCATGTTTCCGTTGATAGCATGTGTAGTAACGTGTACCGCATAATTAAATAAAATATACTTTGTTAAGTTTTCCCTTTGTTTTAGTCTATGTAAGATAATTCAAATACTATTTGTGCGCCAATTATGAAACAAACTATTTTTAAGACCAGTCTACTTAATCTATTTATTTAGCGAAATAAATGTTATTTTACATTTAGCTAAACAGATCCCGGGACAGCCAATATGTATGATAAAGATGTCTAATGATTTTTATATCGACACATTATGAATGCTATTTCAATTTTTATTACGATCGACCAACAAACATGATATTACAAACTTAACACTCTTAGCTTGCCTCTCGAAGAATTGCGACAAGTCTACCACCTACTACCGACGATACTACATGCTGAACTGGTTTTATTTGCAATAACATATGCACACACAATTAATCAATATTAATATTTCATAAGCAAATGACAATTTTCTATAGTGTAAATGTAATTCTAAATTCATAATGGCCGTTATGACAATATGCAAATCAGTTTAATGTTATACTTTGATAGTCCTACTTATATGCTAAACATATCACAAAAATTGTATGGACATACAATTCAAAGTTAAGTTTTGAAACTCATTCTTTTTTGCATAATTTTGGTTATTCGGACTACATTTCTCATCTTGAGTGTTTTCATCACAACGTTCCGGCAGTTGTAACCCTCGGCCTTCTTCAGCGTTATCTCTTCGAACTCGGGAATATTCCTGTCGAACTAAGGAATCTAGACGCAATTTCGAACGAAACCATTTATTTAATTCACGAGGGTTGCATACTCTTATTCTATCAGTCATGATTGAAAGAAGGCTTCAGTAATTCGTATTTATTCGTATCACCCGCACCGAGTATTGAACCTATTTTATTAAAAAAATCAATACCAAAATACCGGACGATACGAAGAATTGCCAATTACTGTAAAATAAATGTGAGCACTAAATATAATATTGCTCTAACCTTGTCTCGGAATTTTCCGTGGGCCTCACTGGTAATAGGACACTGGCTACTAAATATAGACGGTACCAATAGGATCTCATGTATTCTGACTAGTCTCTCTATCACTAGTTCTGCGCATACGCTGTGTATTATGAGCCGCTAAAGTTGCCTGTATGCGTTTATGTTTTGCGTTTATCCGAAAATGTGATGTCTTTGTGCAGGGACGGATTTTTTGTTGGATTGTGTCATCAGGCTGTAAGTCCGATAGGTTAAAGTAGAACTGCATATATAATTAGCTAATACATCTTTGTTTTTAAAATATAAAGGTTATGTTACTTAACTAACACGATATTAGCAGAAGTTATAGATCAAGATAAGAGTCTCATGTTCATTTCGAGCTGTCACTGCCTTTTCTAACTGAAATAACTGTGTTGTAAAAACACACACACACATATATATATATATATATATATATATATATATATATACACACATATATATACATAGATACATTTATATATATACATATATACACATATATATATACATATATATATATTTATATACATATATATATATACATATATATAGATACATTTATATATATATATACATATATATACACATATATATACACACACACATATATATATATATATATATATATATATATATATATATATATATATATATATATTAGGAGGGAAGGAGACAGAGAGACATACAAACAAACATACAGACAGTCGGAAAATACGGTTTCATGAGAAACTTTATATTTACTTTAATAACATTTTTTGTAAGAACGTATCACCCATTTACGCTCTTTATTTTCCTTATTAAGTATTTTCTTATTTTCAGGTTATTTGTTTACTAAACAAAATTAAAACTACATTTTGTTGACAATAACAATTTTTTTGTGTTTTCCAAATTATTTCTTTAATGTCTCTTGTTATGACTAATTTTACTTTAATATACATTTAAAACAATTCATTTTTTATTTCAAAAGAAATGTATTGCCTGTTCAAATGTACACTACTTAACCATGATATTATATTATATTTATTCACAAGAACTTCAATATTTATTCGGTACCGACTTTTGGCCCGCGTCTACACCTTTCAACAGAAAATAGTTGTTTTAGGCTCTCATCGAAAAGTTGTAGTTTGTTTACTGCATAGTGACATCTAGATGACAAAAAGGTTTCGAGATGATTATGTAGCGGAAAAAGTGTTATGTGTAATATTTTTCTTTGTAGCTGCAATATTTTAATAAACGCCAACACATATTGGCACATTGATGATATGCTCTCTCGTGTTTATATTTGTACACATTACGTGATCATGGCCCCGAATTCGATCCGGCGTAAACAACGAAAACCGAGCTTTTAAAACTACGCCTGAACGCAGTCAGCTCTCATGCAAAAGCGTTAGGTCATTCTTTTTTTTCGTCACGTCTCATCTCTGTCTTCCGTGACGTCATATCTCGTAAGTGGGCTTGTAAAAGATTGTTTACCTCTCTGCTCATTTTAAACTTTACTTAGAAATACCGTTTTCAAAATAATTTTTACATACCTATACTTAAAATTATTCTGAAATAATAATTTTTCAACTTTTGAATAAACGATCGTTACATTATCTCAAGAACGTATATTTCAGCACATGATGACGAACATAAAAAATATCAACTCCAACATCAAAACGTGTTTAGTAGTGCAAGATAAAAATTGTTATTATTCATGACACACCTGCGGCAAATATATTTGTCTTCATAGTTTATTTAATAAAATGTAGCCGAAGATTTTGAAACAGATGAATTCAGATGGTGGATGTGAAGAATGTGCAGCTGACTTAAACTACGGTAGTTAAAATAATCTAGTGTCTTACTGGTTGAAACAATAACATTTTTTCATGAAATTCAAAAATAAATTCGTATGTAAGTTATATGTAATATACAACATCGATTTTAGTCTTCATTAAAGTTAGTTAAATAGAAAACGCCGTGGTAAAGAAAATTTTAAAATAAACGATAAATCCTATGTGCTGACCGTGGTTCTATTTTTCAATGACACTTATTCTAATATATTACTAGCGAAATGTGCTATTCACCATTGTCCGTGTAAATGGAGGAACCCAAGGTTGTTGCAAACCTCGAGTCTACTAGTGTTAAGTGCAATATACACGTCAACGCAACAATATATTATCAACTTTTTAACAAGAGATATAGACACATGTGTAAAATAGACGACGTAGATCAGCGTCCAGAAAATATTCATTATTTAACTTTAATTAATAGCGACGATTCATTTAATTAATGCGGTGCTTTTAATAGCTTATGAAATGAATCTTAATGGAGATTGTCTGTTAGTCAAATAACAACAACAGCAGCATCAACAAACCAGCTCTAATAACAACATTGTGAGTTTCACTGTTTACCCCTAAAATGCTTAATTTTAAATACTGGTTTTAGAAAAAATGGAAAACGTTTCATAGATACAATATAAAGTAGTGTAAATGTATTTCGGAAAAAAAATATTGAACAAAAACAAATGATGTTGCAAATATGCCCCGAATTCTATATTGTTCTACACGTATAACGAAACAATAAATGTTATGACAATAATACACTAAATAATTATAAAACAATATTATTTAGCATTATAATGACAACATTTAAGCGTGTGGGCTGTTGAATACGGTAGATAGCACTCCAATGACACTCGCCCGTGACATCGAAGGTAAATATTATCTATTTAGCGGATGTCTTGATGTAACATCATACTAATACCTACTCACGTCACTTGCCAGCCTACTCCTTGCAGATGAGAAACAAGTTTTAATTTGACAAATGTGTGTTAAATATTATATTACACAGGCATTTTGTTGGAAAGTATCATATTTGAGACAAAAAGCATTTAAGTTATTTTCCCTGTATAAAAAGAGAACACATATATTCATTATCATCGTTGTTGTTCTTATAAGATACAAGATATTTAATGTCCAAGAAAAGGTACGAAACTGATTCAGTTTTTACGATTAAAGTTTTATTAAACATGTATAGTGTACAATCTATGCGAATGTTATTTTAAAAACATAAATATAATTTCCAATCTGTAAGTAAGGAATCTTTGTCGCGTAAATCGTATTGGTTGTAAGTTAAAACTGAGTTATCGATGATAATTTATTTAAAATAATGTCTGAAAATATGAAGAAAAACTAGTTTACTTGAAATAATAGACTTAGAACAAGAAACATGGAGTATTCATTATAATACATCAACCGGCTTGCACTATATCATTAAGACATACTTTTCCGTATGCGTTATGAACCAAATTAGTTTACCTATTATTATGATATTCAATACTTGTGAGAAATAATGGTTAAATATTGTGGTAGGCAGATATAATTGTTTCCCACCCTCTCCTAACTGGAGAACATAAGTAAAAATAAGATGACCAAACTTACATGTGTTTTAGATTGACTTTACACCCTAGCGTTAGTTACTTTTATTTCTTATACCGTTCACGTTAGATATAGGACTGTGCCCTGCTAAACTCTGTTTCTGAAAGCATAGTTAGAGCATCTCACTCGACTCTAATGCCCAATTACCTTTATTTAGGGATGTTAATGCACACGACCGTGACTGGCTGATATTCTCTAGCCTTAATGACGCATCCACTAACTCTAGGTATAATTTCTCCTTAGTTCACTCCCTCTCACATACTGTCGCTTTCCCAACACGCCTCCCTGATGGAGTAGACCAGCAAGCCTCACCTCTTGACCTGTTCCGGACCTCACTGTCCGAGGCTTGTGTGAATGAAGCCTATAGCCAGCTCGGCAACGCTGATCATGCCGTGATTATTATTGCTATAACCCTAAAAGCTTGTTCGAAAGCTGATGAGCCGTTGCTCAAAACAACGAGATACTACGAGCAGGCTAATTTTGAGTGCATCAGAGATCACATCAGCGATGTCCCATGGACTGAAACCTTCTCATCCCCTGCTGATCAGTGTGCAAATGAGTTAGTCGAATTGGTCAATACAGGCATTGAAGCCTATATTTCCATGCGAAAATTCTACAGCAAACCCTACTTTCATCAATGGTTCACCTCGAAATCTGCAGCTGCCATTGCTGAGCCGCAGCAAGCTTTCCATAAGTTCGTCCGCCATAAGTCAAATGCGAATAGACAGACATTTATAAAATTAAGAAATAATTGGAAGACATTGATAGGTGAAGCAAAACGATATCACACAGAAATAACCAAAAAACGCATTCAGTCACAGAAACTAGGCACTCGAAATTCCTGGAAAATCTATAATAATGTGTGGTGACCAATGAACAACACACGATTCACCTGCTATCAAACCACAATGGTGTCGTTGGCACGGCAGCTTATTGGGCTTAACTACTTATCAAGCGTTTCGCCATTTACTCCACTTTTGACTCGGCCAACCACCATCTCCCTGAATTCTCATTGCAGACTGACGTCGCACTTGATAACCTTGTCACACGGCCTAACATTCACAGTTAACATGAATTGGAACAAATACATTAAATACATTGTCAAGTCTGCGGCAAAGAAAGTGGGCTCTCTCTACCGTGCTAGTAAATTCCTCACACCTGACATTATCGTGTATCTAAACAAAGCCACCATCCGCCTATGTATGGAGTGTTGTTGTCACATCTGGGCTGGTGCATTGCCCACTAGTCTCTCCCTGTTATGCAAGGTCCATAAAAGAGTCGCCAACTTAATAGGCCTCTCACTTTCCACCAAGCCCCAGTCCCTTTCCCATCGCCGCAATGTTGGATCCTTGTGTGTGATTATGCTCCTGTGAACTAACTGCTCTAGTACCCCCTCGAGGCAAATATACTAGAACACGCTGTACAGGCCCCTAGATGCCAGATAGCCTTCTACTCCAAGAGCTTATTTCCTTGTGCTGCCGGTCTCTGGAACTCCCTTCCTGCTCCCTGTGCCCACAGCGTTACTGACATGTAGAGGTTAAAAACTAATGTAAACAGACATCTTGCTGCACAGCTCCCGACTTATTATGACACTCTAAATATAATCTATTATACCTAGTAGCCCCTTACGTCTACAGTGGCGTACTGCCTTGCTTGGGGTGAAATATATATATTTCTCAAAAGCTGAAATAATTTGAGCAATATCAAATATTTTTAATACTCTTCCGAGGCTGAATATGTAATGTCCGAAAAAACAAGAAGCAGACTTCAGTTGTATTGTAAAACACATGATTTGAGAAGCAAAGAGAAATTAGCTAATACGATATCACAAACAGATTAATCAGATGCAACATTATCGAAAACAAACTGCGATAAATAGACAGGGTTAACTTTGTTATATATATATATATATATATATATATATAGTTATAGTTATAGTTATTAAAATATATTTATGGCGACCAAGCTACAAAGATGCTCCCGTGTTTCATCCCCAAGGAGAATCTGCAGGCATTATAGCCTGTTTCTCCCTCCCTTCCCCTTCTTTTTCCTCAGCCCCTCAAAATCCATGCTACACCTCACCACGACAAAAACCTCAGCACCACCTCGCCTCTCTCCCACCCTAAGATGAATTGACTAACACTCCTACCTCTTCCCTTTCCCCTTTTTCACTCACAGCCATCCACATTGATTTCACTCCCTGCTACTGATTTATCTCAGCCTGGACCTTGGTCTAGTGCTGTCAGTAGCCACGGCTACTACCTTTTCTCATCGACCCATTATGTCTACCGAATATTTCGATGGACTTGCATGACATTTCCATTTAAATTATTATCCTTAGGTAGTCGTACAAATAAAGACGAAACGTTGATGAATATAAAAAAAATATCTCTTGTTTTTCCTTTTTCATTTCCCATTACGTCGGATTACTCTCATCCTTCCTTTCTCATATATATATATATATATATATATATATATATATATATATATATATATATATATAGAGAGAGAGAGAGAGAGAGAGAGAGAGAGTGACGGTAAGAAACAGAAACAGAGAGTTACCGAGAGAGAAAAAGATGCGTGTGGGTGTTAAATGTTAACCACATATGAAGTGTGTTGTATTAAAAGGAGACTACCCTGGTGTATATGGTCCATGGTAGACGTTAGATGTCAGAAATAATAGCTTCTAGTAAAAGCTCAAATATGAGGTTTATATGGTCCATGGTAGACGTTAGATGTCAGAAATAATAGCTTCTAGCAAAAGCTCAAATATGAAGTTGTCAGAGCAGATGTCATTCACAACAGGTAGAAATATATAATTGTCTTCAATTTTAGGAAAATAACAATCTTTGTTCATGAATACATTTTTGCTAATATATAAATATTTTGCGGACTACGAATTTTTTATCATAGGTTCAAACGCATTACCATATATTACGCACACATTTCGTCTGAGGTGGTATATATCCACAATTATGAGTGAAATGTTCAAGTGAGTTCAACTCATTATATACAAATGACCATAGGCAATACGTATTTTATGTACCTATCATCAGCTTTGGTACAAAAGACTATTTCGCAGTCGACCAGCTATTTATGAGCAGGCCATCACTAGTTCTTCCTTGCCTTCGAGCTCGCTCAAACTGTGTGTGTTGTATTTAGATAGAAGACGGAGCCTTTTCGGATATAATCAAATTCTAATATTCCCCAATCCAGAGTTCCCCTTTCTGTGAGGCTAGATATTTTCTTACGTTTAAAACCGACCTCTATGTATACATTTACTCTTGTGGGGAGGCATAAGTCAAGCCTACTAAGTTTGATTCGATTATATCACTTAAATGCATGGAATATTATAATGACAATATAGAATTGGATGTTGAATTTGTTTCGATTTAGTCTAATATTAAAGAAACAGTAGAATGTTAGGGGACTACTATTTGCATTCGATTAATTTATTTATTAAACAAAGTGGCATTTATGGTCTAAAATTACATACATGTCTCTATTATTTTATAATTTGATTAACACTGCAGATTATGCGCTTGGATTTAAGCTAATTATAGGTGGGTTTTTTTTCCGAATTGTGCATCATTATATTAAAGTACATATTAGCATGCTATAAATATCCTACTTATAATAAATGCAGAACTTAATTATAAAGTTTTAATAACGAGTTAAAACAGCAATACACATATGCATACATGAATGCGGAATTATGCCCGGGACAGTTGTAATTAATTTTTTTTTTTTTTAAATAACAATCAGTGGCCTTATGTTGTCACACATGAAGAAAATTAATTGGAAACACTCAAATAACTAATCAAAGTACTTTTTTTACTGTAGACCCAATATGGTGTACATTGCGATATGAAAAAAGCAAATAACAACTTCTGCTATTTTCCGAACATGAGTTTTTGTAAGTACGATATTTATAGCACAGTTCCCACTTGCTTTTAATATTAACCTGTTTGGTCTATGAAATACCTGACTAGGACACGGGCGCATGATTACACTCTTGGGGTGATATACCCGTATACCTTGTATGACCCCCATCTAGGAGAGAGAAAACTGATATTAAATTTGTAATACTGGCTGCTTACATATTGTCAAAAAACCTTTTGGGAGGAAGGCTCCTGATAAACTATTTACCTAGAGTTGGAGACTCGAACAAAATATCTGGATTGCAAACCTAATTTTTTTAAGGAGTAAATCGGTTTTTCTTATCGCCCGGCCTTTTTACTTTTCTTCCATCAATTAGAAAGGCGCAGAGGGATTAGTGCAAGGACACATCAAATACACCGAGTTTTTAGCCTTGTTTTCTGATTATGGCAATGAAAGCCAACTTATCCGAGGCAATGGCTGAATCATTAGAAAGTGACCTCCAGTGTGTAGTAGAATGGAATCATAAATGGATGGTAACATTTAATGCTGCTAAGACAAAGGACCTTACCTTCAACAACTACAATACGCCTCTTCAATGGCGGATTGTCATAGCAGATAACACCCTATTTTTGATTAAAATTCACAAGTAACTTGAATTGAAACACATACGTAGGAGACATTGTCGAGGCTGCTGCAAAAAAAGTGGGGCCCCTCTACTTAGCTAGACAACTTTTCACACCTGATAGGACCATATACACCAGCGAAGTCACTATCGAACCATGAATGGAGTATTGTTGCCACTTCTGGACTGGTGCACTATCCACAGTATTTCCCTCGTAGACAAAGTCCAAACCAGAGTCGCTAATATAATAGGTCAGTCACTATCTACCAAACTCCACCGCCTGTCCCATCGTCACAATGTTGCATCCTTGTGCCAGTTTTTGAAGTACGTCAATGGAATATGCGCTAATGAACGTGCTACTCTGATGTCCCTTCGACGTAAATACACTTGACTAAACCAACTATCAGCTTATATCTATTCAATGTTAAAGCCCCAAATTTTAGACCATTCTATTCTAATGACTATTTTCCTCCAGTTGCCTGCATTTGGAAATCTCTCCTTGGTCCCTGTTTCTCGACATGCAGAAATGTTAAATTGATGTGAACAAGGATCTCGCTGCACAACTTCCGAATTTAGGATTTCCCCTCCCCCCCCCAAAAAAAAATGTCCACCCTAATTCTCAGTAGCCCTTACGTCTACCGTGAAAACTTACCTTTGTGAGTGTGAACTAAGTTTTAAAATAAATTAAAATAAAAAAAAAGTAATCACAACGTGCGTTCAAACTAGGCATTCTCTGGATTGTCTACACCAACGTTGAGTTTAAAGATTTGTAAAACTTTAGTATCAGCGCAGGTAGCCGAAATTCGGGTAAGGGACCGGTTCGAGTTTATTCTCTCGTTTAGTCCAAGAAAGGCTTCTCTTCGTTGTGATGTGTCCGATAAGCTGTAAGACGGGCAACTTATTGTTGCATTCAAAAATGAGAAATATATTTTATCATAAAAAGCATGTATTATTAACTAACACTGTAACTTCATTTCATAAGATATATAAAAAGCTAAATCTCTCAGATGATTACATAATTCAGTGTTGGTGTCCAACATTTTACTGATTTTTTCACTTATATAAAATCATCTCAAACACAAGACCACACCTCCTAACGTGGTTCACCGAACACAACAAACTATAGAGAAGTTTGGTAACCCACACTTACCGTTTCTGAAGTTTGCATATCAACACACGCTATGCTTATGACACATAATCACGGTAGATGCAGGTGTAGACATTTGAATTTCGCGCACGAGCCGGCATCTGAAGAGACCCAATTGTCAGTCATCGGATTACACTTTTATGGCGCCATGAATTATTCTGTATATCTTATACTTTCTATATAGTATTTTATTCATGAGCTGGTTTTCACTGTTTTTTTTTGTTTGTATACGTACACTGAAGATTTATATACCTATGTCAGCTATAACCAGAGATGACTAAGTGACACATTATACCGTATGCAATTTAATATATTTAAATACCTATTTTCAATCTATTACATTCTGCTTTAACTATATATGAAAATATACATGTAAACCATAATTTAAACTATTTGTGAAAATGTATTCTATTGAAAAAAAAAATAATGTAATAAAAAATGATGTAAACCAGATTTTGTTCAAATATTCCATAGTCTGGGTCGGTATTACCTGTTTATGGCAGAAAAAAACTTGTAAGTTTGATGTTTCTGAATTTTTTTAGATAAAGATTAATAATTCGTACTATGAGGATGAATAATCCTCATAGTACGAATTATTAATCTTAATAACTGGTCTTTATATCGGAAAATATTCTTCACAACTTTTCGATCGATGTAACGTTCGACTTCTTTGGGTACGTCTTGTAAAACTCGTTAATCATTATGTCGAACTTGAGAATCTGTACATAATTGTGGACGGAATATTTAACCTGTGATTAGTGTGTTCTCGACCTGTATGCCATGGACGGGTAGATGTCGTAAGTATATACTTAATATCACTTTTACTAATTATTGAACCATTAACCCCCAGGAAATTGTACCTTACAACTGATTATTACTTAGCACCACCGATGCCTGAAATTATGAGAACAGTCTTTCGAATATTCCAAATAATATACGTTGTTGGTTGCTGACCAGGGTAATTTAATACCTGTACCCGTCTGGATTCCTATGCTGTAAAAGCGACAGACGAATCACATACGGAAGTTACTTAGCGTAGATGAAGCTGTATACACAAAATATGTGATATAATTTATGTAATTTTGAATCAGTATTCAACAGGAACTTCATTAAATATCCCACGTGGTTCCGGTTATTGGGCTTCATATTTCTTCTCTTTTGATGATAATCTAAATAAAAGAGTAAATGAAAACATAATATTTCAATAGAAATCCCCAACAATTATTTTCATTTTCTCCCATCGGATTATGATTCACAAATTATAATTTAATTCATATCTTCAAAATAAAACGAATTATTATTTGTTCATTAAAAATGAATTAAAAAAATTATCATAATTAATTAGCAGGAAAAAGCTGACATGTTTTTATCTCATTAAATTGTTTCCAACTGATGTTATGGAAGCCTCGAAGTGCAGTTAAAAAATATGATTTACATTTTGTTAGCACAAATTCATTAAACAGGGACATCTTGTCTCCATCAGCAAAAATAAATAATTAAAATCCAATTAAATTAAAATAATAAATATGAAAAAAAAATGCCAGTGGGTTTTAACTTTTTTATTGAGGAAAAGGGCAAAATGAGATAACGTTTCTTTTCCTATTAAATTGCTATTGATGCTGTGAAATCACGGAATTACTCAAACATCTTAACATTATAGATTGAAAATTGCAAAACTGGAAATAAAAATTGCAAAACATGTTCATAAATTTCGTTGAAAAAAAACAAACCGACAGGATGCATGATAGAATTTTGAAATAAACGTTCTCTCAAGGATTATTAATTCAATAAAAAAAACTAAAATAAATAGAGGAAAACGTTTTAATAAAACACAACAGAATAACAAATAAGAATAAAGAAAGTGTGAAGAAAGAACATAATTTCAGCAACAAAATATCTAATGAGCAAAAGCCACCAGCGTTAATAAAGCTGATTCAGATGCAAATGAAACACTTTCAAATGATTTATTGGATGTTTTATTTTCTTCTTAAGTGACATCAAAAGCTGAGTGGTGACCCAATGGTATAATCCACGCTTTTAATTCTATATGATTAATCAGCGAATTTTAGTATCTCTGCTTAACCCCGCGTCGCGTGCAATGCTCGTTAGACTTCCCCTTACACTTGGAATAACCGGTGACGATATAATAAACGTGATGTATAGTTCCACAAAAAGTTGTTCTATTACAATGTCGTCTCGATATAGCCAAACATTCAAAAAGTGTATGAAAGTCTGAGTGTCCTATTAAATGTTTCACATGAGATAAAAACGCTGCTGAAAAAGGGCGAACCCAATCGGTTTCATGAATTCAATAAAAATGTAAATTACGTATTGTGGTTAAGCCTTTAACTAGTCAAAGCGGATTGAGTTGATGGTAACCAGACGAAACGCGCATTGTAGAACCTCCGCTAAATTACGGGGTGGTACTGTTAATACCATACCAGTATATCTCCTCCTTCAATATACCCTCTGTCATACTAAGTATTCTTCATTTAATATTAAGTATTGTTACAGCCTATATATATATATATATATATATATATATATATATATATATATATATATATATATATATGTATATATATATGTATATATATATATATATATAAATATATGTGTGTATATATATATAAATATATGTGTATATGTATATATATATGTATATATGTATATATATATATATCTATATACATATATATATATATATATATATATATATATATATATGTATATATATATGTATGTATAGAAAATAACGTAGTGCAGTATCAGTGCAGTTTCAATATATATATATATATATATATATATATATATATATATATATAAACAGTAAGGCTACAAATATGTGTAAAAAGTATTTTTCAATATTTATTCATCATTTTGTAATTTTATCTTTTTATAAATTTCTAACGCCTTTCGAGCGTCGTGCACTTTCATCAGATATGTACATCCATTTGAAGAAATGTGTTTTGATTTGACAGAGTGTTCTCTCATTTGAGGAAATGTGTTATTGTTTGGCGTTTCTGTGTATGTATGCGTTTTTATATTTTTTTATTTGTTGCTTTTCTGGGTCAAAGACGTTTGTGTCTGATTTTATTACGTGTTATACTGACCTTTTATTTTTTCGGGCATGTCCATTTCATTAAGTGTTTAACATTTATTATTTTATGGATTTGACGCCGCGGTGTGCGTGTATGTGTGTGTGTGCGTACGGTTAGTTGTGAATATTGCACATAAAGTAGCGACACCCCCCCATATATATATATATATATATATATATATATATATATATATGTGTGTGTGGGGGGGTGTATATACACATACATAGACGTATGGCTTGATATATAGTTAGTGAAAAATTGATAGAAAGATTAGCGGATACATAAAATTACATGTGTACTCACATCCATTGTTGTATGCATACATGCGTACCCATACACACACGCACTCGCGTGTCACCCATACATTGCATGCATGTGGACGCCCACACGCACGTGCGCATATGTACATGCGTGCGCATGTACGTGGGTTCCGTCCATATATGTGTGTGCCCCCGCCCTCATAGGTATGTTGATGTATGTGGTATGTATGGTGTTTAGCTTGGGTTACGATCTGTTCAATGCTGGGTGAAATTAAAATATAAAGTGTTGTTATTGTGTAAATAAGTATGTGTGCTCTTGTCTTTGGAACATTGGCATTATTTTAATGTTACCTCCGCTGCATGAGTATACATGTTTGGAGACGAAAAAATTACGTTTTACTTTGATTTTAATATTGCTTTTATGACACGATACTCTATTATTATATGTGTTGGTGTCACCTATATAGGATTCGTTGCATATGTAAATTACAGTACATAGACAAGTTATTCGGAGGTGCAGTTAACGTATTTATTTTATTGTGAATGTGTGTGTTATGCTTTGATGAGTTCTCCTCTATTATTATGCTACTAACAGCACCTCTTTCCATGTTGCATTTTGTGACCCCTTGTCTTGTGCTTTGGTTGAGTTTAAGATTTTTTTAAGGATTTTTAGTTGACGTTTTTTAAAAATTATTTTTGTTGTGTTTCATATGTTGTTTAGTGTGTTGTTCTGGCTTACAAGGGTTAGGTTTCCTGTTATTTCTGTGCATAATTCTGGTTTGGTTTTGTTGTGTGTAGAGATGTATGCCAGATTTGTAATTGTTATAATGGTATGTTTTCTGCTAGTTCTATAACTTTGTGTATTTTTGTAGGGGTATCATCTTCTTGTTAAAGTGTTCCGTAGTTCACCCGGTCGGACAATCCGGAGATCGTTATCAGTGACTATAGTACAGATCCTGCGTGCTAGGGTGTAGGGTATAGATTCTAGGCAACTTTTGGGGTAATGGCTTCTTAAATTGTGATATTGTTGGATTTTAGTTGGTCTGTGGTAGATGTCTGTTATAATGTGATTGTTTTTGATTTTAATTAGTACATCTAGGAAGAGTAGGTGTGTGTGGCTGTGCTCAATGGTGAATTTAATTGTGGGGTGCAGGTGTTGTAGTATGCTGTGTAATTTATTTATGTTCCACCTTGTGGGCTCCCAGAGGATAAAATACTCATCTAGGTATATTTCCAAGATTTTATGAAGCGAGTTGTAATAGTATGTCTATATATTATTTATATCTTTTCATACAATATATTCTCTAGGTAGGCAAGTGTTAGGGTGGCACATGTTGGTGCCATTTTGTACCCATTGCTGTACCTAGAATCTGGAGGTAGTTTTAGTTATTGAATTCAAAGAGGTATTGTCGAGAATAATGTCTATGCTGTCGAGGTTTACTTATTTAAAGAATCTGAAGTGTAGTAAATGTAGGTGTTTGTCGATTCAGTATGATATCGCCTATTTTCTTAAGTCGTGGTGTATGTTGTATATAGGCTGCTGACGTCAAATATTACTAATTTAGTAGCGGGATATATGATTTGTGGTAAGGAGCCCAGAAAGTGGATGTCGCCTTTCATGTAGCTCTTGACTTGATCGGTGATTATTGTAGTATTATGTCAATTAAGTTACTCAGTCTGATTGTTGGGCATGATGGTCCTGTTACTATGAATCTAAATGTTAGGTCACTGAAATTCTAGACACTAATATATTCTGATTCCTGTGTGTTGATAGCAATTTTTTTATCTCATTTGATTTATGTATCGTTATTAGTCCGTAGAAGTTGTATATTTTTATCATGAAGTTTGCTAGGAAATCTTTTTCTTTCTTTGTTTGTATTTTATTGTATGTCGTGCAAAGTTTTGTGATTTTTAAATGGCGTTCTTGTCAATGTTGGTGCTAATTGCTTTGTAATAATCTTTGTTTTCTAGTACCTCTATAATTTTCTATTTACAGTAATTTTGGACCATGATGACTACCAAACTGTCTTTGTCCGCTTCTGTTATAATTACTAGCAAATATATGCTCCCTCCGATCGCATATTTTTGCTAGGTTGCCGAGTCAGAAATGAACGCTCACCCGTAAACCGATGGAGCCCCAGTCATATTTCTTGGGTGGCTAGACATTGATTTTCTTTGTTTCGGACAAAGATTATTTTTATTAAAAAATAAAGAAATAAAATGTCGACCCCACCCTGATTTGTTTACCCTCCTCCATAAACAGAAATAGTTTTAGTTAAAAAAACAATGTTTTGCCTCCCCTCCTTTTTATTTACCCTCCACCATACATAGTAATATTTTCAGTTAATAAAAGAAAAGAAAATACAATTCCACCCTAAAAACATTACCCTCCCCATACATAGTAATATTTTCAGTTAAAAATAAATTACCCTCCCCCTCATTTTTTCTTTCTTTTTTTAACTAAAAATATCACTATGTATAGAGGAGGGTATTTTTTTAAGGGGGGAGTAAACATTTTTATTCTTTTTTAACTGAAAATATTACTATGTATGAGGGAGGGTAAACAATACTCTGAGTGTTAATGTTCCAGAGGTTTTCAAAGTATGTGTTTAGTTGCTTGTAGTGTTGTGTTTGTAAGGGAAATATGTTGATTTGTTTCTAAATTTGCGTTCAAATTATTTAAGGTACTTCCTCAGTTCCGTGACATTACTTTTGGAAATTGGGCAGAATTTGACGTCTAATTTTAGTATATCAATTTCCTCGTTTGAAAATGAGTATGTGGAAAAATTACTGATTTTTGGTGTTATGTTGTCTAAATTGGGAGTGTTGCTCGAGGAAGGGTTTTAATAAAATGATTAGTGTTATTTGTTCCGTTTATTTGGGGAGTTGTTGAAGGGGGATTGCTTGATGGTGTTGTTTTTTTTAGAAAAACGGTGTTGTGCGTGTTATTATAAGGGATTATTACGGTATATTTGAATGTATTGTTATTGTGAGTTAGTTGTCTCATGTTGGGGTGTATTGCTAGAGGTTGTTGATCGTGGAAGTAGTAATTGGGTCTGTATTGTTGGGTAATGTTTTGTTGGTAGGTCTTTGTGTATGGTGGTTTCGTTTTATAATGTGCGTAGGGTTTGGAGTATTTTTATGATATGCATTGGTGGGTAGGGTGGATGTAGGGTCCGTTCTGTTGTGTATGGTAGTGTAGAAGGTTGTTGTATGACATTTTCATTTGTTGATGTAGTAGGTATTGGTAATGGTTGTAAGGTTTATTTTGGTAGGAGTGGTTTTGTACGGGTTGTTTTGTAGTGTAAGCTGACTTTGTTAGGGGTTGTTTAGTAAGGGTATTTTGTGGTGGTTTGTTTTTGTGGTGTAATGTATATTATAGGTTTCTTTGCTTGTATTGGTTGGAGTGGCTTGAAGTATTTAGATTAGTAGTGGTGTGTTTGATTGTATTCGAAAGGGTCAGAGTATGGTTGAGTGATATGTGTGTTTGATATATTGTATTTGGTGTGCTATGTGTGTGTGTGTGGTTGCGAGGTGTGCTTATTGAGGATTTTGATTGAATATTTTTAAGGGTTTGATAAATGATGTGGGTATATTACTGCTGTTTTCTTGTGACTAACTGAGTCTGTTGTGTATGTATGTTAGTGTGTGGTACGTGTGTAGCTCCTTACATTTGTTCGTGTCTGGGTGTTTTCCATTGGGTTTTGTTCTGGATAGATATTTTGGTGCATCTATGATGGTTATTTTTTCATTTCTTTATATAAGTAAGCTTCCCATCCAAGTTATTTTTCTTTAAACAATATTTCTTGATTTTATGTGTCCTCTTTGCACTAAAATTCTAACAGTTCTGATAGGAATGGATGTGTTACTTTGGAGCAGAATTATTTGATTTCAGTAGAGATGTTGTTATCGATTTCCGAGTATTTTTTGTGAAGTGTATTTTGTTGTCTTCTTGTATATCAATTTGAGCTTGTAGTTTGGATATATTTAGGGCTTTTTGAAATTCTTTTTTGTTCTTTCCATGTCCTGTGGGGTTACTTCTCTCGGAATTTGTTTGGGGTGAATTGCTCCACCATCTCCAGATATGTGATATATGTGGATGTAGTATTACTACTTTTGATTGCATAATAGTTTTAAAAGGGTTCTACATATTTAGAGGTTTTGTTTTTTTGTTTTTTAACGATTCGTGTTTGATATATGACCATCTATGAATTGCTAAAAACACTTGTATAATAGTCTCTTTAATCGTGTTGTGTTCCTTGTCTTGTTTATTGGATAGAAGATGAAGTACTGTGCCCACTTGCTCGTTGATTTTCCGTAATTCTACCTCGATAATTTTTTGGTTGTTGTTGTCGATTTTCTAGAGTTCCAGTAATAATTCCTCTGATTTTATCTTGGTGGTGGCACTTTATCGTTGTAGTTATATATAGAAAATAGGGTAGTTCAGTGTCAGTTCAGTTCCAATGAGAGAAAATTATATATATATATATATATATATATATATATATATATATATATATATATATATATATACATGTACAGACAAGGAGAGAGAGAGGGAGAATGGTAGATAAATTGATACACACCGATATATATAACTGATAAATGGTAACGTGCACACAGACAAGCCCAGACGATTATAGATAGACACCACCACACCAAGTTTACAAAATAATAATATGATAAAGAAAAATATTCTGAATAGTAAACAGTGAATATATTGTGTTATTTCAGCGGAGTTGGAATCTTAATTTAAGGTTTAAGATTACGGTATGAGGAAAAGAATGTAAATTTGAAAGTCTTTTGAGAAGTAAATTGCTTGTTGTTGCGCAAAAGTCATCTTGACTACTTAGTAACTTTATCGGGTGAGATAACGCCAGCGACATTGGTCTGTTGAACTGCTGCATTTCAACAAAGAAATCTGAAAGAGATTTGATTGTAGGTCAACTCGATAAGAATTGAAGCGATGTTAGTCAAATGAATTAACAATGATTTGTTTATGTAAATACAAGTAGTTGTTTGTTTACTGATTGGATAAACGATGAGTCGATATGAGTAGAACAAGAAGGGAGAGAGTGAATGGGTAGAAAATAATCATCATTATCATCATCATCATCATCATCATCATAATAATAATAATAATAATAATAATAATAATAATAATAATATAATGTGGAAAAGGAAATACTAAGAAGAAAAAAAACGTAAAAATATGGGAGAGAGCGTGGTTAAGATAATTCAATAAATAACAATGGAAAAGTTCCTAAACTTTGATGAAATAGAAGAAAATGAAGAAAAGCATGAATAAAATAAATAGGAAAAAGAATATGGAACATTTATATGCTAAATAGAACGAACGAAAAGATTACGTATACAATAATATTTGATAAAGAAGAAGAAGAAATAGATAATCCATGAGACCAAAGAGACGGTAGAGTATAACAGGAAAATGTATAAATCAATATTAGATGGATATGTAAAAAAATACAGTAGCAGTAGAAGACAACCCGAAATCAATCAAGAAGAGCTAGTAGTAGAAGTAGAAGACTTACGCGGTGTTTGTAGACGATGCCAAATGAGTAGAACAAAAAGGTTACAGGATGAAGCAAAAAGATCCACGACAAGTTGCTTACACACAACCTGACGAAAAGGGGTGGGTATAAAATACAGAAGACGAAATATTTTGGTATGGTACTTACAAACATAAGAGAATAAAGAGTGAGAAGAAGGAGAAGAAACATAAGAAGACAGATGAACAATAGATAAACGACGATAACCACGAACGGGTTTGGGAAGAATCCAATTATAAAGAAGATGAAAGAAGAGAAGTGATCAACTGGATTATGCAAAAACATCATTGAAAACAGGGAGAAAATATTGCTGTAAAGATTTCAAAAGCGATTGAAATAGGAAATCAAAGCGAAAGAAGAAAAATGGTAATAAAAAAAGAAAGCACCAGAATAAAACTAAACAGATGAGTTTAAAGTTTTTTAAGACGCAGTAAATACAAACCCAACAATCAAAAATAATAAAAGTGACTCCACAACGAAATCCACACATATCAAATTGCTGCAATAGCGCACATAATTGTCTAACGCATTGCGTTTACACTCTTGGAAGAAATCGCTATAACGTACCAGCAACGCAAACTCATAACGTGCAATCCTTTTCGTTGTACGGTAACATGAACATTTCCGTTTTTACTTCACACGCGATGGAATATACCAGTTCAAACATATTATTTAACAAAAGGGTAAACGATATCCTATAAGTAAAACTGAAAGAAAATAAACATATTTCTTATTCCTTGAATTATCACACTGCGATATGGAAAGTAAACACATTTTCATAATAGTACCAGATGTCGGAGTGGGTGTACTTGTTATCTAATCTGTCTTTAAATGTGCATTAGTCATCGAAACTTTGTTCATATCAGTATTTGTAATTTAAAGTGTGTACACATCTGCAGTGTGCATCGGAATTGTGGACAAATCTGTATTCGCCATCTTAAGTCTGTATAAATATAAATTTGTCATCGAAATTAGCATCCACAAAGTAAATCAACAATATAAAAATGTCAATTTATCAATTCGAGATTTTTCTGCTTAAGAATATTGCGATATAAAAAAACCTCACATATTCCCTAACCAAAGTAATAAGTTAAAACCATTTTGAAAAAAACACATGTCTTACCTTTACCCTGTAGCAAAAATCTCACATAACGTACATATAGAAAGCAAATACCTAGACAAAATAAATAACGATCACAATATATATATATATATATATATATATATATATATATATGTGTGTGTGGGGGGGGGGTGTTTATTTAGGCATCAAGTTATTATTTAAGCAGGCTTTGTAAAACAACACGGAAGTTTCGCGTGTGCATACCTATTTTTTGATGTGGTCGACCCGTCAAGCATACCTTCGGGTTTTGTAGTTTATTAAGTATTTCGCCGATTGTTCGTAATTCGGCCATTTCTCTAGCGTTTTCGACTTATAATAATAATAATAATAATAATAATAATAATAATAATAATAATAATAATAATAATAATAATAATAATAATAATAATAATAATAATAATAATAATAATAAGGATTATGATTATGATTATGATGATGATATTGTGATGTGTGATTATTGCAATATTGCCCAGAAGATACGGATAGTCAAAATGTAAACAAACAGACCAAAAACGCCATAGAAAGAAATGGACCACAAAAGAGAACAGACTCGTAATGGAATGCTATCCACAGAAAAAGAATACCGGAAACGAATGAAAGGTATATGGGGCATTTCTACTGACTACGATACAACAGAACAAAGGATAGCTGATACAGCAAGGCATATACCTAAGAGGGATCGATATCGGAAATGAATTAACGGAAATCAAACAAAAGATAAATGACGTGACAGATCAAGACACACTACTTGACGAAAACTCCCAGGAAGAGGACGGGAAAAACAAACACAGAAACTGAAGAGGGCGAAGACGACGAACACATAGACTTATATGAGGAAACAACAAGAGAAGTTAAAATTATCAAACGATTAATGTCCGATAAGAAAATAAAACTCCCATCCCTAAGAAACGAAGATTGGAATAAGTTCAAAGTTGAAACAGAGAAAGTTAACAGAGTACTCGGGTACACCCGAACACACACTATCACAAACCTAAACAACTTGATATATGCGGGGGCAAAATCAATATGTATGAAACCAAAAAAAAAGAAGGCTGGACAAAAGAATGAACAGACGAATTTTGGATGGGAGATCAGACTGGAAACCCATATAACCAAACTTCAAAAGGAAGCTAAAACCGTAAACTAGATAAATGAGAACAGTAAACGAATGAAGAGCTGAAACCCGATTCGCAAAGAAAGACGAAATAAGAAACATGAAAAACTAAAACAAAAGATAGCAGCAAAAGAAGGAAGACTAAGACGATAGATATACAAACCGGATCAGTACAAACAAAACAGGACTTTTGAAAACAATGAAAGCCAATTTTTTGAAAACATGAACGGAGAAAGAACAACGACAGAACAACCAAACCCGACAGAAACAAAACATTTTTGGAGCAAGATATGGGGAAAAGCTGAAGATCACAACAAAAAATGTAAAATGGCTGAAATACATGAAAAGTAAACTACTAGAAATTGAAGAAGGAACGTGAACAGAAAGTAATCACGACACTATTAAGACAATACTAAAGAAAATGACAGACTGGAAAGCACCAGTTCACTATGGAATGCATGCGTACTGCTTTAAAACATTCACGATCTTACATGAAAGGCTAGCACAGAAAGTGAGAAAATGTATTCAGAAAACAGAAGTACCAGAGTGGATGATAAAAGGAAGGACAACGCTCATACGAAAAGAAGCCAAGAAAGGAACGACCTCAAGCAATTACAGACCAATAACCTATTTATAAACCATGTGAAAAATCTTAACTGCACAACTGAGAGAGCAAATTTACCATTACCTGAACAGCCCTGGGCTACTTCAAGAGGAACAAAAAGGATGCCAGAAATGGAAAAGAAGGACGCATGATATGTTATACATAGATCAAATGCCCTGAAATAAGTTAAAAGCGAGCAAATACCATAGATATGCCATGGATTGACTACAATAAAGCGTATGACAGAATCCCTGAAGCATGGATAATTGAATGCTTAAAAATGTACAACATACTCAACAGGAGTATTAATCCCATAAAGAAAGCAATGGGAACATGAATATTAGAACTGACAGCATGAGGACAACACTTGGTGGAGATAAGAATACAGAGAGGAATTTTCTAAAGAGACTCCATATCACCAGCACTTACCTATATACTCAAGAAATATTATGCCAGATACAAGTTCACAGGCAGATAACAAACAATAAACCATCTCATGTACATGGGCCACCTCAAGCTATTTGCAAACCGCAAAAAGGAACTGGAAAAACAGATAAATACGACCAGAATCTTCAGCCAGAACATTCAAATAGAATTCGGAATAGAAAAGTGTGCATTGCTAAAAATTAAAAAAAAGGAAAGCTGGAGACGACAGAGGGCATGTAACTACCAAACCAAGAGCAGATGAGAGCGCTAAGCGAACAAGACAACTATACATATTTGAGAGTTTTGGAATCAGACACAATCAAATCGACAGAAATGAAACATAACTATTTATTATATGTATATCAAAACAATCGTTGAATTAAAAAATGATAACCAATAATAATTAATTTCTAGAATATACCTTTTCAAAACCTCTATGCAAAATATTTGGCCTTGCGACTGATTTTGCATATATATATATACACAGTATTAGCCAAGTATGGTGTGTCTATTTTGTGAAGTCGAATTAATTTGAAATTAGGCGTTTCGACTCTAAAGTCAGATTGAAAAATAGACCATATTTTCGCATTTATTTATTTAGATAAATATATATGAAAACTGCTTCCTGTAATGTACAAAGCAACTGGACAGATTTAACAACTAGAACCTGAATAAATGTTCTCAGTATTTTTTTTTCGTATTCATTTTCTAAATATATTTTTTTAAATATATTATATACATATACAAAAACACACACACATGCATGAAAGAAAAGAGGAAAACCAGTTACACAGTGAAAGTAATAAAAGTAAACTAGAGTTTTGACAAATTTTGTGCGAATAAACGAATACCTAAAACACTATTTCTGAAAATATATCTTGATCGGAACGAAACAGGTATATTTCCTGCTTGTTTTCATGTCTATTTCGTCTCTCATACATACCGTCTTCACAACTTTTCATTTCAAGATATATCGTGTATTCTATTCTCATATATATATATACATATATATATATATATATATCAACTCTACATGTATTGTACTTGCATGACATTTTTCTCTATATTATCATCCTGATGAAGTCTTATAAATAAAGACGAAACGTTGATGTACACATAAAAAACATACATTTTTTGGTTTTCCTTTTTCATTTTCCCATCACGTCGGATTACCTTCATCCTTCTCTTCCCATATATATATATATATATATATATATATATATATATATATATATATATATATATATATATATATACATAACGTATGAAAATATATATAAAATTTACCAAAACTATTCAGTGTAAAATCTCCATGAATGTTAATATTGAACAATAGTGCAGATCTTAGAAGAAATGGTATGTCGAATTTCAATAGGGAAGTATTTATGTTCTTTTTCTTATCGAACTACAAGGTCTCCAGATCTTACCCCGTGTGACTTTTTCCTTTGGGGCTTTGTCAAGCAACAAGTCTATGTGCCGCCCCTTCCAAGAGATATTGACGAACTAAAGGCTCGAGTAACGGCAGTTGTGGGAACCATTGACGTCAAGATGCTGGAACGCGTTTGGCAGGAAATGGACTATCGACTAGATGTCTGCCGTGTGACGAATGGTGCTCATATTGAGCAACGTTAAAGATTCCCCACAAAACTTGAAACTTTAAGCTTTCCAACGGTACCAATTTCATTTTTCAACTCCTAATAGTTTTTGAGTTATTAAAAATCGTTATGTTCCCAAGACTTTTGAAACACCCTGTATATTCAGCATCAACACTTGGGTAACAAGATACCCTTGTTTACTTTAGAAACTGTAAACTGCATGTAAAAGTGCTCATGTGTTTCTTCATATTCGCTTGTGGATTTTCTTCTTTTGGTGTACTGATAAGTTGCATTAAGTAATAATCTGGGAAATTACATGTATATTCACTTTTATTTATTCGTTTATTTATGAAAAGGAACCGTGTATTCATTAAAATATTATGAATAAACAATTTATAAATAGATAAAGATATATATATATATATATATACATATATATATATATATATATATATATATATATATATATATATATATATGTGTGTGTGTATACATATGTAAATTAATAGATAATAAAACTGTGAATAACGTCCTTTAGGTATGATAAGAAACAGTTTCCTGAAGACGGTCGAGAGACAATACACGCTCGAAGAATTGCCCACGATGCCCCGTAAGGTGACATACTCCACTAGTTAGCACCTGAGAATCGCAAAATAGCTCGCCGCGTTGAGAAATCGACACGAAATATCGTTTAAAGAAAGAGCTTCGTGGTCTTTGGTTAACCTTACATAAACGATATATATATATATATATATATATATATATTTATATAAATGTACTCAGACTAACAACGAGTAATGTATATATATATATACATATATATATATATATATATATATATATATATATATATATATATATTTATATATATAATATATATATACATACATACATATATATAATTCACATATATATACATATATATATATATATATATATATATATATATATATATATATATATATATATATGTATAGTTAATTTCGCGTACAAAACAATTGCAGGATACATTTCAGAGGAAACTTTTTTTTAATCAATGAAAGGGGCGGGTGGAAAAAGAAGAAAATTACTAAAATTGTTCTTAAGACCTTATCATCTGACTCTCTAAGAGGAAACTTCAGAATGATAAATTAAAAACTAAGAAAATCGAATAAGATATAAGAGGAAAAAATGGTTTCAGTTGGAGAAAACGATTGAGAAAAAAAAGTAAATATCTCAACGTTATGATGGCTTTGAATGATGTTGTTTATAAATTCATGTGTCAGTGTGGAGCTGACTACATTGTCAAGACATCCCAAAGATTAGAATTTAGAATATCCCAACACATACCACGTGCTATTCGCTTATACAAGGTCTCGAGATCATCCGGGAACTTTCAGGCACAGGAATCAGCCATCGCTAATCACCTCGTTAGTACAAATAGTTGTTCTGACAACTATTCCGATTGGTGGTTTCATGCTTTACACAGCGCCAGGTCGAAATACTATCTCAATATTATTGAGGCGTTAGTTATAAACATTTCTCGACCTAGCCTGTGTAGACAAAATATTTTGAAACATCAGTTGGAGATCTTTAATGATTCAAAGCCACCATAACGTTGAGAGATTTACTTTTTGTTCTCAATCGTGTTCTCCAACTGAAACAATTGTTTCCTCTCATATCTTATTCGATTTTCTTAGTTTTTAATTTATCATTCTGACGTTTCCTCTTAGAGAGTCAGATGATAAGGTCTTAAGGAAAATTTTAGCAATTTTCTTTTTTTTTCACCGGCCCGTTTCATTGATTAAAAAAAGAATCCTCTGTAATATATATATATATATATATATATATATATATATATATATATATATATATATATATATATATGTAGTGAATGTTTTTTATTAAAACATGTAGAAAGTCTGCCCTGTGGATTTTTACTTTACCTGGCTTACTATATATATATATATATATATATATATATATATATATATATATATATATATATATATATGTATATATGTATGTATATATATATATATATATATATATATATATATATATATATATATATATATGGGTAGACATTTTCTGACTTTTCATCATTGTAATATTGTAAGAATAGCTCTATGTTTGTGTCTGTTATTGAAGAAGTAATATATACACCTAATATTCGACTATTTTTGACGATACTGAGTATTCGATTTTATTTTATTGAATAGAAGAGAACAATTGCGTTTATTTAAACAACATATTTCAACAACGTCTGCAAATATCTCACAATAATGAACTTCTATTTATCTTATTTCTTTGAAATTTTAGTGATGTTAAAACAAAATACTCATAGTTATGTTTTATTTTACAATGTAATATCGATCTGTGTGGATTGAACGTTACAGGAAAAGAACATTACTACTGTTACTACTTATATTAATGCTAATAATAATAAAACATGGTATAAACCCCAAAGTCTGATCCACGCTCAAAATATTCAAACGCGCATGTGCTGAGAGAGGTAGGAGCAGATACCAAACCAAATGTCGTGTAGAATAAATAAGGATAGAAAGACCGAGGAAGGCCAACATTGTGGAATGATTAGTAGAGTACAGGAACCTTGGCAAGACTTATTGCAAGTCATATCCAACAGAGATTTCGAACGGTACGTATTAATCAGAAATCAATGGCAGACGGCTGCTGCGATAAAGATCACGATACAGCCGTAGTAATCGAAAAAGCCGAACAGTGCTGATAATCTTGGAAGGGCTGTTGGCATTCAGATTTCAATGAACAATACTTGTCTTTTTAAGTTAGATATCGCTGATAATGACTTCTGAGAAAACTCTTAGTGACCAAATGATACTAACAAAAATGATAATAACACTAATTACATTATAAGTACGAATTTACAGGGTTGGACGGAATATGCAACATGAAAAAATCTAGCGGGGACAAATGTATCAACAAAATTGTTTCCAGCAAAGCAAGTGGGCATGACAATATTAAAATCGTAAGGCTTAAAAGCTGCAACAATCATTTTTACAAAGTTGTTCAAACATTGCCCAACGTAGAAATCCCACAAATCACATTGGAAGACGTCGTAAGTCTGCCAAGTATTTTAAAATACTGGTTATGCGTATTTCCCATTTCAGTACAGAAAAATCAGTCGTTTGTTACACATGAGTCAGTTGCTTCCATCTATGATGGATTATGAAGTTGTAAACCCTCTTACCAAAACCGCCTACTCAGTCCCAAGCAATGTGTATGTCGGTTTGCAATATCAACAATTGATGTGCTTACTGTGGAATCACAAGCGATCAGGGGACTAAGTCTCTATGGCAATTGCTCTTGACATATCAAAGGTCTTTGATAATAATTTGCAAGCTATCTAGTAAAGAAATACATGAAAATGTTCTCTCGATCATAATGTTTGCTCTTCCTGTTATTATGAAATGTATCGTTTATAGGCAGAAGTCTAACACACATAGAATCAACAATTGTGTGCCGCAAGCATTTACTTTGAGCCCAAGCCTTTTATTGATCTTCATCAATGCTCTTCTAAATCATCTTCTAAAATCATTCGTCGAAACATGCAAATTATACAACCATTTATGGCAAAAAAGAGAATTTATAATTAATACTTGTGTGATTATCTCTCTTTCGACCTTTGGCACGTAGTGAATAAGGGTTATTTTTATACGGATAAAACCAATAGTCTTTGTCTTTCACCCTGATTGAAATGGATGGGTCTCCGCTGCTTTGATATGTTTCTAATACTGACCTCTGCTTCAGACCTGCCTAACATCCAATCTCTTGTTTAGGTCGCTGTAAAAATGATGAGATTATTCCACCAAATATTTCGCCTTACGAAAGCATGTACCCGTATAAGTGTCAAATACGTATCAAATGGAGTGCTGCTCCGACATCTAGGGAGATACTGCAGAGAACACCTTCTCATGTACACAACTGACTTTGAATTAATTGGGTAAAGTACCCTGCTCTTCTCTACAGCTTCTTTCTCATAGAAGAGACGTTGCTTGTATTTTCTACTCCATCATTATACTCAGGATAAGTGTTTTGCTGTGCTTCAATTCATGGTTCTCAAAACTCTCTAGAGCTCTTTCCAACATCAACTCGTCAGGAAAAGCGATAGTTTTTTAAATAGCTTTTTTTAATCCGCTCTATGAAGCACCTCATTATGGCATGCCTTATTAATTTCAAATTACCCTGGATAGGGCAAAATATTAAAATACTGGGTATTCAGATTGTTATAAGCATTATCAATTGCTTTTACTCTGTTTCCCTGCGTTTGGTTTTGCTACACGATCTGCTTTTCTTTTTTTTCGCAAGGATAGCGTGCATTTTACCCATTATAGTTATGTTGTTTACCGTTTTAAATACCAGTGCGATGTTGGCTATACTGGACGTACTTCCTTGCATTTGCAGACCCGCATAAACTAGCATGTTCCATCCAGGATTAGACAGCAAAGGGCAACCATTTTTATGCGACATGAGACTCCAAGCTGCGCCAGTAACTATAAGTTCGAGGTCATTGAGGTGCTTTATAGAATGGATTCTAAAACCCATTACAACACCAATTCATCGGACCATAATCCATTGAAGTATTTGTAAAACAAACATAAGGATGCTACATTGCGGCGATGGGGCAGGGACTGAAGCTTCGTTGACAGCGAGGGACCTCTTAGGTTGGCGACTCTTTTTTGGACCACGTCAAGGAGGGAGAGACTAGTAGATGATGCACCAGCCCAGATGTGGCAACAATACTCTATGCATGGGCAAATGGTGTCTTTGTAGAGATACAGGATTATGTCAGGTGTGAGGAGTTTACTAGCACGGTAGAGGGATCAAACCTTATTTGAGGCAGCCTTGGCAATGGCTTCAATGTATTTGTTCCAATTCATGTTTTCTGTGAAGGTTAGGCCGAGGAGTTCGGATGATGAACTCTCAGGTAGGGTGTTATTTGCCATGACAATCGGTGGTTGGAGAGCTTTATTGTAGTTATTAGAGGAAAGAAGCTTTGTGTTTGCGGCATTAAAAGTTACCAACAATTTATGGCCCTAATCCACTCCAGACTAATTAGTACTCTCTAACTAAACATAGGAGATGCAACTAAAGTCTATGAAAGCAGTGGACACTATAACTAACAAGGCATACTATTAGAAATAACAGAATCGAAATTACATGAAGTTACATATTAATAAAATAAATATAAAATACAATCTATAGATCAATTACGAGAATACATATAAGTACATTCTAGCAAGGAATGTTATGATCACCTAATTTTAAATTAACACAATTTCAGTTGATAAGAAATAAGAAAATTAGGTTCTCTATATAGATGTGTAGAATATATTAAATAATAATTAGTTTAATAATAATGATAACAATAATGAGTATAGATATTAATTGAAATATTTGTATTTGTTATTTTTCTAATTTAAGTCATAGACAAACCTACACAGTTGTTCACCAACATCGACCGTAGTAGTGGAGAATTAAAATAAATAATATAATTATATCAATATATAATAATGTTAAACAATATGTTTATTATATTTATTTTTGTAATAGAAATCGCCCCCAGACACGGCATGAAGGGACTTGACGTAAGGAGCAAGTAAACACTACATCAAGTTGAATAACTAACCAACGATAAGTGGTAAGTAGATAGATTCCGACCCCCAACACAACAGTTATTCCCTTTTTGATAGAAACATCTATTGTGGGGCAAAATAAGCGAAGCGAGTGTCACGAGGCAGCTTAAAGTAAACGCAAGGTACACTTCATACTTTCCTTTTTATTTTAATTATGATAAACATCTATTACACTATTCTGATTATATAAAATGTTAAAAATGAAAGGTTAAACTTTTTTGCGCCTTCAAAATATATTTTAAGTAAAGGAAATATCCTATAAGTTGTGATTATAACGATTAGAGATCAAATGTTATGCATATCTTATCATTTTCAAAATGGATGGTTTGTCCATGAAAACTAAGCCCCTTTAAAATATGCCAACGAAACTGGAATTTTCGATAGTATTTAGTCATTCATTTCATCGCTAAAAACTTATAAAACAGCCTCAAGGGATGAAAAAAAAATGAAGCACGGGATGTTCTGCTTCTTCTAAAATGTATATTGGTTGCTTTCACGAATGAGTGGTATTGGGTCAATTATCTTCTAAAAGATCTATTTTAAAGTTTTTAATGCACCAATTAGTATTCTGTTTCATCTCGAAAAGGTCTTAAATGTGATTGGAACATCTTGTATTAGCTTAAATGTTAATATTCTCTGTATGTGCGTATATATATATATATATATATATATATATATATATATATATATATATATATGAAGGAGAGTGGAAAAGAATTAGAGAAAGCAAAAGCCAAATCAAAATTCAATTCAAAAGTTCAAAGCAAGGTATATACCGCAAAAAAGGCAATTTATTCAAGTTAAATTTTCCTTAAGCCAGGCTTTTCAAAGATCAAAATCTTATCATCAGAGGAAGTCGCTGGGATAGATAAGTTGGCAATGGCCAAGATTTAAAATTTGAAAAAATGAAATAAAATAAAAGTTGTAGGGAAGGAAACGTAGGGCAAAACTGTGCCAGGGTGCAAGCTAATGTCCGATTGCCAAAAAGTCCGGTGTCGAAGAGTCTAGCGGAGAGGATACGATGTAGATAGGTAGGTCGTTAGAGGCACGAGAAGTAATGAGAGAAGTTTCAAAGTTTAATTCCAAGAAGCCACAACTTCAGGTACGGCGAAAATAGAAAATCCAGGAAGTGTAAAAAGTCCAATAAGAGGTACATTCGATGATGCAGGCAGGCGTCAGAGGAGATTAAGATGTAAAATATTCGCCATTAAAGAAACTTCCCGGGCAGAGGTGACAAAGGAAAGTGTTTTAAAGTGGAAAAAGGGGCAGTGAGAATATTTAAAGTCTGCCCAGTTGAGAAAGCCGGCTATAAATGAAGAAAAGCAAAGACAGTGAAAACAAGAGTATAATATGCGACCAGTGGGCAAGGGAGGAAACGGGTAAGTGGTGTGTGGGAGGAGAAAGGGACGGGTACGAGGAAAGAGAGGGGGGAGGAGAAAGGGAGCGATGCGGTGAAGGAATGCGGATAAAACTAAGAGTGTGAAAGTGGGGGGGGTGAAACATAAAGTTGAAATTGGAGGTTAGCGCGAATTAGGATTCAACTAGAAAAGGGGAAGAAAGGAGTGGGGGTAAGTTAACGAATGTTAGGATAAGGGGTTAAAATATCAGAATATGTATAAGAACAGAGTTCGGGGGTTTAGAAGTTTAATCAAATGACCTTAGATATAAACAATGAGGCAAAATATATATGAAGGGTAGGACTAGGAAAATGAGTTAAAAATTAAAAGAGTAAAGATTAAAAATAAAGATAAAAATAGTATAAAAAGTAGAAATAAGAAAATAAAAGAATAAAGAATGAAAAATAGATAATAAGATTAGTCTTAAGCTCGCAGGGAAAATTGAGGATTGACCGAAAGAATAAAAATAAAAAAATTAAAAAATTAAAAAATTAAAAATTAAGATACTAATAATAGAATGAGGGAAAAGTCGATAAGATTCGAGCTCAAGAATGAAAATTAGAATAAGGAAAAAGAAAAAGGAAAACAAGACCTAGAGAGGGTATCCGGAATGGGAGTCTCCAAGGTGGAAAAAATTATGGGTTAGTAAATAAGCAGTTACGGGATGCTAGTTCAAATAGATATGGGAAAATATAAACTTTGAAATTTTATTTAAAAAAAGTTATATGGAGGTTAATTAAGAAAATTGTTAAATAGGTTAGTGAAGGCCGGAAGAAGTAAGAGATATACAAGGTTAAAAAAGTGACAAAGGATTAAGCCAGAAGGAGAGTGGAGATCGCAGTTACAAGTAAATACTATAGGGGTTAAAAGATGTAGAGCTAGGGCGGGTTGGGAGTTGAGTAGTTTGAGAGAGATGTGCGAAGGGCGAGGTAAAACAAGGGGGGAATAATCGAGGCTATTAAAAAAGTGAGAAGAATTAAAAACAGGAGGGGAAGAATAATTAGAGTGCACAGTGGAAGCAGTAAGGAGTTCGATATCGAGGTGTGCAAATGGGATATGGAGTAGATAGGGCTAATCAACAAGTAAATAAAAAAAATAAAAGGGCTAGGATAATATGAATAGAGTGGGTTAGTTATCACGTTGAAAGGGAAAAGAATGAAGAATGGAAGTGTTGAAGGGAAGCGGACGAATGCATTAAAAGAAGTTAAACGGGAAAGAAAATGGAAAGCCAAATAAAGTTATACAGTTAAGGAGGTTAAGTGGAAAGATTTAGGGGGTAATGGAAGAAAGGTGTTAAAACTAAGGGAAATGGGAAGCTAACGAAGTTTATGGGTAATTTTATTAAGTTAAGAGAAGGTTAAAGGGATGAGGGAGATATAAGTAGAGATTAAAGAACAACAGGAATTAGAACTATCAGAAAGGGGGTTCGAGATGTAAGGAGGGTATTTAATCAAATGGGGGAGGGGTGTCTGGGGGATTATTATGGTTGCTATACCTGAATTTACGTTTATGCCTGCAACTGGAGATAAGTTCATTCTTAGAATTAATAATATTTTTAGATTTAGTAGCAGTAGCTATCATAAAGGTTTTCAGAGTACAAAGTTGGCAATGGGATGCTCCAGGGGTATATGATTTGGACTTTTTAAGTATTGACCAGTGAAGTGAATAGGGAGTATTTTTGAGATTGAGGTTTCTAATTAGATTGGAAAGTGAAGTGCCTGTGCTGTTATCGCTGCTATTTTTAAAGGAATATATATGGTTAGAGATCCGGGTCTTTATGGGGAAAGAGGACGCCCCAATATATGTGTGTATCTTGAAGGGTGGTGCTATAGTTGCATTGAGATTACTAATGGTATTAGAAGAGATTTGGGTTTGGAGATCCAAGTTATGCGAGGAAAGTTGTTTGGAGAAGTGGGGTGGAGCGGATATGGGGGAAATGTGAGTTGGCCCATGAGCACTATTTATTATTGGGGGTGCTTGGTTAGAGGTATGGCTGTATAAGCGGGAGTTTAGAGTAGAAGCGGATTGGGGTTGCGGGGAGATCCGGAGTTCGGGTGGAGTATGGGAACTGTGATTACTCACAACATTGGTGGAGCGAGGGAATTGTTTAACAGTACAAGCGTATATTACGTCCTTCTGTAGACAGTTGTTGTTAAGGGGACAATCTCTAGGTTTACGGCAGTTACAAGTAGTGAGGGATGTGGTGGGTGGTTGCTGTTGGATATGTTTGATTTTCCTATTGTTAGAGGTTATGATAGTTTGTTCAATATTGGGCATAGTAGAGTATGATATTTTAATAGAATTTTTGTTAAGGATAGTGCTATATCTGTGGGGATGCTTAAAAGATCTGTCTAAGATTTGGAAAAATTCTTTAGGTATATTGGTTTTAACATTATTGCTGAAAGGCGGATTAAACCAAATGTTATTCTTTCTTCTAAGTTTTTTTCTTTGTTTATGCGAATGTGGGTCTACCCGATTATCAATATCTTTAGTTCCTATGGGCTTATTAGAGTGTGTTTTGATTATCTTAGGTGCTGATGAGTTAAACTTTTTATTTCTGTGTGTGGTCATGTTGTGAGTAATAATGCCTGAAGATTTGTTAACTTGAGTAAGGGGGTTGCAGTTATATTTAATTTTGTGATTGTAGCCTGAGTTAAGCAAAGCATTATTGTAAAAGCTAGAATTTTGATCGAAGATAGGTTTATTCGCAGATAGCTTAGAGATTCTATTAGATACTGAGGGGACTATTGAGTTTATGATGGATTTAGGGTGGTTAGATAGGCTATGTACGTAGAAAAGGGTTAAGTTAGGTTTATGGCATGGGCTGAAGGTTCCCGAGTTAAGATCTAATGTAAGGTCAAGAAAGTTGGATATTCTTTTCTCAGGTTCCACTGTAATGGTCAAACCAAAGTTTTTAAAGAAGTTATGCAGGTTTTTGATAGTGTTGTTATATTGTCTCGATCTCTCCCCAGATACAAACAGGGCATCGTCCCTATACAACCCACCCTGTAAGTGTCCAAAATTAAACCCCAATTCTCTCATCAAGTACAAACCTACCAGGTCAGTAACCTGGGCAGAGTCTGAGGCTCCCATGGTAATGTCAAAGTTATTGGGGGTGTCCTTCCTAGTCCAAAGCTTATTATCAAATTCTAGTAGGGATCTTCTGGCTAATATTATTAGTTTAATCTCTATGTCAGTAATGTCAGAATTATTTTTGGCGAAGATTAATGCTTTGTTAAGTAAGATAGGGGAAATGGATTGGTAATAATTATTAATGTCGAATGTTATGAAGTTCAAGTTAGGTTTAGACTTATCAATGAGGTTAAGGAACCAGGTAGTAACCTCATCAGAGGATTGCCAAAGAGTGTAACGAATTTTTTCTTTCAAGGTAGGGATAATTCTATCCAAGATTTTCTTGCTTATGATGCCTAGGTCGGATTTAGAGGGGCATATTAGTCTGATGGTAGGGTTTTCTTGGAAATTATTTTTGTGGTCCTTCAAAGTAAATCTAGGTATTGCAGGGGTTAACATTTCTGCGTAGTTGAGGACATTCAAAGATGTTAGTATGGATTTAGCCTCATTGTTTATACTAGCCAGGGTATCGTAAGATGTGCTTTTGTAAGATTTATTTAATTCTTTGTAGATTAAGGGTTTGTATTGACTATATGTCAGTTTGTAAAAATTCTTAGTTTTATCCGCTGGGACAATTATATCTGGGTGTTTCTTAATATTGTTAGTAAACTTTTTTTGATGATGGGATTGAGGTGTTTATTGTGTCTTTAATTTAATGCGACTAATGAGGTCAAATAGGTCATTTTCGAAATTATTGAGGTGTTCATTTTGTTTAGGGAAGGAGGAGGTTTTGAGACCGTACCTGGAGGCAGCTGATTTTTCCAATTTCTTCAGTTCCCTAGAGGAGTTCATAGGTAGTGTAGATCCAAAGTGGGTAGAAAGTGAGGAATTGCTGGAGTCAGTTTGGTGGGAGGAGGTTTTGTGGTTCATGTCATGGTGAAATGCTTTCCATCTAACGTTAGTGATGAACTTCTTCACAGATTGGATAAGCTTGCAGATATAGGTTTCATTTGAGGGAATGGGTATATTTTTTGCCGAAAGCGGGAGGAATTCCTTGTTGAACATATCACAAATAGGAGGAAAAAGCTCAACTAAGTAGGAGCTTAAAATAAAGAGGTGTACTAAAAGCGAACTTTTAGGAAAGGTAAAACCCTATTGTGAAGAGTATACAGCTCAATATCCAGGATAGAGCAGGTAGAAATGAAGGAGAGTGGAAAGGAATTAGAGAAAGCGAAAGCCAAATCAAAATTCAATTCAAAAGTTCAAAGCAAGGTATATACCGCAAAAAAGGCAATTTATTCAAGTTAAATTTTCCTTAAGCCAGGCTTTTCAAAGATCAAAATCTTATCATCAGAGGAAGTCGCTGGGATAGATAAGTTGGCAATGGCCAAGATTTAAAATTTGAAAAAATGAAATAAAATAAAAGTTGTAGGGAAGGAAACGTATCCTGGATATTGAGCTGTATACTCTTCACAATAGGGTTTTACCTTTCCTAAAAGTTCGCTTTTAGTACACCTCTTTATATATATATATATATATATATATATATATATATATATATATATATATAAACACGTATACACGTAAGACGTACCTGTGCACACATGTATAATAGACACTAGTAAAAGGGCAGGCATTAATATAACAATACTGAATGATCTGACACACACACATAACATACACATATCTAGAACCCTATACTCATAACAATACGTATATATATATATATATATATATATATATATATATATATATATATATATATATATATATTTCTAGAGATGAAAGATGAGAATAACAAATTGTAAATATACAACATTTATTAGTACATCAAAAGTTCAAAGCAAGGAGCTTCATATCCTTCATCCATATGTTTACAAAGGTAAACTCTTTTCACAAGATAATAGAGGAAAACCGACAATGTAATTGTAAATATTATCTGCAGCATTTAACTTTAAACAATTTTAATAAAGCAAAATAAAATGAAGGCAAAAAGGTAAATAATAGGTTGAGATGAGAGCGTAGAGTACGGGTGGATTCCGTCAACGGACACCTAACAAATATAACAGCTGCCATATTAGAAATGAATGTTTGAAGAAAAATAATACTTAAATTGTTTTGGAATCAAAATGTTGTTGTTAAGAAGGGGTATTTTTAAGCGGCAATTGGTAAAGTCCAGTTTATTTAGTCTGTGCAGTAGTCTGGTATTGGAATTATCCGTTTCACATAGTTCAGAATTAAGTGTGTCAATTAGAGTTCGGTATATATCAAAGTGTGCATTACGAAACCCTCTACCTAACTGGTTGATCAGTGTATCGATAAGTTGAAGTCATAAATTTAGAACTGTTCTTTTTCAAGCCGGAGCGACATGAAAGTGTGGCTTGTAGGCACTGGCGAAAATTACTCTTTGCCTGTTGGGATAAGAATATTAGCTGTTGGTAGTGGGGGGGGGGGGCAATGCGACAGGGGCGTAAGGAATGAACGATGCGTAGACTGGTATGTATACATACGTATATATATATATATATATATATATATATAGAGAGAGAGAGAGAGAGAGAGAGGAAGAGAGAGTGATGCACGAGATAGATACATTGAGTGTACTATTTAATATATTGAGTTTTATATTATCAAGATAAGTTATTATTTATAGTAATTAAAGTACCTTTCATTTAATTCAACATTTATATATATATATATATACATATATATATATATATATATATATATATATACATATATATATATATATATATATATATATATATATATATATGTAGAGAGAGATATATATATATATGCACCTGAAATATATCGTATACTCTACTATTCTATAACTTTCGTAATCTAGATGCTTTCTCTAATAGACGTCCCGTGACCCGAATCTTTACGTTTTAATCTAGACCCCATGTCGTGGTTTGTCTGGATAATATGATATTAAGGGTATATTTTCATTTTCGCTCTCTTGTAAGTTACTTTATTTCATATTTTATAATTTGCAAATTATATTGTTGATTATTTTTATTTTTTGGTTACGGAAAACATTTTTTGAGCAAATCTAAAGCTGATATATACTCAATTTTTGTTGATGCTATTTTCACATATGTCGATTCAATTCACGTTTTAAAACAGTTCATAAAATACAGATACCATAATTCCGACGAAGCAGTTCTAAACGTTCATATAAATACGTTTCATTCTAACATATTTTAGCACTTTTGTACCCAGTTTGTCATTTGCAGGTGTTTGATATTTGCTGCAGTTCATTTTGCTTTGAGATTTTTTGGTGAATATATTTCATTTCAGCTGTCGTGTGCAGCTTTATAATAGTGTAATATAAAAAACAACCTTGCTTAAATACCCTTGTAAAAATAGGAATAAAAAGACGCGAACGTGGTGCTTGTAATGAACCAACGAGGTTGATCCGCAAATACTTTAAATCAATATACGATATACGACTATAGCTTAACAGTGTGAAAATAAAGCTAACACAAGTTTAGTTACGGTCTTAAATAATGTTAATTATATGCTATAACATCACGATCATGTTATATCAAAATAACAAAAATAGTTTGTTATCTGTTACTCTGGTGTCATTTACTTGCTTTATGAATTACATTATGCATTAAAATATGTTAATTATGTTTCGGAATTATTTAGATTAGAATTACTAATTTTTATGATTTTTTATTTATCTGACTATTCTTATGTTGGTTGTTGTATTTACGATATTTCTCCGCAATATAATCTCCAACATTACGCAGGTGCATTTTAGTTAAAACTTGGGATCATTCTCGCCGAACGTGTAGGCGTGATTTCGAACGGAACACTTTACTGATCTATGCGGATACGTTCTTTTAATAGTGTCATATGCAAATAAAAGTAGAAATTTACGTTATTCGTAGTTATTACAAACAGTGTTATTGCTGTGGGAATGAGAACAATGTACCGTCGGGGTTTTAATAAATTGTTATTTCAATGTTCTCAAGTTCGACTAGCATATTTCTAAGGCCGATAAGATGAGTCTGAAGAATGTTGTCGCTTACATCGGCTAAAATATCTCGAATTTAGCAACCAAGATAAGAACAGTCATCCGAAAAATCTTAATGATAAAGAATATGTTAAGTTTGAGTTTCCTACTTGTTGGAAACCAGTTTAAAGCCGCAGAGATGTTAAAACAGAACATATCATGAAAATATTGACGGACATGGTTTAATATGCGTACAAATACTTACACGGAATGAGTTAAGTAGCTCGTGAAAAATACTACAAATTCAATAGAAGAGAAGGATATTTTATTAAAACAAATAAAAATGTCCCGTTTATGAAGTAGAAAATCATTCTAAAAGAATTGCGATATTTATATATATATATATATATATATATATATATATATATATATTTATATATATGTATATATATATATGTATATATATACATATATATATATATATATATATACATATATATTTTTTGATTTTATTCCATTAGTTGCGACAAAACAGGTTTTGTTTCATTGGTGCGGATAGCTACCAATTCATCATGCCGGCGAAAGGAATTCAAATGGCATAAAATTTTAAGTTCACTTTAACGGGAGATTGAAAATTGAAAATACATTGGAGGGGGAGGGGGATAGAGTTGGGGCTTTGTCTATAACGGCGACATGTCCCATGGAATAAAATCAAAAAATATATATTTTGCTCTGAATTTTCATTGAGCACTCTCATAAACCCGGTTTCAACTTCCTTCGGATTCATACCCCCTGGATATTTGTAACAAGTTAATTATATATATATACATATATATTTATATATATATATATATATATATATATATATATATATATATATATATATATATATATATATATATATATATATATATAAATAAACCTCATTATAGTTATATGTGAGTTTCTACACACAATTTCCAGTCACCCCTGAACGAATGGCAATCAAATTTGCTAAAATATAGGTTATGTATACTCTATATACGCATGCATGAAGTTTTTTAAAAACTAAGAAAAAAGACCGAATAAACTATGTTATGGAAGTGAGGTTCTATTGACACGTTTTATGCGATTAATTAATGTAATGCCACCATAAATTTAATAATGTAATGCCACTTTGAATGTAATAATCTAATGCCAACCTGAATTAAAAAGTGTAATGCAACCTTAAATTTAACAATGTAATGCTACCTTAAATTTAATAATGTAATGCCACCCTAAATTCAATAATGTAATGCCAGCTTCAATTTAATAATGTAATGCTACTCTGAATCAAATGATGATATGCTACCCTAAATTTTATAATGCAATGACTCATTAGATTTAATAATGTAATGCCACCATAAATTTAATAAAGTAATACCAGCCCAAATTTAATAATGTTATGCTACTCTGAATCAAATAATGTAATGCTATATTAAAATTTATAATGTAATGCTACTTTACATTTAATAATGTAATGCCGCTCGAAATTTAATAATGTAATGTTACCCCAAATGTAATAATATATTGCCACCCTAAATTTAACAACGTAATGCCACTGCAAATTTAAAATTTAATGCCACCCTTAATTTAATAGACTAATGCTACCCTAAAGTTAATAATGTAATGCCACCCTAAATTTAATAATGTTACGCCACCCTAAATGTAATCATGTAATGCCACCCATAATTTAATAATGTTACGCTATCTTACATTTAATAATATAATTCCACCTTAAATTTAATAATGTAATGCCACACTACATTTAATAAAGTAATGTTATCCTAAATCACAGAATGAGACGAGATAATAATAGTATTACTTGTATTAAACTACGGAGTATCTGCTCACACTAAATATTACATACAAGATTTAAAAACTGATGAATATAATAATGTTATTCATCAGTTTTTAAATCTTGTATGTAATATTTAGTGTGAGCAGATACCCCGTAGTTTAATACAAGTAATAATATTATTATCTCATCTTATTCTGTGTTTTATGGTAACATTATATAAATGTGGATTAAACTAAAATATGTCGAAGTAATCTACAATGTTCTCGTTTTTCATTTAGTGATCAATATATTACTGTTTTGGTAGAAAATGTACTACTTTTTACAATCAATACCCCTTGTGCTGTAAAACAGTGTTTTAAAATGCTATACTGTTATTTTTTAAGTAATATTTTTATATATATATATATATATATATATATATGTATATGTATATATATATATATATGAATAATGTCATGTTGAATAAAACAAACACGTGCGTTGATGTAGTTTTAAACTAACTTCTATTTATATATAGCTTATAGAACTCAGTCAAACTTAGTACACTTTTCGTAAATAGTTTCTAGAGTATTTATTTGGTAATTAAAACATATGTACAATTAGAATTTTGGTTACAGTATTTCAATGAAATCATTAGAATACGTCTAACAGCATTGTTCAGACGAATGTTATTTAAAAGAATATATTCTTAACATAAAATTTGCTTACACCTATCAACTTTTTTATGTTGTACACGTATCCAATGATAAGTTTATATTAGTGAAGACGTGATAATAATTGCTTGAGTTCGAAAAATAAAAATAAATAAAAATTGCAAATTAATCGATGACATGTAGCTATGCTGAAAATAAGTTATAATATAAATGGCATGTCTGTCATTGTTAGATATTGGCGAGTAAATATACTCATATATAAAAGTGTTAGTTTAGAATAACAGGAAATAAAAACCGTTGAAACTTTGGGCTGGCCCAACTTCGTAATTACCGGGGTAAACATTTAGAAAATGTGGCAATATAATAGGAGAAATATAACGTCGTATGGCTCAAACAATGATATAGTGTGTGATGAAGAACAGTAATGTTTGTTTCGGAGAACCCAACGCATGGAGATGGAAAATGATATGGGTTGACAACATAGAACAATTAGTGATTTCTATCGCTCTGTCTTTACTTCCTTCTGTCTCATCAACTGTTCAGTGAGATAGAAAAAAGATAAAGGTGAAGAAATGTCAACTGTGTCACATCAGTCTCTTCTGAAGTAATTCATTTTGAATGTGTAAAAGAGGTTTATTTCCCGAGGTGTGTTCTCTAGGTTAGAACAGATCACGCAGAAAAATAACAACGATAACATATAGCGATCAAAAGTAAAGATGCAATTTGTGAAATTTTATTTAGCTATAAAGATTACGAATATTTAATTCCTGCGTGTGTGACAGAAGGTTTAAACACAACAGTATTGTTGTGCAAGGATACACATAAAATTCTACCAGTCGGATCATTGATTAAATTCGCAGTACTTTAAACAATTCAACCATATTTAGCTCGCGTACATTTGAAACCCTTTCTGATTTACCACGAAGTATTAGTTATGAATATCTATCGGTTTATGTTCTATTACCTACTAATATCAGTATTAATTAATATCTAGTGGTCGTAAAAATGATTAGAAGTCGAAGAAATATTGTGATGAATAAACCGTAGTTTAAACTACAACTATTGTAAATGACTGCGGATACATTTAGATAATCCTCCCATCAATATAGGTTTGATTATTTATGGTATTAACACTCATAGTATATTAGCTCTCAAGTTTATATTTTTCGGACATCAAAAAGATACCGTCTGTGAAAACAATCCTGATATATCCATTTACTAAGTATGCCAATCGCAGTAGTATTCCTGACTGGAAATATTCTGAGTTTTAGTAACGTGTTTATGTTAGGCATTCTTAAATGGTTACCATATATTACGATTTTGGTAGTAAGTCCTTTCTATTTACAGGGTGGTATCTTGCTTGAAATTACCCCGGATGCTGAAGACATCCCTACATCTGTTAGTATATGTTTACTCCTATTACAATAAACAGTAAAAAGTTCATGAATTAAATGCTACATCAGAGCCAACTTTTCAAATAACCCGCTTCAATATCTGACCCCTTTTGATCAATATGTAATGGTCAAAACGGCTTATTATAAAACTTCTCAATCCTAGGTTGAATAACATACGAAACGTTTCGCTAAAATACATAGAGATAGAAGGCAGACTTAGAAACGCATTCCATGGACTTGTAGAAGTTTAAATAATATAAACTTAAAAATCACACTTAACATTTGTACATGCAATCAATATGTAACTGTACAGTTTATAAAATAAGCGACTGTTTATAAACGTCCTATCTTTTATAGGCAGCATTTAATTTAATCGCAGTGAAAAACTATATCCTGTCATCATTTTATTATGTTACCCAATGTATTTGACTTTTACGGACATCTTGGCAAACGTATATTTGAAAAGGACTCGATATCAAAATTAAATATATACATTTGTATCCTTTTCTACAACAATGTGTTGCGGGTTTAACGGCAATACGTGTTTGTTTGCGACATATCGCATGGCATATGTCTGAATGCAAAATCTATGACCCGTCTATTTAGGGCGATCAACCTGAAAATACAAACCTATAAGTTGTTGTGACAATGTATATCTCAAACCTTTTAGCCGAAGTTATGATATATGTGCAAGATTTAAAGACAATGATAACGGTAAAAAAAGAAAGGAGTACTTCATGATTCTTGTAGGCATGCACATGTCACCGTGAGCGTTTTTAGCAAATAGGTGACTCTCCTCCTACGAACGTCATTCGTAGGCAAGCCACATTTAGAATGATCAGATATGTCCCCATTCCACTGATGCGAAGATAAGCACTTTATTTATTTATTTATTTATTTATTTATTTTTCTCTTCTCTTACAGTTTCGGCCACTCACATATTAACCTCTAAATTGTAATGTGTATTAATTGAATGTACTTAATTCTGTGTTTAAATTAAATGTGTTTAATGCTTGATATATATCTATATACTGTCTTATTGTCCGTCTATTGATTTCCCACGGAAGAAAATTCCTGAACCTACACGCTGGTCTGACGTTATGGCTGTCTTTCTTATATGTACTTCTTGCGAGAGAGAAAACTATCTTCAACTTTCTGTTTCCTCTGCAGTGCTCAGTGAACTTATTCAGTCTTTATATATATATATATATATATATATATATATATATATATATATATATATATAAAGTGCTCTCTCCCTCTCTCTTTAAACCTGCGGTGGCTCGTAAATACCCGATTAGTACACGGGCGCAGGCTATAGTACTCTCTCGGTGTGTTGGAGCCGTAAGAACTTGCCAGTCTATTTATCTAAGTAAAGGAAATATCTGATAATAAAACCTTACGTTGTAGATAGATGCTGCTTATCGCCGACCTTTGAACCACTTGTTTGTATATTAGACAGGACCAAAGGTACCAGCGCTGGGACGCCTCAAAACACCCAGTGTCTTGATTTGTTTCTTTACTAAGACAATAAAATCCGTTTTTCTTTCTTTCTATTTGGGAAACTAAGGGAAATATTTTCGTCTCTAAGTCTTACATGACACGTCTAGGTCGCTCTTGTCTCAACAGGTTGAGGGTACAGGTAAAACAGATTGTCTGGCTGCTGTTTCCGACTAACACGACATGATCCCAAACTTTTAGGTAGCGCTAAGAACGGCTGTTCCATCATCAGTTGCATAATACAGTAGGTAGTTGTATGTGCCATGTCGCGCGTGGAAACGGACCCTGCAGTTATCTCCTTATTTCGAATATCTTGTGGTCGGATCAGTAGGGCTGTTGGGCGAGTCTCTATACTCCTATGTATGAGGTACGGCAGTGTAAGAGAAGTAAGTAAACTCCTTCCTAACCGCCACGGTGAATGCTTACCGTACAAAACTTAACCATGCCTCAATCACCAAAGAAATAACAAATGACTAAACAATAGTTTTATATATATATATATATATATATATATATATATATATATATGTGTGTGTGTTTGTATATATATAGGTGTGTGTGCGTGTGTATATATATGTGTGTGTGTATATATGTGTATGTGTGTGTGTATATATATATATGTGTGAGTGGGTGTGTATATATGTTCGTGTGTGTGCGTTTTAATTCATTAATAAATAATTTAAAAAGATAATTTGCGCGCATGTAAATGTACATTTCTGTAATCGATTCCCCCTTAAATACTAAGCCTCTATAATTGCAGATGACTGAGTTTTACTTTTAGTAAAAATAAGGAAACTACTAACGATACGTATTTAAAAAAAAAGCGTATTTTGATTGACAAAGAAATTGGATAGAAAATATAAATATAATAAAAAAACATTATAACTTAAAGGTGGCCTGAATAATTTTACGATTGACTTTTGCGTCTGTGTAGCTACTACAAACTTTATGTATATATATATATATATATATATATATATATATATATAGTCCAAAAAAGCCTTGAGCCATCTCAAACAGAAGAAAAAAATGAAAATGCAGTTCAAACACCCAGAGAAAATAACTAAATCGAAGACATCGAATAGCTAGTATTCATTGGACAATTCATAAATAAAAAGGGGATTCAAGTAAGTAACAGTGAAAAATAAACCAGGGACCTTAACTTAAGCGTAAAACACACACACACACACACACACACACACATATATATATATATATATATATATATATATATATATATATATATATATATATATAGTGTTATCGTTGGCTTTCTCTACCGTGCTAGTAAACTCCTCACTCTTACAATTATCCTGTATCTAGGCTGGTGCCTCATCTACTACTCTCTCTCTCTACTTGACAAGGTCCAAAAAAAAGTCGCCAATCTAATAGGTCCCTCACTGTCAATTAAGCTCCAGTCCCTGTCCCATCGCCGCAATGTAGACCTTGTGCTTGTTTTACAAATACTTCAATGGATTATGCTCGGATGAATTGGCTGCTCTGGTGCCCCTTGGTCGTAAGTTCATCAGACCAACTCGACAATCGACTAAATCCCATCCATTCACTGTGGTGGTCCCAAGATGCCGGACAGCATTCTACTCAAATGGCTTATTTCCTCATGCTGCTGGCCTCTGGAACTCCTTCCGTGACCCCTGTTTCTCCGACGGTACTGACATTGAGAAATGTAAAACTAATGTAAACAGATATCTCGTTGCGCAGATCCCAATTAATGTTTACCCTCCAACCTTCTCACTTTTCTTTCTTCTCAGTATATATATATATATATATATATATATATATATATAAACACATATATATATACATATATATAAACATATGTATATATATAAACATATATATATATACATATATATACATATATATATAAACATATATATATATATACATATATATACATATATATATAAATATATATATATATACATATATATATATATAAAGATATATATATACATATATATATATACATATATATATATATATATATAAAAAAAGATATATATATACATATATATACATATATATACATATATGTATATATATATATATTAAAAGATATATATATATATACATATATATACATATATATATACATATATATATATATAAAGATATATGTATACACATATATATACATACATATATATATACATATATATACATGTATATACATATATATATATACATATATATACATATATATACGTATATATTCATATATATATATGTGTATCTATATACATACATATATATACATATATATATATACATATATATATATACATACATATAAATATATATATATATATATATATATTAATATTTGTTTTAAGATGTGAATTATTTTAGAATAAAATATTACATATTCATTCATGTACCTAATATTTAACAAGTATCTTACTTAGGGAGTGGTGCCTTTTCAAAGCAAACTTAGGGTATTTTAAACTGTAACATTATGATTATATTTTTTAGATACGTGAATTATTTTAAGGAAAAACATATCACATATTTATCGTTGTACTCAATATTAAACAGTTTTCTTTGATATGATAGGGGCTTCTTTTTAAAGCAAACTTGGGGTTGCTAATCAATCGGGGGATTCTACTTTTTTGGCAATTACGTGTGCTTTTACAATCTGTAACCACTTTATATTTTTAAACCTACATTTATATTTAATCACTTAAAAACATTTTTAATGGCAGCATTTTTGTATCCACCAGGATCTGTCTCACGTACCAAAGGAAGGATAAACTACTCTTCTGCTACCTTTATAAGTTTATTTGTGTATCCTTTTTTTTCATAAATTGTTGTTTATTTATTTTTTATTACACTAAGATGGATGAATCTGTCATTCATGTGTTATTTTCATAAATAGATTTTTTTATTGTTTTACATATACTTTTACTGTTTTTAGCAGATATTTATCTGTTTGAAATTGTTTTTTTAAATTATTTTAACTATATGTTTTATAGTTTTTAATATATGTTTCATTGTTTTAAATAATTTTTTGTTTTAAATAGATTTTGTTATTGTTTTAAATAGATTTTGTAATTGTTTTAACTAACTTTATTATCGTGTTAAATATATTTTTATTGTTTCAAATAGATTTTTTATTGTTTTTAATATATTTTTCCATTGTTTTAAATCGATGTTTTATTATTTTAAATAGATTCATAATCGTTTTAAATAGATGTTTTATTGGTTTAAATAGATGTTTTATTTTTTAAATAGACTTGTTATTAATTTAAATATATTTTGTTATTTTAAATAGATGGTGTATCGTTTTACATAGATGTTTCATCGTTTTAAATATATTTTCATTCTGTTAAATGGATTTGTTGTTGTTTTGAACATATATTTTTTTCTTCTAAATAGTTTTTATTGTTTTAAATATATTTTGGGTATTTTTTATTACATTTGCTATTGTTATAAATATATTTTACATCGTTTAAAATAGATGCTGTATCGTTTTAAATAGATTTTTCATCGTGTTAAATATATTTTTTTGTAAGTTTAAATAGATGTTCAATTATTTTAAACACACTTTTATCGGCTTTAATAGATTGTTTATTGTCTTAAATAGACGTTTTATCGTTTTAAATAGATCAGTTTTTGTTGTAAATATATTTTAATCGTTTTCAATAGATTTGTTATTGTTTTAAATACATTTTTATCGTTTCAAATAGATTTTTATGGTTTTAAATAAGTGTTTCTTACATAGATGTGTTCATTGTTTTAAATATATTTTTCTCGTTATAGTTAGATTCTGTTATTGTTTCGAACAGATTTTTATTAAGAGAAATAATTAAACCTTGATCATTAAAAAAATAGTGTATTTTTGTTAAGTAAGTAAACATTTTCATTGCCTAATCTGAAAAACAACTTTTTGATTATTAGAATTTCAAAAATATACAAGTGTTTTATTGGCTATTGGAATTGTATAATTTAGACCTTTTCGGCTACATAATTATTAATTAGTAGGATTTCTTAAAGCTGAATAGCATGTCAAATCTAGGACGCCTTCAGTTCAATAATGGACATATAGTTAACCATGTATCTACTCCTGTCGGAATTACAAACTTAAAATGTATATTTCTTCTACCGAAGATAACAGAAGACGAGGTGAAATTCGCAGCTTATTTTTGATTGATAAGTGATGCTAGCCGGTGTGCATGATGTGAAATACCTAGGAGTTGGACCAGAAGATGTAAACCCATAGAAGGATGGCAGTGGGTATTCCGTGCATGACGGTCAGCGTGCCAAAAGTTATTTCTTTGCATATGAGGCAAATAATAATGATCATTTTTTTTGTGCCATGGAAATGAAACCGCAGGTAATTGAGAAGGAAGTATGTGTAAATTCACACACTGTAGTAGATTGAAAGTTATTTTTCAGAGAGATGTGTGAACAATACATCTTAAACACGACGATTCACTGTGGTTTAGATGGGGATATCTCGGCCAAGGCAGTGGACATTAATGAAGCTTACTTCCTCAAAGAGAAATATAGCAGAGGTCGATTCAGAGACGGTATTTTGGTTCGGAGCAGTGGAAAGGCGTAGCAATAAATGTAATCTTACAACAGAGGACGGAAGGATAGAGAAACATTGATTCCCGATTATTCGATCGTGGATTTTGCCAAACCGCAACTCATATTTGATGGTTGGACTACGTACGAAAGTTTAGACGACTACAAAAATGCCATATCTGAACATGCCATAATCATCCACGAAACTAATAGGTCCATTCTGATGCTGAAAGCATACATACGAAACTGATTGAAGGTATGGTGTGTTTTCTTTTGAAGCGAAATGTTTATAGTTAAATTATATAAGATAGGAATTAATATAAGATAAGAATTAATAATAATTGAAATTTCAATATTTTTATTTATTTAAGAATGAGATACCTGAACAAATAATTAACATTGAAATTCCTATATGTTTTGAATTATAATTTAAAATCAACTAAAATAAAGACAACACAATTTTTCTCAATGAAGGTTTGGGGTCAACCGTCAAAAGAAACATACAAAGCATGTTGGTGACATAACCGAGATGTTCCACCTTAATCTAATTGATGTAAAGAGACAAGGGTGTAATATACAATATAATTTAATTTCTAGCTAATTAGCAAATTGATGTAATTGTTGTAGTTTGGTTAATTACCATTGTTTTCTTGTTAAAGTGTATTTATTAAACTTGTTTCACTTGTCAAATGATTAATTGATTATCACTGTTAATTCCCACTTTCAAATTGCGTCCATCGAAAATAATATGTATATATATATATATATATATATATATATATATATATATATATATATATATGTATACATATATATGTATATATATATGTATATATATATATATATGTTTATAGATATGTATATATATATATGTATATATATATACACATATGTATATATATATGTATATATGTATGTATATATATATATATATATATATATATATACATATATATGTTTAACTAATTAGCAAATTGATTTAATTGTTGTAGTTAGGTTAATTACTATTGTTTTCTTGTTAAAGTGTATTTATTAAACTTGTTTCACTTGTCAAATGATTAATTGATTATCACTGTTAATTCCCACTTTCAAATTGCGTCCATCGAAAATAATGTGTTTACTGATAAAATATAAAGATACATTTAAAAATGTGTAGTAGTTCCAAGTTGTACAAGACCCGGGAATTGATAAAAAAAAGTAGACCCCTCCCCTTAAAATAATAATGTTACAGTTTTAACATAACATTGTTCTATTGCATGATTAATTATTTCAGCGTCCTAAATTCTCTGTTTATGTTATGTTTATTTTCTTAGTAAAAACTAGTTATACTCCCTGGATTAGCAACAAGGTAAGCATCAGCGCATAAAAGTGATGGTGTTGGATTAATTTTACATGGGTTATAAAATAAAAAATATAGTATATATATACATATATATATATATATATATATATATATATATATATATATATGTATATATATATGTATATATATGATTATATGTATTTATATATATGTATATATATGTATATATATATATATATGTATTTATGTATATATATATATGTATATATATGAATGTATATATATATATATATGTATATATATATATATGTATGTTTATATATATGTATGTATATATATGTATGTGTATATATATGTATACATATATGTATATATATGTATATATATGTATATATGTATATATATATGTATGTATATATATATGTATATATATGTGTATATATATATGTATACATATATGTATATATATATATTTATATATATATGTATATATATATATATTTATATATATATATATGTATATATATATGTATATATATGTATATATATATATATATGTTTATAGATATGTATATATATATGTATATATATATACATATGTATATATATATATATATATATATATATATATATATATATATATATATACATATATATGTTTAACTGTTCAAAGCTCTTACAACTCGAATCTAAAGGATTGTCCCGGTATGTTTACCGTAATTTCTGATTGCGTATGGATAGTATCAAATTTTCGCTAATAGATTGTGGACTTCAATGGAAAGACAACAGTGCTCCTATGACAATGCACGTTTCGAATGCCATATCTTCCAGCTGATATCATTTACATAATAAGGTCTCTCGACGAATATCAATATTTCAGCTGTTATACCATACACGAGTTTCCGTCAATGAAAACATTCTTTATCTTCATTTGTAAGGTTTACACAGAAAATGGCCACATTGAAAACCGCATATGAAGCAAATGGACTATTCTGTACGAGAGATATATAGAAATGAGCCCTAGAACGAATGCGAAAAGAGAATGCAAAACTCTAAGTGATGTAACACGACGCCATATTCCTTTCACACACATGATCCATTACGAAAACCTGAATGTTCTCCCTTTGTGTATAACATCTAAATGTAAATGTGTTCTTCACAGTCTTCGAAGAAACTAAAAAAAAGACGAGTTGGAAATATTTTCTAAAAAACAAGATTAGAAAAAATATTTTCGTGAAATATTTTGTTAATATAATCGAAATAGAAGCCTTATATTGATGCAGTGCTTCGTTTGCAGAATAGAAATTTCCAGCCGAGGTCGTACTTTAGTTTGAATTCTAAATTCTAAGAATTATTTTGATTGAACACAACAGAATTCTGCAACCGTGAATATGAAAAAGTATCGTATATCAACTCACAGAAAAGTTTTCTAAAAGCTACAAGTAGATTAATGATTTGCATATTTATTTTTTAAACCTTTATAATAAATTTACATTCAGTGCGATTTACTTATAATTCCATTCTTCTATTTTATTATATATCCTAAAAAGAGTTCTTGATATATTTATCGAAATTATTATCAGTAATAATATTCAAGCTATGAAATGAATCGCGTTCAAAGTTCACGTTATTAGTTCCGTTTCATTTTTTTCGATTAGATTTTCAAAAGCGTATATTTACACGTAGCAGAACTATTGGATAACTTGAGAATAATTACTTTAAAAAAAAGTTTGCATTGAACGCAATAATTTACAAATGTTTTCTGTTAATAATCATTCGTTTATTATTTTCTTAACTGATCTTGCTGTTGTTGAATTATGAACTATGTACATATTAAACATAAGGCTCATCTAGCTCCTTCAAAAAGGACACTCTGGATTCGTACAAAAATTTAAATTTCCTCATTCTAGATGTGTTTTTGATTCACTGAGTTAGGATAGAAAAAAAACTAAGTGCAGTATAAGAAAGGTTACTACATATTGGTCCTTATATATATATATATATATATATATATATATATATATATATATATATATATATATATATACATATATATACATATATATATACATATATATATATACATATATATACATATATATATACATATATATATACATATATATATACATATATATATATACATAAATATATGTATTTATATATATATATATATATAAATATATGTATTTATATATATATATATAAATTTATGTATTTATATATATATATATATAAATATATGTATTTATATATATATTTATTTATATAAATATATGTATTTATATATATATATATATAAATATATGTATTTATTTATATATATGTATATAAATATATGTATTTATTTATATATATGTATATATATATATTTATTTATATAAATATATATATACACATATATATATATATATATATGCATTTATTTATATATGCATATATATATATATATATATATATATAAATATATATATATATATATATATATGCACATTTATACAGCATTAACTCTGTAATACAAGTTTTGTCGAATCTGAAAGACATCTTATGTTGGGATTTCCTTGAGTGGATCCTTTCCATTTGCCGATTCACTGTATTTGTTTTAGTGCGGAATTGGCTGATGAATTGCCATTACTGTAGGTACTTTCAGGAACATCTGAAGGGGAATTAGCTAACGAGCATTGTGTTACTAATAAGATTAATAGGCAATGTTGACGATAATTATATTTTTAATACATAACTAAAGTTAGAATATTTTAGCAAGTAATCACTAGTGTTTAAATTAATTATGTCAATGTCTGTTGTTTGTCTTGATGTATAACGCTTGTATATATAGATGTATTGTTTATTATTGGTATACTCTGATATTCGTGTGCTTTCTCCTTAGAGTTTTCGAAATTGGGAGGGGGCACGAAATGCTAGTTAGTTAGTTACTGAGCTATGGCGCTGGTAGGGGTTACATGCATTGTTAATCTCCTCGACAAATTATAAGTAGTCAAGCCAACGTATCATTTCTTTCACTGCTAGAGACGCAGTCTCCCAAGGGGCATTTAAACTGACATACGAGACTCGTCTTATCTAGAACTCTTGTTGAGGGTGAAGAATTATTAATAATGATAAGGTAGCGGTTTTAATTTACTGTACATAATGATAAGTTTGCGTTTATTATTTGAGTTGGTAGGAACTACGTTTTTATTCATAATAGTTTCAATACATATATATATATATATATACATATATATATATATATATATATGTGTGTGTGTGTGTGTATGTGTGTGTGTGTGTGTGTGTGTGTGCGTGTATGTGCGTGTGTGTATATAATAGGACAGGTTCTAGAATTTCGACGTAGAGGAAAAATGTTTTTCAGAAATAAATAAACTTAACTACAGTTATTTTATGTCTAGACGACATACTTCATAGTTCTGCTGTTGAAAGATGGATTTACGTAAACGCGGCTGATTAAATGTGTCATACATGTATGTTTCATACATGTATGTTGTATTCCATACGCCCTTGTCTTGACATATATGTCAATTAAAATTATCTATTTTTAAATCTGAAATAATAATTCCCCCTTTATACAGAATATTTAAGAATTAATTCTGATTAGAAGTGTAAGATACATAACTATTGAAAGAAGCTGTATGTTCTCTTTGCAAATAAAATATTATTTTGGTATTTTATAAAATATAAATTCATGATAAAAAAAATAATTTGAATGTATTTTAAAATTTTCCTATTAATTTTCATGGAAAAGTAGATAAAAAATAAATAGCCCTATTGACTTGCTACCAATATATTTCCCGCCATTTTTGTGCTGACATATGTAGACAGGCGTGGAGAGAAATCCATTATTCAGTCACCAGGGGACTAAAGATGGTAAGTTGAAGATCGGTACTCGAGTTGTTAGGACTAAGCCGGATATTTATGGAAGTGACGAGGCGTTACTAATTACCTATCACCATTCAATAATGATATTGGCGTTCGTATAGTTTTATTACTTTGATTGGCATTCAGATCAGCTCAATGGTTACCGTTGTGGACACAGTGTTCAGATAAACGGAGTTTACGTATAAAAGTAGTAATTACGTTTGCTTATGCTCTAATACTTCCCTTTTCTACGGAATTATCTGTTGACAGTGACGTTGCTATTAGAACTGAATGACGATAGCGGGTCGCTATCGGGTTAACTTGCATTGTGTGTATGGCTTACCGTTTAGGGGCATTGAATACGTATAAAATGGTGGCCACTAGAAACACATATGACCTGAATAAGGCAAACCTATAAACAACTAGTCGCAATCGGCAGTTGACTAATACGACTATCGAAACATATTATATACTAATATGAATAAGCGTGAAAATAGTTGATCACACCCGTCATTTATGAAATATCCAGACTGACATCTCTAACTGCTTTATAAATATATCGAAAATAACTACAATGCCCTGCATAAATAGAGTGGACGTTTTTTAACAAAAGTACAATTATACTTTATTTATTGTGCAAAACATCGAACTACTCATAATAAGATCGAATACAGAAAAAAATATTAGAGCCCAGAAAATTAATAACACTTTAACTCATGATACTAGATTCAATTGTTTTGGCAGAATCTCTTGTCTGTTGAAAAATTACTGCGTCCAAGATAATATTGTATATAAATGTATAATTAGACAAATTCTAAAGTAGAACAATAGAAATGATAATAACACTAACAACGATGTAACGAATAATATTATAATATTCCAAAATAAATGTCAACAGTTCTAAATCTGTTTAAATATAAGTGGAGAGTACTCTATGTAAAGTAAGTTTCGGTTTAATCGTATTAATGGAAGTTAGATTACCATCACGAAAAAATTCAACCATTTATTGTGATAAAAAGATTAATCGAACAAGATACTCAGCCAATTACAGCATAATCATCTAGGTTACTTGTTTATTTACGTATATAAATATAAAACATTTCAGCTTCTTACTTGCGTTCATAAATATTTTGGAAAAAAACGATATAAACGTCGCAAAGTGCATTTTAGGTGCGAGTTCTGAAATGCATGAGTGAAATGTTTTAAATTAATGTATTAATTTTTAATTAATTATCAGAAAAAAACTTTTACGTAAGCACTCTGATGTATTACGTTATTTTAATCAGTCGCCGACATCATCAGCTGCCAGTTGTAAAAAATAAGACAATAACTTTTTCACTGTGAATAACACTGAAAGATATGACGGGATTAGTATGTAATAGATTACCTCGGTTATATTCTATGTGTGTGTGTAAAAAACACACAATAAATGTAAGGGAATAATTTGGTTGTCAGAATCAAATATAAATGTGTGACATACAATGCTATCAAGGTCTCACCTAGAGAATGTGACTGACTAAATGTTATATATTAGATATGTATATATACAAATATATGGGTATATATTATTATATATATATATATATATATATATATATATATATATATATATATATATATACTTATATATATATATATATGAGAGAGAGAGACGGAGAGAGAGTGATAAAGGGAGAGAGAGAAGTATACATACATTTAATTTATAAATACAGATTTTAATCAGACATACAATATTATATTACGCTCTTAATTTAATTTAATTGAGCACTCTGCTGTATTTCACTTTGATTCTTTTTTTGAGTATACCCTTATACTTTTACATATATATATATATATATATTTATATATATATATATATATATATATATATATATATATATATATATATATATACACTTTGAAACAGTTGTAAACATAGCGCTAGTGTTACTTCATTAATGTTTTTTTCTTTTAATATGAGAACACCCACCAAAGTCTCATATTGGGCCTATAGTATGACAATCATTTAAATTAATACTACTACCACCAGTATTATTAGCTCGACATCGTAACGGATAATCCCACTCTGCGAATTTATTTCCTTTATTATTTTCCGTTGCTCTTTCTCTATTATGTCAAATACACCAGATTTCGTTTTCTGATTTCCTTATGGGGGTATCTGGTTTTACTGGTAACACTTCACTCTAATCTCAGCAGTGAATACAGAAACTGCTAAAGTAGTGTAGTCTTAAAAAAGGCAAGGTGTAGTTGGATTTGTGTTACATATTTAGAAGGGAAGCTGACAAGTTTGTTGAGGATAGAAAACATTTGCTAATTACTTTCGTACGCCATCCTCCTATAAGAAGGTGTTGAGTTGTTAAATACATAACATATATATACCATGTTTTTGCATGTCTACATTTTTTGTAATGTTGGTCTTCTCGATTATATCTAGACGACTGTTTATCAAGAACAAGATTTATTAATACATCAGAGATTTTAACCTTGGGGGCTATCAACACATTACTAAACCAGAAAGAGGTAGATACAACTCAAACAAAGTCTTAGATTTCCTTTGGAAAATCAGAATAATTGAAAGTAGCACCTTCAAAGTGACACACTATTCGTTGTATATTTACATTCTTTGTTAATCACTTAATAAATATTGTTTTTTTTGTTTTAAGATGTCCATTTTATACTCACATAAATTAAATGAATCCGTCAAAGTGTGCACAATCTACGTACATCACTGTGTGTTCAAATATTCCAATATCTTTATTCAACTGCGTTAATATTTATAATTTATTCAGAGCTTCGAAATTACTGACAAGTTCTAGTTGAGTGGAAAATAACATTTATTAAGGATAGTATTTTGTTTAACAAAGTTAATTATTGGTATCGCTTATTCGGTTTTATAAACGATAATTAGACTAGTTATTTATCTACCTACCACAGCGGTAAGATGTGACACAAGGTCGGGAAAGTGGGATTTGATAAACCAGCGCGAGAGGAGGTGAGCGTCTGGCGATTAAAAATTGCCTGGGCAGCCCCGTTGGCATTTCCCGGTAGGGGCGCCTCAGGCGATTAGCAATACACTAACCCCTTTTCAAAGGGTGAGAAGGCAAAGCCTGGGAGGGTAGCCCTCCTAGAACTGCACAGGACAGACCAGCGTGCAGTATCCATCGGAAACTATACTACACTTTGATCTTGGCCAAAAGGGCAAGAAAGCGATAATTAGACTATGTCATCAATTATTTGGCTGCTATTCCGGCAGCCTCTTTTGTGTTTCATATTATATAATGTGAGGCATGCTTACGCAGCAGGAAATGCTCGCAATGATCACTGTATTTCTCCCCCCACAAACACAACATGTGCAGTTGAGTTATATCAATTGCTTTCAAGTTCTGTCAAACACATGTGTATATATAGTAGGCATGTTGATCTGGTTCTATTAACATCCGCTAGTTCTTACCGATAGCTTTGGCACTGCTAATCGGAGTTCATATTTTTCAAAGATTGCTTTTCATACACAACTACCAGAGTGCTCCAAGTACCTGAGTATTAAACACATGAAAGCATTTTTCTTTTGCTTTGGCCAGAGCACGATGGAAGAGGTAGCGATCAGTACAAATGAGTATAAATAAGAATGTCCCCATTGTAAACGTTTTCTTTCTTCTAGTATATACGCAAAACAATCATTGCGATAACAGTGAACCATCCAAACGTTAAATGAAAGAACATGTAACGATACAACATTACGAAAGTAAAAACTCGATAAACCACATGACGAAAATACATCCAAGCAATCGTTGAATCGTTGTGTTCTTGCTGCTCTTAAATTATATAACTTTCCGCCAGCAATTAAGGGCGTGTTTCCGATGTGATATCAGTAGGCCCCCTAACCTATTTTCTGTTGTTTATCGCAAAATGCTGGCCAGTAAATCTTAATTTATCGAGATTCTTTGTCAGTCACGCTGTATCCGATTACCTTTCGTCTAGAGTGATTACGCCAATGTATTTGTACAAAAGCCAAACAAACTTGTTATTTATAGATTCGTTATTTTTTAGCTATCATCAACGTTAACAATGAACGCAGCCTACAACGTTGCAAACGCGTCATCTTTAAGATGAGTGATGTGCGACGTGATTGAAATGTTAGTATTACGTTTGAGTCTACGTTACTGGCCACACATCTCGAACGGTTTTAGGGTATGTATATTATTATTTACCTATAAAAATATTTCACATAAATTATTATTTTTTCTTTATTATTATTTAGTTATTAGGCGTTTTCGCACTGACAATAATTGGTGCAGTTTAATTGAGTCTGAGAGATAAGTCTCAAAAAATGTTCTACATTCGACTACTTTAGATAACCACTGATAATTAATATGTACTACCTAAACAACCGTTTACCATAGGTTTCTAACTGTATATGAATGTTATTTTTTCTGGATTTTGAGTAGCAATGAGTATAGGTCGCACAATAATTTACAGCCTTCCAGTTGTGGGCTGATTAGTGTGCAGCTTTCTCGTTTTTTATTCATTTCCAAGGTTTATGATACCGCATGTATTTGTGTTATGGAGGTGATTTTTATCTATTCACTAGAAGTTATCACAGAAGTCATTTCTCGTTATTGCACACTTACAATAATCATTTGTCTGTCTATGAGGTTGAAGCGACAATAAGATCGTTCAGAGAGTTTATATTATTATAATCATTGTTGTTGTTGCTGTTGTTTGACATCATGTCTATGTGAGATTTCGTTCGAAATTAAGATTTGTTTTTAAATTAAAAATAAGATTATTTAATTAGTGCCCTGAATATTATCGTCTCTATTTTTCTATTTGATTGAAAAATTTAAGAAACTTGTATTCAATCCTTAAGATATTGGTTCTAGTTCAATTAAAATTACTGGTACAACATTAATCTATTTCATTTCTTGTATTTCTTTCTTCTAGCATGTGTTTATTTGTTATTTTTCATTCATAATCTTCTTAAATAAGTGTTTTCTATATACAGCCTTAATATTTACATATATATATATATATATATATATAATCATTTTTATTTACACATACATGTACAAAATCTGCGACACTGGCATGTCGTTGTTATTCATCAATAGCTGTTACAAACTGAGATCTCATCACCAAGAGTTCAAATCACATCTTAACCTTAGATCATAATTGAAATAAATGGTATGGGGAAAAACGAAATTAAAAATTAAAACTTGGAAAGTCACATTGTTGGGAGCGCTAAGAATCAACCCCCAAAATAATATAAACTAAAAATATATAAAATATTAATAATCATATAATAGATAGATAGATAGAGATACAATGAAATAAAATAATATAATATGGTACGCGATAAAATAAGTTATAAAATAATTAAGGAAAGAAGGAAGGGAGGAGAGAAAGAAGTGGGTAAGGAGTTGGAGAAAGGGTAAATAAATGGGGAAGAGAAAAAAAGGGTTACGAAAGACACATGCGGGGGAAGTGTCAAAATCAGTCTAGGGTCATTGTTAATCACGAGGCATAAGTTAACGTCTGGTTTGCGCCGGCAATGATTGTGTTTGTAGTGAAGCGGTTGTTAATACATTGGCTGCTGATGTTGTTTTTTTAATTCTTAGTCTTTTCACTGTTATGTTTTAGTTAAAAAAAAACTAATTATCATTAACCAATAAATCCATCAACAAATTCACATACAAATTCATTTAGTTCACACAATAATAATGATAATCATAATAATAATAATAATAATAATGATGATAATAATAATAATAATAATAATAATGATATAAATAATAATCATTATAATAATCATTATAATAATAATAATAATAATAATAATAATAATAATAATAATAATAATAATAATAATAATTATTATTATTATTATTATTATTATTATTATTATTATTATTATTATAATAATAAACAACTACATACTCAGAAAATGTGATGCCGGATAAAAGTTTACAGACACAGAACTAAGAGTAAACCCACTGATGTGCATGGATGACCTGAAACTATTTGCAAAAAGCAAAAAGAAATTGGAACAGCTGATAAATACGACCAGAATCTTCAGCCAAGACATCCAAATGGAATTCGGAATGGAAATGTTTGCACTACTAGAAATACAAAAACGGAAAACTGGAGACAACAGAGAGCATGGAACTCCCCAGCCAAGAGGAAATGAGGACGCTAGGCGAAGAGGATAGCTACAAATATCTTGGAAGCAGACACCATCAAATCTAGAGAAATGAAAGAGAAGATTGGAAAATAATATTTACGAAGAACAAGAAAACACTTAGAAACGAAATTATATAGCATGAATCAACACATGGGCAGTAGCACTAATAAGATACTCTAGGCCATGCATAGGCTTGCCCAAATAGGAACTCAGGCACCTTGACCAGAGGAGTAGAAAATTAATGACCATGCACAACGCACTACATCCAAAAGCCGATACAGGCATAGTCTACATGAAAGGATACGGAGGGGAAAGAGGACTGCTAAGTATAGAAGATTGTGTGGAAGTCTAAAAAAAAGCTGGAGAAATACATACCTGAACACATGAAAATCGTTATCACTGCAGCAAGAGACACCGTTTTAACGAACAACTCGGGAAGCACCGAAACCAGAAACCAAACGACAAGAAAAGAAAAGCTGGAAGAAAAACAACTACATAGACGCTTCATAAGACTCACAATAGAAGACACCAACGAAAATAGTTGGACATGTCTGAGAAAAGGATACTTGAACAGAGAAACGGACTCATTACTTATGGCTGCACTGAACAATGCACTTAGGACAAACTACATTAATGCTAAAATAGGTAAATGCAAACTGTGTGTACAAAGAGACAAAAGAGTAAATCATATAATAAGTGAATGTAGCAAACTAGCCCAAAAAGAATACAAGGACAAACAAGACTGTGTGGGGAATGCAGTCCACCGGGAACTGTGCAAACAATTGAATTTCGAATAAGCATACAAATGGTACAAACATAAACCAGAAACAGTACTGGAAAACGAAAACCCCTATATCATCTGGGATGTAGATATACACACAGAACAACTCATACAAGCAAGGGTGTTATAATAATCAACAAGAAGGAAAAATATTGACGTAGACTTCACCATTCTAGCATGCCACAGAGTGACAATCAAAGAAACGAAAAAACGAAGCAAATACACAGAACTAGCCAGAATCTGAAAGGAATATAGAGCATAAAGAAAGTCAGTATGATACCAATAATCGTAGGAGCACTAGGAACAATCCCCCCAAATGGAAGGAATTGAATCAATAGGGACATTGGAACGATACAAAGAACGGCAATATTAAAAACTTCTACAATCTTAAGAAAAATCATTGAATTCGGAAACTATCTTGCATAAGCAACGAAGGCTCACACGGAATCTACTACAGGAAGAAAACAAAACCACAAGAAGAACACATCACAAAAAAATGCAAGAAACATCAATTTATAAGCTCCCCCCCCCCAATAAATTACACCGGCCTCAATTGACACGACAGAAAACTTAACCAATGAACAGAAATAGCAAGAAACACCATGAACTCCCCCCAAAATAATAATAAAATTTAAAAAATTAAAAAATAATATATTTTTTTATTAAAAAAAATAGTATCAGCCTAGGCTGACAGCACACAAACTATTTGCATAGGGTCAAGGAGGATAAGAAGACCAAGGACGGAGAGCCCAAATCAGAAGTGCAGATATTGCTGGGACCTTGGGGAGGCTTATTGCCACCCAAATCCCAGAGTAGACCAATCATTTTCACCAGCGAGAACTCAATGGTAAAGGGCTGTTATGATATTGCAAGTTTTTTTGAGGTGACTATCGAAAAGAGGTGAAGAATACCGGACATCGTTGGAGACTTGTTGTCACTCAGACTCCAGAGAATACCACCGTAATCATAATATTACTACTAAATAACAATAATACTTATAATACTAATATACATATATAAGTATATATATATATATATATATACATATATATATATATATATAAGTATATATATATATAAGTATATATATAAGTATATATATGAGTATATATATATAAGTATATATATATATAAGTATATATATATATAAGTATATATATAAGTATATATATATAAGTATATATATATAAGTATATATATAAGTATATATATATAAGTATATATATATAAGTATATACATATGTATATATATATGTACATATATGTATATATATATATGTATATATATATATATACATATATATATATATATATATATATATATATATATATATATATATGTGGGTTACTTGTTTGAATGACTGGGTCTACGTTTAAATGCATACGTCCTCGTCGATATGTCCATGCGTCTGTGGAAGCACCATATGCATAACTGTTCTAGTAAGGAAGGGCTGACAATAAATTTGAAAAAGTTAAGGTTTTCTCTACTCAAATTCGATAGCACCCGAAACCTGCTTTCTGCTTGACAGCCAAATAATTGCGGTTACTTGTATTTACTTAACGTGTTTGTCTTTTTTTGTCTGTTTGTTTGTGTTTTTTGGAAAAATAAATAAAACCGGAGAAAAATGTTTAGCTTCTCCAAACGTGCCTTAGCAAATACGGGTAAACTGTTCAGAATAACGTATTTTATAACACCCTTCTTCTTGATGCTTCTCCTGAGCGACTTGTCTGACTTTTACATCTACGCAAAGGGTCGAAGGAATGTCAACAACGAGTGGAATACGAACATTGGAAACGTGTGGGTCTGGTTAGTCTCGGGTTGTTAGGGGTGTGTTGTGAGATACACAGAAAATTGGCTGACGAAAAACAGTTGACTTCTTGCCAAATCCTGTCTTGAATAGAGAGGAAAAAAGTTAATGTTTGTCTGACAAGATATCAAAGTAAGAGAATAACAAAGAAAATATGCTCAGCAAAGACAAAGAAACGAAGGTTTCTGAAACGTGGAAAAGACATGGAATGTTTACAAGAGGGCGTTGAGAGAAATATTAAGTGAGAAGAACAACGGAGCTAAAATGATAAAACAATGACTAAAAACGATAACTATTTTATGAAAAATCTTAACTATATATTATTAATATAATATAAAATGCATTAATATTGAGAAAAGTGTGGACAAACACAAGATCTATTCATATATATATATATATATATATACATATATATATATATATATATATATATATATATATATATATATATATATATATATATATATATGATCTAAATAGGGTTAAAATCGCATCTCAAATAACGAGTAGATACGAAGGTGTTAAAGTTGCTTGCTGCTGTTCAATAAAATGTTTACGATCATTTAAAGATGAATTATGGTTTATTCTGTAAGATATAGTTCTTCTTTCCTTTTTATAAGTAACTTATTGTGCAATTGTAAAATGTTAGTCGTCAATATCAATGCCATGTATTAACACGCGACCCTGACAATATACTGTTTAGTAAATACTTTGATTTTTACGCTTAGCTTTTTAATCGAACGTGTTTTTGTAGTATTAATAAAATCATTTTTATTATATTGGTGGCTATTCTAAGGAGTGAAGAAAATCAATAATGTTTAACAAAACCTATGCATGCATGAAAACGACCCTTTTGAACCCACGTGACTGACAGACTCGGCAACAAACAACAGGCATGCAGAAGCGTCTGCGGAGAACCGTGAGCAATCAAAATATGCCGGTCTTCTCGATATATTTGTGTCCAAGAGGATTTCTCTAAAGACAAGTGGGGTAATATGCCCGTCTACGCGCGAATTCCTGAACAGCCGTGATCTGTTTATGATGCGCCAAACCGTGACCATCCTTAACATACTTGGCTTTGCGAGCGCCTCTCCATTTCCACTGTTTTCGACTTGCACAGTCAGCAGTACATCCGATGAAATTACTTTATCTTTGAAAAAGGACATTTATTAGTTAACTATTAATTGTGTTCACATTTCTTAAATGTTATTTACGTACGACATTTTTCATTCATATATATGAAGAGTTCGTACGCAAAACGCGATAAATTCAATTCGTTGAGACCGTAAACAATAAAAACGCGAATATATTAAATGTAGACTTTAAATGTAAGCTGATTTTAATTAAAATCGAACATAAATTATTTCAGTATAATATTATGTAACACATAATTTTGGGGTGTCGTCGAGTGTTTACATGCGACCATTTTTGTATGGACAGATGTGTGATTTTGAAAATGGCGTTGATCGCGTTTGGCATTCGAACTCTTTATATATACATATATATATATATATATATATATATATATATATATATATATATATATATATAAATAATGATATTATCGAAATTGCTCCAAACTACAAATTCAAGGTAAAAAAAACTCGCCAACGATAAGTGTTTGATGGATAGATTCTGACACAAAAACAAAATGTATCCCTTTTGTCATAAAAATTGCAAAGAGAGTGTGCGGAGTAAATGACTAAATCGAGGAAATGAGAGTTATGAAGGGGAATTATGAAGCTGCTGCAACTAAACTCGAAGTCCACACTCTACTCTTCTTTTAAAGACTTTGTATTAATATAGATAGGCCGTATTTTGAAATGCAAAATATTTAAATTCATAATATTTACGCCCTATATAATTAATTTAATGGATGTTAAGCTATCAGTTATTATGTTACATAATGACTTCATAAAACGTAATAAGAACCCTTAAAACTTACTTTTTTATATAAATATCGTTGCCAATGTGTTTGACGAGCGTTTGCTATACGCTTGTGCGGAAGATAGTGTTCAATATAATGTACGCGCATGTTCGTTTGACCGTCTTATTTTATCATGTATGCTGATGTGGAAGTGAGTGCTTTACAATGTTGCGTGTTTTACCTAGAACGTATAGGTGCGTATGTTTCAGTCCTTATATGCTCAGTGTGGGTTTCTTTTTCCGTTTATCTGCCCCTTTATTTTCTTTCTTTTTTGTACAAATCAATTGTGTTTTATATGTGTGCGGGGGTGGGAGGATAACTATCATTTATATATTTTAACGTGTATAAATGTGTATGTCATGTTATTTTTTATCTCATTTTTCTGTCTTTCCTTATTTTAACACACATATTAAGTGTACACTTCAAATTAAAACATTTTTTTACTTTTTCCCCGTCGTAATTCATTTCGTATATTTTCTTTTATTCTCTTTCTTCATGCAGCTGCGAATATTTCTCTTTCTCTCGTAGTCTTCGCTGTAACGCGATCATTTAAGTTAACTTTTCTCTGAATAAATATTTGCATTTATAGAAAGAAGAGTTTAACGGAATATTTTTAGAGGATGAAAGAGGCCTTCATTAATTTTCTCTGCCTTAAACGGTGTCGATAAGAGGTGTCTGATACCTTAACAATTTTTTTTTGTATTTGTAGTTAGCTTTTAACTTATTACATATTACTTATAAAAGTACAGGGAGACAGAGGGGTTTGCTTTCGATTCATACCGATTTAATTAACTCAAAGTTACAGAGAATGCTTTGCCACGTACACCTCGGGTCAAATCCATGAGTAGACTCCCTTAAGTATTGTTTTTAGTGTGCGAACAAAAACAGTAACGTCATCGCGTTCCGATGTGTTGATTTCTATTCTGAACTTCATTGATTAAAAATATTTTGTTCCTCTGATCTTAAGGTCAACTGACTTTTACTCATACGTGGGAAGACTGATAAGTTCGACCTGTCTCACAATCCGTACTAGCTGACATATACTTTTTCGAAATAGAGCCCCTTATAATATCACAATTAGACAGGCATGCAGTGGCTACATAAATAGTTTTTAAACAATACATTTCCCAGTAGACCTGATGATCAGGTTTTAATCAATATAAACATGTTTATGGTTTATCTATAGAATTTTAATTTACCACATGAGGCATACAAGTAAATGCAATTCAAATAAAACAAGATGACAACAATAACATGATTGTAATTGAAAATATGTAATTTAAACATATCGTCTAAAGAAATGTCTTATTTGAAGACCAATAGATGATCATACATGCATGTTTAATACCACATTATAATACAACTAAAAATAATAATGATAATTATAGAGAATAACACAAATACATATGTTACTAATAATTATTAGAGATACATAATTGCGCTTAATATGATTCACCACTATATTTTAGTTTATTCGCTACCAGTTCGTAATACTCTTCACAGTGTATCTGCCCTTACCTTGTAATTAAATACGGAGAACACTCTAAATATATATACGTATACACATAAATACACATTGGTCCTTATTATATCGGCAAATATAAAACGAAGTGCAAGTTACAAAACAAGGGTAAATAGTTAACACATCATGAATTATGTTTTAAACGTGACATATATAAAGTAACAATAAAACAAAATGGAAAACGACTACTCGATTCTTAAAAAAAGCGTAATTACACTTGTTGAATATCTTTGTAGCTATCAAGTAAAATTCTGAGGCAACACATGTTTTTTTTTCATTCTCACCACATCACTACATTTGGTGCAGAATATGATAGTCCGCTCTTGAAAAGAGATATTCCTGTAAGATAGTCTGATTGCTTTCCTTAGTATTCTTCTTGGAAATACGCCTTTTACATTTTTTTCATGTATTTATCTACTGCCCAATTCTACTTATTCATTAGAAATAAACGAAAAAGTATTGATTCGTGGTATGTCTCTTTTCCCGAGTGCATGGGGGGAATACACTTTTTTAAGACAACTTATTTTCGCTCATAAATAAAGTTTTCCTTTGAAGGTTAATCTATTACCTATGTCTGAAATAATAATTTCAGAAAGTCAAACACATGTCGCTCAATGTAATTTCATAGTCATATACTTCATAAATATATATATATATATATATATATATATAGTGATATTTTTGTTCGAAACTATTCTAAACTGTATAATGTGTTATATCCTGTCATTGTCTCAGGTGTGTATTACCCACTCTGAAGATAATAACACATTTATGAACGACGCAAATGATTGATCCCATGTTCTATCTAGTATGTTGATGTCTATCTTTATTACGTGTACATCATTCATTCAAGTAAAAATATAATTTATTAATAGTTGAAGGTGTCATATATTGAATTACTGCAGCAATATCTCGGATAGGATCAAATCGTTCGAGAAAACGAACCCCACGATTACAACATATTTGTGGATTCATTGTGGTTGACTTAAAGGATGCAAACACATATCGTTACAACCAAGGGCCAATGTGACATTTTAAAGTATGTTTAGGAATGTGAATTTTCAGTGAAAATTAATCTCATTGTATTGCGAGATATAGCATTATATAATGATGATGCTAATGATGATTGAGATGGTGATGATGTTCATAGTGATGTTGATCAAATCATCATTTATTTGTTGAGCTTACTCTTGTCTATCGATTTTGCCATAGTAGTTGGTCGACTGAGCTCCAATATTTTGCTCCCTTCTCTGTTAAATATTCATGGTAAGAACCGCTTAGCAACCACAACCACGAAAGGTTTTCCTTTCTTTAACACAGAACGGGATTTCCTTGAATCAAATTAATTTCCCAAAATTCCCCATCTGTTGAACAAATTATCATTGGACTACTTTACTGCTGACTACAACGTCTTTAAGTCGAAGGTTAACATATTACTGTCAATGTATTTAAAAATATACAACATCGGATTACAACTCATTGGGAGAAAAATATAATAGTCAGCCTTGCAACATTTAAAGAAGCAATGTCTGAATAATAACTTTACACTGTCCATTTCTTTCAAAAGTTCAGTTCTCAAAAATCGCAAGTGTAAACACTAGACTCACGTGACCTAAAATGCGCAACAATTAGGAGTGAAAACACTCTGTTAGTCACATCGGTGAATGAGTGTTGGGATGATGTTCTCTGTAAAACCTTTAGTGTAAAACATTCACCAAAAGTTGTATTTACTTCAGGAAAAATTATCTCTTACGGTCCTCAATGATGCCAAACGTTGACTTCGTCCAATCTTTAAGTATAAAGTCAGGAAATATCAGTCATTGCATTCAGTTTTATTTTGCGTTTACACGTTTTCTGATCTGGGTAAGGCCTGCATACACATTTAATATGTGCGATTTAAATTAATAAGTAATATAATTAGGTATTTCGTAATTTACTTTTTATAACATGATACACCCCAAACAAGACAGGCTGCCACTGTAAACGTAAAGGGCTACTGAGAAAAAGGAAAAGGGGAGAAGGATTGGTGGTTCAGCTTAAATTGGGATCTGAGCAGCGAGATGTCTGTTTACATTAGTTTTAAATTAAAAGACAGATCTAGGTCGTTATGAATGTCCTTACACTCAAGCAACACCACATCATTGCGGGTGTTGCACGGGTACAGATACGTGTACCCATGCTTTTCCAGATCTTCGTTTATTAACTTTATTTAAACTATTACACGCCATAGATTTGTTAATTCGAAATATGTCAGACAGTTGAGCAATTCGGACGCCCACATGTGGTAGAGAATTGCTGAATCGTTGGTATATGACGTCGTAGACTAGGGTCCAACATGGATTATCACATGTTATGCTACAGGGCAAAAACAAGACACCTTTCCAATCACTTATTATCACAATTGATAGCACACTTCTGGATAGCTCAAATATAAAACGCCTGAGCCTGACATTCACAGGCAACATGAAGTGTAATGGACATAGATGACGCTGTGAAGTATTTCTCCAAAATGTAGGCTCCTTCTATCGGGCTAGAATGTATTTATCCATACCAGTATATCATATCTCGATCAGGCAAACATTCGCTCGTGCATGGGGTATTTTCCAAGATCTGAGCGAACGCAGCAACTACTAGCATATTTATATTGCTGTATCGCACATGTAGAACAACATAATATTTAAATTAATATGTTGTTCACTGTCTACAAATGTTTAGTCATTGTCGCATCGTTGCAGTTTCAGCCCTGTTCTGCTTTCATAAGCTCTTCCAATGAATGTTCTCCGATAAATTTGCTGCATGTTTACCCTCAACAAAAAATATTTCAGACTTAACCGACTTGCTGCAAAATTCCATTACTTTACGGTAGACGTCAGTACATTCCAGAACTTGTTTTTACTCTCAGTTTCGTCTCTTAAATCGCTTTACATTGGAATTAATTTTCTGCTGAATTATTTCCCTACTCTACCAAAAGAAATTTAAATATCTTGTGAACAAACAAATTGGTACCCATCCAGGTAGCTTTTATTATTATGGCCCTTATCACAACAACTTTTTATGCCTCACTGGTAGTATGGCTTGTTTAGGACGAACAAAAGTATGAACAAGATATGTTTGGATGCAACAATGACCGATGGAGATACTCCAAATATCAGCCTCTTTAAAGACCAGTTGATTATTAATGAAATAGTAAACATGATGGAAACAGAAGGACCACTTATGTTCACCCTATATTACACAATACTCAAAGGACAGTAAATAGTTACCACACATAGATGAAAACTAAACAGTATCATAAAAAGCAAATATTTATTAACACACATATACAAAGGACGAATCCAAAAATGAATGAAATAGTACAAAAGCAGATAGATTGCGTAATATTTTATTGAAGCAACATCGATGTTTTCCAGTCGAGTTAGTGTTAGTTTCAGTGAGACGCGTGTGCATGTTTTAACATAGATTATATCAGAGTTAATTCTAGAGAAGGCAAAAAGGAACTGGAGAAAGCTGATAAATACGACCAGAAACTTGAGTCAGGGCATTCAAATCGAATTCGGGATGAACACTAGTGCACTGCTACAGATTAAAAAAGGGAAGCTGTAAACGACTGACGACATGAAACTATCCAAGTGAGAGCAGATGAGGTCGCTCGCCTAACAAAACTGATACGGACATTTATGGAGTTTTTTTAGCAGACACAATCACATCAACAGAAATGAAAGAGAAAATTAGAAAAAAATATTTGAGAATAACAAGAAAGCTCTTAGACACAAAATGTTATAGCAGAAACTGAATCAATGGATCAAATAGCTTGGTAGTATCACTAATAAGATACTCTGGACATTCATAAGCTGGCTAAAAAAAGAACTCCGACACCTAGATCAGAGGAATACAAAATTTAAAAATAACATGCACGACGCACTACATCCCAAAAAACGATACAGACAGACTCAACATAAAAAGAAACGAAGGTGTTAGAAAACTGGTAAGTATATAAGACTAGGTGGACGATATTAAAAAAGAGCTGGAGAAATGCATAAACCAGAACACAGAATCGCTGCTCACCGCAAGAGACACCGTCGCAGAATCAACTAAGGAAGCACCGAAACCGTGCACAAACAGACAAAAAAAGAAAAGTGAAAACAAACACAACTACGTGAGCATTTCATAAGAATGACAAGAGAAGAGATGCACGAAAATATTAGGACATGGAAAAGGACACCTAACAGAGAAAAAAATCCCTACTGACGGCTGCACAAGACAATGTGAAGAGAACCAACGACTGTAAAGCTAAAATAAATACAATACAGGAAAACAGTGTATGCTGATTGTGGGGACTAAGACGAAAAACTTAATTCCATAATAAATATATGCCCAAAACTAACAACCCAAAAATACCAAAAATAGACATGACTGCGCGTGGAAAACAGTCCACTGAGATTATGCAAATAAATGCATTTCGAACACTTCGAAAAACATAAACCAGAGACAGCAGTCGAAAACGAAAAACACAAACTCTCCTGGGATATGGAAGTGCAAACTGATACACTCATACAAGCAAGGAGACCGGAGGTCATACAAGTGAACAAGAAAGAAAAATCCTTCCAACTCATCGAGTTTGCCATGCCAGCTGACCATAAGGTTAAAGCCCAAGGAGACACAAAAACGAAGAAAATACATGGAACTTGCCAGATAATTGAAAAGGGTTATGGATTATGAAGAAAGTAAATATAACATTAACAATTGTTGGAGCACTAGGGACAGTTCCGAAGAACCTGGGAAAAAGACTGGGAGAAATTGGAATCAAAGGGAAAACTGAGACCGTACAACGGACGTCAATGATAAAAACAGCTGATATCTTAAGGAGCATCGTTTAATGCAGATAGCTTTCCACATAAGCTACGAAAACTAGCCAATTACATGCAAGGTTCAATATGAAGAAAACAAAATCACATAAAGAGCACCACAAGAATGTCAAGGAATAGAAACTGTAAAAAATGTATTAACTACTCCCCCCAAAAAAACAAAAAGAGTTATAGCACCAGCCCCGACTGATACCACACAAACAGTCGTGAAGAGTCAAGAGGATGGTACGGCCTAGGAGAGATAGCACTAACTAGATCTCTGCCGGAAGAGTGCGGTGACAACTGGGACATTGGGGAGGCTTATTACCATCCAAATCTCAGAAAAGGCCGAAGAGCGTAACCAACGAGGAATCGATGGTAAGCATATGTTGTGATAACGCAAATTCATTTGCAGTAGATATCGGAAGAGGTGGAGAGCACTAGAAATAAGGGGATGATTGCTTTAACTTAGACTCCAGTGAACAGCAGTGGTGATTATCAGTGGCCAATCACTGATTACTGCCTGTGTGATAACTCATTATGAGTTTATAAAAAATAATGATAACAATGATAATAATATTCATAAGAATAATAGTATAATAATGATGAGGATGATTCTAATAATAATAATAATAATAATAATACAAATATCATAATAGTAATAAGTATTATAATACATCGAATAATAATGATACTACTACTACCACTACTTATACTACTAATAATAATAATCGTTAGTATAATAATAATACTATATGTAATAACAATAATGGTTATGATAGTTATGATAATATTACTAAAAAAATAATCCAAAATAAGTAATAATGTTAATTGTTATAAAGTTAATATTATTAATATCCCCATTAATAATGTATTTTAATTATAAGTATAATAATACAATAATTTTACATAATAATTACACCGAGGAAGATATAATATATGCTTTATATAAATGGATACATATGTTAAATGTGTTTTGTTAGATGATAGATTACTTCATTTTTTAATAAGGGTGTCGTGTTAATGGGGTCAGTATTGCATGGAGTGGGCACTTGATTAAAGGGGCTTTAGTAAATACTATAGAATGATGGGTTCGGTTTGGGTTAAAATAGTTTACTTATTTACTTTTGTTTTAACTCCATTTTCCAAAAGTAGAATTGCTTCAAGAGGTTATGTGTAAATTACTAAAATGGTGGGATCTACTGTGCCTACAGTTAATAGAGGTTTTCACAAGTTTACTTCTATCCAACTATCTCAAGTGTTTCACTTAGGCATAGGTATAGGTAACAGCGTGAATTTACGAAGCTACAGATACTGGTTTTTCTCATAGTGTTCTAATTCCCTGTTAGTGATTGGTTATTATTGGTTACTTGCAAGTAATATATAGAGAGTGAAGTTATGTTTAGAGTAAGAATTATTAAATGAACATTTATGCCCGGTATATCTTTCTTTGCCATGCCTATATAGTATTTTTTTGTCTGAGTTGAGTTTTCTTTAGTTAGAATTGTGGCTTTTTTAGCAATTTTTTAGGCA